>CM022880.1:11300442-11315106 GCA_012654025.1 Pachypsylla venusta
TCAAACCCGCCCAATCATTGATTTTTCTTCGGAATAAAAGTGATAAAACCAAGAGTGTAATACATCAAATCAGTCAAGTTTTTTATGCTGAATCTCGTGGTACCATTGGTTTTTTCATTTTTCACACTTTTTATACCTAATGAGGGTAGAAACAGCTAGTAACCTATATTTGGAATTCCATGGTAATATGCTTTCTGTAATATGACCGCCCCCTAGTTCTATTCTACGAGCCTCCACTGGTACATTTACACAAAAAGATATTTTTTTTTATCCATCTGGCATACAGCCTCTCAAAATTCAACCCAATCTCATTATCTCCCCGACAAACTCCTTTGAATTTATGTTGTTCATAATTAGGGCTTGTCGTACCCATTTCGAGAGTAGGTATTTGTTATAAAATGTCATTTCTTATCAGAAAAGATAAGAAAAAATAAATATTTTATTGCATAATCTGTGATGTTTTGTGAGATGTGTCAGAAGGAACCTTTGAGAGACGATTTCCCAAATTTTTAAAATATACAAATTTTTAAAAAAGTATTGACGTACTAAATAATCAAAGTAGCTCGACCTAAAAACTTGAAATTGGACATACGATTTCTACTGGACATATGATTTCAATTTAGTATGTATGTATATTCTGTACCTACTTATTAGGTACAGAAAAAGAACGGAAAAAATTTCGAACGAAAGTACAACTGGAGGCGAGTTACCGCTAAGAGGACAGTATTTCCGAACCACATTTAAAATATAAATTATGAAATTTTCTGATTTCTCCCCGATTTATGGCCTATCGCCATCAAAAAGTCGAATTAGATTTTATTCTTCCGAATGGCCTAGCAGTGCCGGATTTACCATACAAGCAACAACAAGGGACATAGCCTAGATCGGCAGAATATGTAGCAACTTAAATATTGAAAAAAAAAAATCGCTTTGGCTGCAATGAAAATATTATCTATACTCGTATTTATAAAGCTTTCAAATATAAATGAGATTTCGAACATCGAACATTGTTCTTTCATTAATGTTTGTATTTCCCTTGCCTCAAAATAATCAACAAAATTACTGAGTAAGCACTAACGAATGAAATTATCAAAATTTCATGTCAAATTTAGGGGTGGAAAATTCTAAATTGCCTAGGGGCGGCGGAAGTTTAAATCCGCCACTGTGGCCTAGACATTAAAATTTAATACAAAGCAGTTTAAGCATAAAAAATATATCGGGCTAGCATTGGCTGGGTTTGAACTACTGTTTACCAGTCAGAGCGTCTTACCACTAGAAAAAATTAGAATTTTTTAATATACCTAAGGAGGGCGGAGACCAATAGGGTATAATTCATTCATCCCACGTGGTTAGATCCTAATGAAATATTTTAAATGTTTTATTAGGCGCCTGTACTCATATTTTTCTTAAAATGCCGTTTCTTATCAAAAAAGATAAGAAACTCAGTTAGTATTGACGTACTGACTGATAAATAATCAATGTGCTCCACTATGACTAAACGTATTACGTATTGGCATTTCGCCTCCTTTTCGTATGTATGTTGGTACGAAATAAGGAAAAAAATCGTAAGTCCAACCACCAATTTTTTTTTTTTGAAAAGCAACTTTTCAGGATGAGCTAAAAGCTGAAGTTGGATACAAAGCTCTTCTTTCTTATTACCAGCTAATTCTATGAAAATTATAAGTTTCATCGAAATCAAACAAGACGCAAAAGGGTATCGCGGAACAGACCGACAAACAAACAGACATTTAATGAAAAATCCTGGAGTTAAAACTAGATTTCACTTCATTTGGTCAATAAACGGTTAATTGTTGTTTATTGTTAGTAGAAAGAAATATTTTTTATCTGAAATTTTAACCAAAAATCCTTTGCTTTTACAAGACGCAAATTGCAGTGGAAATACGAGCTTATGTTTACTGAAACATTAGAAATGCTTCCAAAAATATCAATTCTCCCATAAATAAATACAGACTTTTAAAAAAAGGCAGTTTTCCAAGTACTGGGCACCACCCCCTAAAAAATCTCATGAGAAAAGTTTTCCAATGTTTTTTGTTTAAGAAAACAAAAATTATTATACGCACCCAGTCGAATAGAAGAAGGACAGATTTTTTTAAAAAAATTGACCCGGTTTTTATTCCCCCCCCCCCCNGTTTGATGTGCCGTCATTCCTTATTACGTTTCGGATAATAACTTTTTAATACCCGAAAGTTTTTTTTATTACTAACCGACGGGCACTTTCCCTATGCATGGGTGGGGGAGGGTAGGCTACCGCGAACATAAAAATGGAGTGATTGGGTGGAGTAGTCCAAAGTTATGACTGAAAATGAATATACATTATTCCCATGACTATTATTTTGAATAAAAAATACAAACAAATCGAAACTCTATGAAAAATATGGGGGGGGGATCCCGGAAAACATTTTTCTGATTTTTTCCGAACAGGAGTAATATACTAGGTACACTGCGCAGCAACAATTTGTACAATTTCGTTTCAAGGCACGTAGAAAAAATCCGTTTCTTCGTGATATACCACTTTCAAGTCGTAAACGAAAATTTAGCGATCTTAGCGATGACCTATTTGAATGAAATTTGGTATGTAGGTCCCATTTTTTGGTTTCAATATTTCTATAAAAGAGTTTCTTTGTTAGTAGAAATATTGGAGCATATTTTCTCATTTTACGTATATTTTTTATCTAGTACCTATTATCATTGCTAGACACACTCAATATTACAATTTCTTCTACAACTTTCAAAATTTAGTTATGAAATTATTTTTCATGTTTTATACCAAAGATGTTATATTTTCACAGCTAAGCATCGCCACAAAACCTCTAAGGACTCAACTTAAATTTCCTGGCTGAAAGTAAAGTAGATAAGATTGTAAATGAAACCCCTTTGAGGAATGAGATTTTTTCATCCGTACAACACAGATGAACTGACAATAACAATCTCGCCAATTTTACCCTCCTAGCAACACGACACCACGGCACTGGCATCAGTCATAACACACAATTCCATGTTGTGTTTAAAATCATGAATGGGTAGGTATTGTGTTAACACAACACATGAAGGTAGGTAATTTGTGTCAAAAAGAAATAAAAATATTATTCTCAAGTATTTTTTTTTTATTAATTTTTCAAGATCAGTGGTTTGAAATTAAAAATAGAAAAATAAAAAATATCGTACCTATGATAATGGAAAATGATCCATCCAACATCGTCTGTGTCAAATATAATAATGCAGTTTTGTGAATTGTAGAACTCACTTAGTTAGAATATCCATTTCCACTCAATGTGGCCCAAAAATCAGAAAATTCTATGTACGTAATACATTTTTATATCTGATTTCATTAAAATTATACAAGGTATTCGAAAGTTATCGTGGCACAGAACATAACAAAAGTCTTGGTTTTAAAACTAGAGTTCAATGCGGTCGTTAATAATATACGTAGAGATGGTCCTTACAAAAATGAAAGCTCTCCCCATTTCTACATTCAGGGGCCCAAACACCCACCTCGGGGACCGACAATAACCAAATGTGTGGTAATATTATCAGACAGCCTCAATGGCATGTTCAATATACCAATTCTTGTAGCATCACTGACATTACAATTTGAAAGTGACAGTGGTCCCACAGATCAGGGTACGGCGTCGGAAAGCACTGTCACTGACACTTTCACTGTGTAGTGTGAATGCTCCTTAAACGTTTCTGATAGTTTTCTGAGGTCTCAGCTCTTGGTTTTGATATAAAATACAATGACGTGCACAAACCTTAATCGTTTTTTTTTTCAAGTATTTTTTTCAAACTGGCCAGATAAAATAGCAAAAAATGAGTAAGTTATATGGCTCAAAAGAAATATTCAAATAGTTTAATTAATTCTTTGCGGAGTACGGGGTATACCTACACCCACTATAGTACACTAGCATCCCGCGATCGCAGATTCGCCCGCGTATATTTTAAATTATGTATCATGCTATCTCGCGATTTCTACCCCTTAAAATTAAAATTTTGCAACATCTTTTCTCAGTGCCCACTTACATGGTGCAAAATTTCAAGTCTGTAGCATTAATAGTTTCTCTACGTTGATCAGTCGCTCAGGACATTGCCTTTTATATATAAAGATTGATAAACGCGGGAAAACTGAAGGGAATTTTGGGTGATCGAATCCAAATGTTCTTTATTTAAATTTAATTAAAAAATAGACAATTAATTGAATATCAAATTCGCTATTTGGCTCGAAGTTCGATTAAACAAAATTGAAATTTCCAAAAAGCTTTTCTACAAATACGTTCCAGTCGTTGAAGACTTAAATATCAAACCCAGAAACCCACTCATAATACAATACGTAATATTAGACAATAATATTGTTTTAAAGGCTAAGTAGAAGGAAAGTATAAGAAAATTACTTTCTATTTCACTTTCATCACGAGACTGACTGCAACTTTGGAATCAATAATATTTGCAAAGCAAAAAACAAAATGACTGTTTTCCTTACACATACACCTGAACTTTATAAATTTACTAATTTTCTTTTTGTCTGAGAATGACACGAGTTTTTACTTGCCTCCATAATTATTCCACATGAATTTTCTCTGAAATTTTATTAAAAGACAAAAATAATTTGGTTAATTATGTTTGGCTTCCGACTAAAGAAAGAAAGCTTTTATTTATGTTGAGGATGATAAATAATAAATTATGAAGACATTTTTGAAAAAAAAAAAAAAAAAAAAAAAAAAACATCCCCTCATCTAGCCATCGAATTAGTTTCATCGGCCGTAATTTTCTAGAGAGATTCTGCTGCAGCAAACCCTCTCCTGGTCCTAGCATAAATTACAGATTAATGTACCGTATCTCCAAAGAAATCCTACCAGAGCATCCCCTTCACAAGCCTAGGTCCCACCATCATCAGGGTCGGATGGAATGGTGAGGCGAATGGTGCGGTCACCCAGGGCGCCAAATTTCGGTGATCTCTAACTTATAAAGGGGTGCCCAACCTTAAATTTTTTGACCAACTAGATTTCTGGTGCATTCATATTTTAAAACGATGATTGAAAACCTACATATTAGAGAAATTTCATATTCATCTAAAAAAAACATTTTTTTTACAAGGTGGTGTGTTGAATATGCGCCAGAGAAAAATATGCCCCTCCCATCCGACCTCCAAAAAAGCTCGCTTTTTTAAAAATTAAATAGATTTAATTGCATTTAAATCTATTTATTTTCTCTGGCAACTATAATTAAATATTCTTAAGCATTTTGTGAAGTAATAAGAAACGGCGCATTATTTCATGAACGCACTGAACGCCATCCTTTCTGGTTGTAAAACTGACCCTGTCCACCACTGGTCAATGATTAATTAGCCGTATCTCTAAATAAATCCTACTAAAACATCCCCCCTATTACCCCACCAAATATTATTCAGTCCTATTTCCCTTGAAATTCTGTTAAAAAAATATCAAACAGAATAAAACAATAAATTAAGTCACAAAAAAAAAAAATACCAAAAAAATGATTAATTAAGCACAACAAAGCCAAGTAGATAATCTAGGCTAGACATCAGACCCAGCAATGAACCTCCCCCCCCCAAACATTTATTTCGGGAGCACACCTGATGCATGGTAATAATTCATGTGGGCGAGTATGATAAACACTCAACCACCGAAATAAATTTATTGTATTTTTTTGCCTATAAAATTCAAATTAGTGGACTATTTGTTTCTTATTGAAATTGATCAGTTTATATTTTTAACTTCTCATGCTAACAAGCCTTAATATACAGGGTCGTATGACGTAAAACATACACTGGAAAAAAACGTGGCTCAGAGGAACCCTTCTTATATTTTAAAAAAAATAAACATATCAATTTAAAGAGAAACTTATTCCCATTTGAATTCAAAGTTAAGAAGTATTATTGAAATCTACCCTGATAATTAATGTGGAGTGTAAATTTTCATAAAAAACTTTCAACCCACAACCATTTGTGGAATCTAAATTCTATAGAGTACAACAAACACTCGTTTTGAACATCTGATGTGTTTTCAGTATACGAATTTGTGGTATGTGAGGGATGGTAGAGCTAATTCAAGTGCTCGCACTGAAGATAGGTAATTCAGTTGACTAATGTAGGTCATTGTAGCGTAAATTACATGCTTTTCCTCCAATAATCATTCAATCATTCCCCTCCCCCTCAACTGATGTCCAGTATCCGTCCATCCATGTGAGCCGCCCAGTATATGACATCTCATGCTCTGCTACTTTCATAAATAAAATACTTCAAAAGAAAAATGCGCGGACATGAAAAAAATTGTGTTGTTGTTTTTCTTGAAATTGAGTGAATTTTGGAAATGTGAGTTAAAAAGGAAGGGACAAAGTCTCTATATCCTTCATTAATTGTTTGCCTAGACATTAACTTTCTGTTGTCTGTAGTGGTTCCTCTGGCTCGGGGGCGGGGCGGGAGTAATTCACTTTCTGTTAATTGCACTCAGTGTTAGGTAACGTCTTGTGTTTGTCATGTTATTAATAAATGCAGGTCAAACATACCTAATGTGTGTTATGAGACATAAAATTTTATTATGATGTTCCTTGGACAGTTAACAAGGTGTGCAACTGTACCAAATGTAAATACAGGATGTGGCAAAAGGTATCATCAAATGAGGCTGATGCTGTCAAAAGGGGATAGGTGTCAAAAAAAAAAAAAAAAAAAAAAAAATTAACATTTATTCAATTTTATTTTTACAATTATAAATTCAAAGGTACTTTCCCTAAGCTGATTACAGCTCCTAAGAATAAGATGGATTTTTGAAACTGAGAAAAGTTGTTAAAAATATAAAGAGACAATTAGGCTAGGTTGACCTAGCGCCCGAGTTTGGTGGAGCAATTTATGATTTCAGATAAATGGCGGCCTTCCACAGCGGAAAACTGATGTGCAAGTATTAGTCGGTTTCCATTGTTTTCAATATCATTTCGTCACACTTCAAGTGGTATGCATTCAATTCTTCCGTAATTTTAGTTCCGATTGATTACATATTTCTTAGTTTAGCTAACTTTGTCTAACTATATTATCATATTGAAAATAAATAAAGAATTGAATTGAAAAATAAAATCTTCAGATAATAATCTCATAGGAAAAAATTGGAGAGGCTTAAATCCCACCCCACTTCACTCTCAGATGAGATGAGCAGGGTACATGAAATTAAATATTACTAAAAAATGTCCCATATATAATAATATATTTGACAGCCTCAGTTGGTTGTGGCGGTGGATTCGTAACAAGGAGGCTGTTGGTTCGAATATAATTCCATCCTTTCATCCTCGCCTACTGCTCACAATTGATCTAAATAAAAAAGTCGAAGTGATAATTGCAATTTCAATAGAGATTTGCAACCAGGTCAATATTAAAATATGCTCTAAGCATTTGGGAGTGCAAAATTATTTTAAGTTACCTTACTAACATCTTTGAAGGAAGAAAATTTTGAAAGCAGGCTAGATGTCGTCCCAGGCAATCTATCAGACCTATGATCAACCGAAAGAGAGATATAGTGTTCACAAGATATGGCCTATAGAAATTCATGATGAACAACGGTGAGTTAAGTATCAGTCCTATGATCAACCGAAAGAGAGATATAGTGTTCACAAGATATGGCCTATAGAAATTCATGATGAACAACGGTGAGTTAAGTATCAGACCCATGATCAACCGAAAGAGAGATATAGTCTTCACAAGATATGGCCTATAGAAATTCATGATGAACAACGGTGAGTTAAGTATCAGACCTATGATCAACCGAAAGAGAGATATAGTTTTCACAAGACATGGCCTATAGAAATTCATGATGAACAACGGTGAGTTAAGTATCAGACCTATGATCAACCGAAAGAGAGATATAGTCTTCACAAGACATGGCCTATAGAAATTCATGATGAACAACGGTGATTAAGTATCAGACCTATGATGAACCGAAAGAGAGAGATAGTTTTCACAAGACATGGCCTATAGAAATTCATCATTAAAATTTTAAGAACATATTTTGACTTCCACAATATAATTTTCAAAATAACAGCCGTGGCGGTAAGACCAAAATATAAATAAATTTAAGTGACTTAATGTAAAATAACAGGCACCAAGTATACCCTGTATGGTAAAATATTAGCTCACTGAATCGAATTTAAACAGCCTAAACATGATGAAATCATAGACAAAGTGGCGAGCAGACGGTGAGCCCAAACTATATATAAATCAAAGTGGGTACTTGTGACGTGACGATAATGTAAAAACATCAAAGCCATACGCTCCATGTTCCCACCTGGTTATTTGAGTCATTATTATTTCTGACGAGGTACAAATGTTAGTCGAAAACATATTTTGTAACTAGTTACATATTGATGTAATAGAATAAAAGAAACACATTTCGACTCACGTCTCCCCCTCTATTCCCCTTATCCAAATTATTTTGGCTCCTGTATGACTTATTTTGGTGAGGCGACGAATTCAATTGATTATATAATTTTCGATAGGATAAAATAAACACAATGCAAATGTTTATTTTTAAATTCAAATATTTCAATACACACAAATAGATTTGGTCGGTATTTTGAACTAGTGACGAACTGGCGAAGTGATCAATAACCGCAGCCGGCCGGCTTGGAGTTCTTTTGAAAATAATTCATTATACATAAATAGATTTGGTCGGTATTTTGAACTAGTGACGAACTGGCGAAGTGATCAATAACTGCAGCCGGCCGGCTTGGAGTTCAATCCTTTTTGAAAATAATGCATTATACACAAATAGATTTGGTCGGTATTTTCAACTAGTGACGAACTGGCGAAGTGATCAATAACTGCAACCGGCCGGCTTGGAGTTCAATCCTTTTTGAAAATAATTCATTACACACAAATAGATTTGGTCGGTATTTTGAACTAGAGGCGAACTGGCGAAGTTATCAATAACTGCAGCCGGCCGGCTAGGAGTTTATGTATTTATCAAAAATTGTAGTTTTTGTTTGTAGGTTTCGAATCACCTTTGGGGCAAATATTTTTACCTGAACTTGGCACTCATATGATATCACCTCTTTTGTAGGCGAATTGTTTTGGGGTAACATGAACTTGGCACTCATGTGATATCACTTCCTTTGTGACCATATTTTTAGGAGAGTTATGAGCTACTTGAATTTTTGCTTTTGGGGGGGGGGGAGAATTTCATTATACATAAATACAGTGTGTACCAGAAAAAACGTAATGATAATTGAAGAGGTTCTAGAACACATCATTTCCAACAATACAACAATAAATACGCCCATAAAGTACTGTCCGATTTTGATCAGTATTCAAAATGGCGGACATTTTGTGGTTTTCGTAAAAATCATTACTCTAATTCTAATTGAAGTCCTGGATACAACTATAAATATTGTGGTTTTCGTTAAAATCATTACTCTAATTCTAATTGAAGTCCTGGGCACAACTATAAATTTTGTGATTTTCCTAAAAATCATTACTCTAATTCTAATTGAAGTCCTGGGCACAACTATAAATTTTGTGATTTTCGTAAAAATCATTACTCTAATTCTAATTGAAGTCCTGGGCACAACTATAAATNAGACTCATTTCAGTTTAAATAAATTCAAAGGCCTATCATAATGATTTATTTGTAATCAAGGTAAAGAATGCCAACAGTTTCGGAGAATTCCAGTGTTTACATCTAAATGTCCGTTTACACTGCCTGAACATCCCCGAGCATCGAGCATTCGTGATCGTTGCTCGCCAGTTTTCAACGAGCATGAACATAAACGAGCCCTCTGTTCACACTGCTCGAGCATTTCTGACAATTCTGACGATTAGTTATTCGTGAGGATTCGCAGCGAATAGGTGCTCCGCATACAGAGAAATTAACAAAAGGCATTTTTCATTTTCCCACTCCATCAGTCAAATACTAAAAAGCAATAACACCACACACAAAATAGGAGACGTGTATCCTTCAACAGCTAGACGGGAAACATTCGACGAATCCCGGGTTTTTTACACAGAGCGAGCGGTGAACGGGCGTCCCTTTGATGATTCACCGGAAAACCGACACCGGGCGAATCAGGTCCGAGCACAAACGAGCATTCACTTTGACCTTGATCGGCTCGCGGCGACTTACACTGCCTGAGCCTCGAACGAATGAACGTTCGTCACCTCTGCTCGCGACGAATGCTCGGGCAGTGTAAACGAGGCTTAACGTGATATTAGTTCCAAAACACTTGTTCAAATATGCATTGAGAAAATCACATTTTCAAAGCATAAAAATTCTACTCACGAATATACTTTGTTCGAAAAAAAAAAAATCTTCTTGTATTTTAAATGTAATTTTAGACACATGTAATACTGAGTATACAATTTAGAAATGTAATTTTATAGCCCAATATGACAAAACACGCACTTTTGAATCATTCCAAAAGTTTAAACACAATATTAGATTAACTTTGTATTATATTGGGGTTTATAGTTTCATTTCGAAAAAAGTTATTGAACTCAAGAAGCGGAATATAATATAAGAAAACTTGACACTAATGGTGATACATGCTTGGAATCAAAGGTCAGAGCCTTTTTTTGATATGCTTTAAAAGATTGTGGTACACTAAAATGTGAGTCTAGTGACCGAAATATGTGAAATGTTTATAATTTTTAGGAACCTAATTGTTCATAATATAAAATATGCTCTTTAAATGGGACAAATACAGAACATTAAATAAAGACTTAATAATCAACTAGTAAGATTTCTTTGATCCTTTGAGATCAGAAAACAAACGGCAAAATAAGCTTTTGGTGGAAATTGAATACACCTTTGGCAGTTTAGCCCGCTTTTTAGAGGTTTTGGCATATCCTGCTTAAAAAGAGAACGGAAATAGCTAGAACTTTAAACTTGGTGCCTATTCATATCAATATTATACAAGAAATGGGAAAATACAACTTACGTTGAAGTGTAATATATTGTTGGCCGCTAATTAGCGGTTGAAGGCCGTTTTTTGGCTGTTACGCCCAAAACGAGAATGGAAAGAGTTAGTACTTGAAATTTGGTGCCAATTCATATCAACTTTATGTAAGAAATTGAAAAATACAACATAGGTTTTAGTTTAATATATAAAAAAGTGTAATATATAATTATATTTCTACTCTAGAGACTTCTAAACGTGTTTTGGCAACGAAAACTCGACATCGAAAATTTCAGCCCATTACAATACTTCCTTCTTCTTTTTTATAGATAAGGAAAGTCGAGTGAAGATCACACCAGATTTTTATAAACACAATACTTGTTGATTGTAGACAAAGTGAGGATGACATATTACGTTTTGAGATCAAAAAAAAGATCAGGCAAATACGTGTAAAAGTATATGACTTAGCAGTTAGAGTAGATGGTGCATGTATGAGGATATACCTGCCTACTGAGAAATTTTCTCCTTATAATATTAAAAAATGAGGGATCCTGCGGGATTAAGCTCAAATCCCGCATGCGGAATTCAAAATCAATCCTGCATGCGGGATTGGAAGCCCTAGTGATTACTGATCAAGATTGTATTAAGAGGCACACACTGTATATAACTAGTTATGTTTATTTTTCCATTGATTCTCGTATTTTCGATAATTACTTAACTGTTATCTACCCACAACCTTGAACAAATTTGTATTGGATCGAACGATAGTGAAGGCCAAATTTTTTATATTTGTTTGTTCGTTTCTTTTCTACCACGATAGCTCTCGAACACCTCGTCAAATTTTTATGAAACTTGATATGAACATTCACTACATTCATGGCATTAGATGATTCAGTTGGATCCCATTGGGCCACTTTGGTATAAGTAGTGGCCATTTTAAATGATTTTTGGACCATTTTCTGATTACCCTATACATTTCTCTCTAAACTCAGTTTGTCTGAATTTGGTATTGTTGTGATACGACATACGTACATATAAGTACCTGCATTGCCGCGGCCACTTTACTCAGTTATTCGTATGAAAAGCCCACGAGAAAATAATAATATGGGTCTACTTTATTCCATTATGAGAAAAAAGAAGTGGGCACATATTTCCTGCAGTGTAAGGTGTTTTCATAATACATTGTCATAGCTCAGTACCACCATTCTTTTTGACTTCACCACAGTATTCTACTCGTAAATGCCTGATGGGTACTGTGATAACTCGTGGCATTCTATGATTTTCGATACAAAAATTGGAAAATCAGCGTAACACGAAATGGCCCGACATTTTTTAATTCTGATTTTTTTTCTGGGGTGCCAGCCTATCGGGGTGGAGGGGCATAGGAACCATTTCCATTACGCTAAATATTATTATTATTATTATAGATGGCTTCGTAAGCCACATCACTATGTAGGTCTACATTTTTGCGCTTGGAAAGTAGATTTTATGTTTACTTAGCTAAGACTAAAACTCTGAGGGACATTGATTAATCTTTTGGTTACCTAAGTATTCTTCATGAATGGAAAACCTAGGATTAAATTTTTGAAATCAATTCCAAAACATGTATTGAGGTCCCCAGGGCCCAAATATTGAGCAGTCTCTGACACAGATGCCGCATTTTTCAATAGAAATTTTTGTAGCGCGTTTGATTGTACAAATTAACCCGCTTAAAATCAAATTTCAAACCTTTAGCTTTTATCGTTTTCTTTTAAAACAGGATTTGTGAAAATCCCAATAGTTGTGACAAGTTCCGTGTAAAAAAGATTTGGGTTCTATGGAAGTCAAAATGTGTATTAGTATTGAAAACTCGACATCGAAATTTTCGGTCAATTATAACTCTTCTTTTTGTAGGATAAGGAAACCAAAAAGTTAACTTATCCAACGTGATGGGGTCGTTGTTTTAGGAGACAAAATAGAGGAGATCTATATTTTTTGAGAAAATGGCACAATGCTTTCCAACGGAAGGTCACTAACCTGACTAACCTCCTTATAATCCGAACCCTATTAGATATTAGGTATAGAATATAGACAACTGTAGAAACTCATGTAATATTAAATACTTGTAATTTTATAAGTAGTGCATACAATAAATAATAATTATTACAAAATGCAATCTTTAATAGATAGAGTGATTCCGGATCAATACAATAGATCACTGCGGCAGGTCAAGAAGTAGTGCGACCTGAGCTCTAAACGGACCTACAAAGATATACACTTATACAGGTTGAGCGAAAATGTGCTCAATGAAAAATATACCGGATGTCCATAAAGTCTCACCCCACCCCCCATATCTCGAGAATGGTTGAAAATATAAGAAAACGCAAAAACCCGTATCCCTTAGATTTTGGGGGGATCAATTTTAGGGTAAATTTTTTGGCCTCGGCCACTCGTTTAGGCTGGGCACCGGCTGGCATCAGAAGGTTGGTTTAATTTAATCGCTCTGATTTATTAATAAATCAAAATTCTCGTGAAAACACACCAGTTGTTTTTTACTTCTCTTATCTTGTTCACAGACCCCCCACACACAGGCCAATGGCTGAAACTCGAGATTTGGACTCTGGGGACCCCAAAACGTGTTTTGGCTTTGAAAACTCGACATCGAAAATTTCAGCCCATTACAATACTTTCCTTTGTATAGAATAAGGAAAGTAAAAATAATAAACCAATAATATTTTACTACAGAATATTATTTTTTTGTTCCCTGTAATTTATGGTTACCTTCTTTGGTTTCCCCTGGCAAAAGTCACTACGAGTCAGTAATTATGAAACACACTTTTTCCATTACTTTCTGTATAAAGCTTTTATTCGAAAACATTAGGCTAGTATAACAATGCTCTTGTAATCGTAAAAACTACAATAGTAAGATTAACTTTTAACCTAATTATCATAATGGTATATTAAAGCATTTATAAAGGCATGATCAAGGCATCAAAGTGCAAGGAAAAACCTCCAAAGAGAATGCATTTCTTATTTATAAGAATTCAAAGATTAAGACTAAAGCCATAGTGCATGCATCGTACATCAAACATCTAAAGCTTAGTAACCCATAACGCGCGGGGCAGAATAATTGATATCTCGCTAATGACTTTTTATGGAATTTGAATAAAGTCCATCGGCCTTCGCATTTCAATTTGGGGCTTATAGATAAGGAATTTGGTGACATAGTCGTGTCCGGCACCATTTTGCTGTATCCTTTGTGCGTCATGGCGCGAATTTTTATTCATTTTTCTTTCGCCACGGTTCCAGAAAAAAATTATAAAGAAGATGGTTCCAGAATAGTATTATTATTATTATCAATTTGGTAATATATGTACAAGATGTTTGATAGGATGTACAAGATTTCAACTCAATTTAACATTTATCTCACTAACAGGACTGAAGTACCTGCCTTACCTTTGTAACATATATTTTCCTTTCCTAATCCTTTCTCATTGATTTTATTTGTTAATGTACCTAAATTGTTGTGTTATTTTTAGAAAAAAAGCGATTGAATATCTTTAGGAAACGAATCATAATAATTAATAAAATAAATGGTACGGAAAACCGTACTAGACTTTCTCTTCCTTAATCATCAGACTACCACCCAATGCAGATTTTGTTCTTCTAAAGTTTTAAGGTTTTTAGTTATATATTTTAGTTATTGTTATATTTCTATTTTCTGTTGATGTTGACCATTCTTTTAAAAAGATTTTGCAGCCTTCGGCTGCGGACTTT
>CM022880.1:11319368-11343434 GCA_012654025.1 Pachypsylla venusta
AAACAATTTCGTTTACATTGACTTGAGATTGAACAATCATTCAATCTGAAGAAGTATTTAAAATACAAACAACTTTATTTTTACAGAGTGACAAATGATGTATTTAAAATGACAAAAACAAAATTGGCAGGTCTATAACAACAAGACAAGTAATACCTGGCATTCTCGGCGACCGCGACCGGTGCGGTGGAGCCCATAGGGGAGCGGAGGGAAACGGTTGGTTACATAACAGTTGTTACATAGTGTAATGACGTGTTGGCGGCTGCAATGTTTATTTAGAACAGAAATGAAAAGAAGAGAGATTCTTTCACCAAAATATATTCATAGGTACCGAAACTACTTCCTTAAGGGCACCCTGGAGGCATGTTTTTTTATGCGTGAAAAGATGAATTTATACACAACAGGCACAAAGCCCCCCAATTCATAAAATTGCTGACTGAATCATAAATAACAATGTAGCTCCACGTTCTAGAGACACAAATTCATCTTAGTGGAAACTATTTTACGCCAAAAAATTAAGCTCTTTATCATTTGCAGAGTTTTGGAGGAGGTCAATTCCAGGTCTATTCATTTTATGCGAGAGGAATAGACCCCGTATGAAAATCAAACGATATCTGTGGATCTGTTGAACTTATTAGAAATCTGAAATATTGTGCCATTTTGGCACAATATTTTACTCTATTGTGCTTACGAGAATGAATGCACCCCGATAGGACCAACAATTCGCAGTTGTATGGGAGTCCGTATGGGTTCTCATCCAAGTAACCACAACACCCAACATTTGTTAGCAGTGATGTGATGAGAACTGTTGTATTAAACGTGTGGAAATGCCTTTGGTCAATCTAATTTCTGATTACCTCGTACTATGTACTCGTAGATTACTATATACTCGTAGAATCGTACACTAAATACTATCAGACATCATTACAATAACCCCGTGACACACTCCTAGTAACCTTTGCCATTTTGAAATATTCATTTCAGTAGTTATGTACCAGGTACACAAAACATACAAAGCTGCACTCACTTTTATTCCAAAGTGCACTTCAATTTGATTCTAAGATTATTTATATTAAACGCCAGCTAAAGATTAACACCAGTTCCTCAGATTACTGAATTTTTTCCGCAACATCGGCCGTTTTGATTACTCGGATGGCAGCCGAGGTGACAGAACTTCTTGTCGATAAGTCTGTTGCTGATTGCAACGAAAACAACAGAGGAGGTGCTTCCCAAATTTGTTCAAGTATGAAAATCAATCTATGGTCAAATTCTTGGAATGACATTTTCACAAAATGAAAAATAAATTTCCTAATATGTTCATTATTTTTGCTGACAGGATGATATTGTTCTTTTGTCATGTGGTTCAAAATAGCTCTAAACCCCGCCCAAACCTCTTAATTTCACAAAATAACAATACAGTATTATAACAATACAATTGTGGTGAGGAAGCCATTCATCAGGACAACAGGAAGGGGGGCGGGATTTAAATCTGGCCCGTACAACTCTAGGGGAATATTTTATGACTAAGTTTAACTTAAAATAGTCACTACTCTAAAGTAAACGAAGAAGATTATGGCTTTTAGTTTTGTAAGATCAGTCAGTGATGACTCAGATCTTAATAAGCATTTGTTCCACTCGTGAACAAAGTATAATAAAGATGAGAATATTTTATGACTAACTTAAAATAGTCACTACTCTAAAGAAAACTAAAAAGATTATGGCTTTTAGTGTTGTAAGATCAGTCAGTGCTGACTCAGATCTTAATAAGCCTTTATTCCACTCGTCAACAAAGTATAATAAAGATGAGAATATTTTATGACTATAACTTAAAATAGTCACTACTCTAAAGAAAACTAAAAAGATTATGGCTTTTAGTTTTGTAAGATCAGTCAGTGATGACTCAGATCTTAATAAGCTTTTTTCTACCCGTGAATAAAGAATAATGTGTATTTTTTTTTAGAATAGCCGTTTCCTAAACTCTCTGATTAAGGTGAAATATGTCATTTTGTACTATTTCTTACGGTTGCACTATTTCTCCCCAACCAGAGAGGTTAGGAAACGTTTATTCGGCCATATCTCAATTGCATGATCACTACTGCCTAAAATGGGCAGATATGGAATGAAAATTTCCCTCCAAATGTGGACAAATGTTTTTTTAGGGGAAATAAAAGTTCCTCTCCCGTAAGTATTTCCTGCTGCCCCGGTTTGCTGTTTACTGTCCTATCTTCCCGATGATCACTTTTTTCAATGTGCTCATTTTATTTTATCCAAATTGAATTATTGGTTAGCGAGTTTGTAGGTAAAGATGGAGGCTTATCTCTTCTCGTGTTTCAATTATTGAACCCATAATAAAGTTTATCAGCGAAGTCATGGATAGATATAGGTTGGTGAATCTATATCGCCGTACTATGTGTTTGATAAAGCGGCCTCCCCCCTCTCTTCACTTCCCACTTTGTCAATGCCATATTTCTTATATAATTATTTGATTTATTATAGCTGGTTTCCCGTGCTAAGATTTTGTAATTCAACAACAATTTCGAGATTGCGAAATTAAAGCTTCTCAATTTTTTCGTTATCTTCTTCAGTTTGAGCAGAAAAAAATGCAAAATAAACCGATAAAAAGCGTCATTTTTGGCGGTAACTTGCTTCCACTTGAACTTTGATTTTTTCCTTTCTTACTACGCACCTACATACTAAAAGGAATTTTTTTCTGTGTCTGAACAATATACCTGTATAACCATAGTATCAATAAATTCTGGAGGTCATAATTCCCTCCTCTAAAACTGCCTGAGATGCTTCTATTGATGATAGCAGGGGTTTCAACAGAAGCTACGAGTAATCTGTCATCATCCCAGAAATAGAAGAGAAAATACAAGAAGGCCGAACCAAGCTGGCTATTATCAGACTATAATTATCCAAGTACTCAACGCGTCTAAAGTTGCTTCATTTCAATAATTTGAACAGATGTTGATGTAAGCCAGCGCCTATGGCACGTTAAATACACCAGTTCCCGTTGGATTGAAGTTAAGCAACGTCCAGCGAGGTTGTACCATGTGGGTGTCCACGTGTTTTCACGCCCTCGTGATGCTGGCTATTTTTCTGGCCCAACCCAGACTGGGTGAGGTCAATGTGGGTAGCTGGTTTACAAGTTTCCAGCCAAAGAAGGGTGGAACCCCCATCTCGAATGATCAATAGATGTTAAAAGAAACGTTAAGCAAAAAAAAAAAAAAAAAAAACTGATGTATTCAATGTGATTTCGTTCACTGTGGAACCAGACTCATTTAATTGATGTTTAGAAAAGTTTGAGAAACGCCATTTGACATCGAAAGCTGGATTTGTGAAGAGTTGCAGCTGGATTTTTTTGTCATGAAACCCGTTCCGCCTGGGACCTCGGAACCCCAATGTTTTAGGCAAACTAATAAATTTCTGTTCTAATTGCCACGCTTTGTCCCCTGGATTGGCAAAGGTACCTGTGTTTTACAAATCTATTCTTTCTTAAGATACATCCTCTGTGATTGGTACGCCCAGGGACGAACTGGAACTCATAATATCACAGTTCCCTCCGAATGCTATCAAAACATTTTCGGTAATCTTTTATGAAAATATTTCCGTCAGTATTTCAGAGACTTCGAAATGAACACCTTTTCATCTCTAGAACAATTTATCATGAAAATTCAAAGGCCGTAATTTAAATTTACTTATTAATGTACACAGTGAAAGTTATTTTTGCCGAAACCCCCGTCAAGGTGGTATCAGATCACTAACGTCCGAATGGGAGTCTGCTCGGGGACACCACGTGTTACTGGATTATTGTGACGCACAGAACCTCACGTGTTGTTGCACCCAGGGCATACTCAGCTTCGTCAGGACAACACAATAACCGTTGTTGATAACCGAGAAACGGCAGAAAAGGCTATAGCTTAGTTAACCTAGTTATAAAAATGGGGTGCTTCGTGCTCCCAAAAGCTGTTACAAAAAAACTACTTGTACTAAGAAAATGGGAAAGTTATTTGATGACCAGTTTAAAGTTTTGGAACCTTACAATAAAATTAACCGGTACATTTGTATAAAATCTTATTTGTAATACGTAAAAAAAAGCTACACGAAAAAATATGGAAGGAAATCCAAATTTTAAAAAATAGAAATTTTTTTATTACAATACATAAATAAAAAATTAAATAAATTTCTACAACTTACCTTATTGAATAATAAATTATATCTGAATGAATTAACAATAATAATTTTAAATAGAAAACACTTAAAATTAAATTTAAATGACTTTATTTATTAAAATAAATTATAAACTAATTATCACAAGATCAAGGCGAGAAGCTCGCGAGTCGAAATTTCAGCCCTTACTAAAATAATAATAAAAGAAAACAACTAAAAAATACTGACTTGACTGGACTACATCGAAAAAACTTAAAAAGAAAAAAGACGGGCCAAGTAGACTGGAATTTTATTTTATTCCCCCGATCTTTATAACTGTAAAAAGGTGAGGAAAACAGTACCTAAAAACATATTTAAATAAACAAAAAAGGGATTTTTTATATCCGTACAAAAATATTTCGTTATCTTGTAAGTGGAAAAATAAAATCATGAAAGGTGTGTTTACAGTTGGTACCAGCGACCGGCTCGAGTTCGTCCAAGAAGTAAGAGGAAACCTTAAAAGTTACTAATCAAAAATCACTCCGATTTTTCCACCCGGAGGTCTGATTTTTGACTTTTTATAGCAGATATGACCTTCTTTCGAAACCAAGTCAAAAATATATGTTTTTTGTCAGATGAGGGGGCGATCAAGGTTTAATCTCTGAATAGGTATTACCATCGGATTCAATAAAATGAATGAAAAACATGTATCTTATGCTTACGGTAATAAACTTCATCAAGTCCAAGTCAACTGAATTATTTGCGAGCACTAGGTTTACCGTCCCAGATAATTCTACCAAAAAAAAAAAACGATTAAGGAGTGCTTATATTTTTGTTATTCAAATTAGGGGGATTAAATGTAACACTCTCTAACTTTTGAATCGTAAGTTATAGCGATTTCCGGTTTATTGTAACAAACTTTTCTTGGTCGTGATGACGGCAACCAAGACATTTGAAGTTTAAACTATTTTTTTAATGTCCAACTTTATACCCCTTAAAAGGTGTTTTTGCCTTTTTTACTACTTTATGGTCACGCTGTAAATTTACTTAGTTCACTTGAAGATTCTTACAATAAAATTCGTTCTAGAGTTACCGTGGAACAAACAGAAAGACGTTTAAAGAATTATCGTTCAGTTAAAACTAGGCTTCACTTCGTTCAGTCAATTAATATTCTTCGTTCGTTCAGTCAATTAAAACTGTCATTATTTTTAAAATGAACAAAAAAATCCGTACCCAAATATTCTCCGTACGAGTAAAAAGAAAATCCGTACCATAAACATAGATACAACTCAACTTACTACAATAAATTAATCTAGAAAAACACGCCTCTGATATTGCAGGGTATCGAACTTCGAATTCAGAGGAGAAAGTTTAAAGGCATTAACGCTTGCGCTCTCCAGTCAGTAAGAAAGGCGCAGATTATCATTTTTAATATTTTCGTCAATGAAAAAAATTGGGGAGGAATGAGGAAGTCAAGGAGTGAGTTAGTGAGGAAAAACAGTCGTGACGATGGCACCCAAGATGACGTTTTGTTATTAATTTCATTCATGATGATCTAGTTAAGAAGAAAATTGTATGTAACAGTAATAAAATTTAGAACAGCGATTATTATTTCCGGTTTTTGTAAATACGGAATTCTTTCTATGAATCCATCACCTTTGAACACCGATTGGACCCCAAATAATGGAACCTAAAGACAATAATTCATTAAAATCTGCCATAGTTAAGTGGTAAAAGCAGCTAAAGCTTGAATACATAAGTTCCCTTAGATCACTGAATTTTAGAAACATCTGTCGGGTTGAGTATTTAGATAGAAGTCCGCTCGGGCTCAGGGACCCCATGTTTTGACATAGAGAACATAATTATATATGTTTATGTAAAGGAACGCACTCATACGGGGTGTTTGGCTGGAGAAGGTCTTATGCGGGGTGTTTGGCAGGAAATGGGACCCCCTGAATGTGCTAGGTAGCTGAGATCAAATGGAACATTTTTTTTTTTCGAAATTCGTTTAGTGAAGCATAGTCGCGTTACAGGCTGGAGAAGGTCATTTTCGGACAACAACATGCTCGGTGGCTGAACACAAAAAGTTGACTAAATCCTATTTTTCCATGGTGGTGATTTCAAATATGGCAGTAAAATTTAAAAAACAAAAGCAAAATGGGAGAAAACCTGAAAAGTGATATTTTTTTTTTTGGTCTGTTTTCAAATGTTACTTAACATATGAAAAGGACGTCTTTTTCTAAGAATTTTTGTGTAAAAAGAATTTGAAAAATCGAACACAAAATTTAATTCTCATGTTAAGAGGGAACCAAGAAAATGGTCCGATAACTATACAATTTTAGAAATAAGATCGAATAAAGGTCCTGGACACAATTGTAAAATTAGAATTTCGAAAAAAAAAAGCGTGACACAAAATTCTGAATTTTGAAAAATTTTCGATTAAAAATATTTTTTTCTTTTCTCGTTTAATTTTTTAGTCTTTTTCCTCATTATGACAGTACCTGAGTATAACAAATAGAAGTATGAGTTCAGATTTTTTAAAAAAGATATCACAAAAAAAAAAAAAAANAAAAAAAAAAAAAAAAAAAAAAAAAAAAAAAAAAAAAAAAAAAAAAAAAAAAATGTGAATTTTCATATTTCATAGAATATTTTCTGAAAGTTGACATGATATTGTGCTAGTTTAGAAGACATTTTTTCCGATTTTTCTTTCTTTCTTAATCTGAGTTCAGATTACATTTGCCATTCTCAGGCATTTTTAAAATTCAATTTAACGGTGTTTTTAAGGGTAAAAAAGAAATGTATTAAACATTTTTTTTAACTTTGGAAAGCTGCCATTTTGGTTCACGCTCTTTTTTCGAAATTCTAATTTTATAGTAGTGTCCACGAATTCAATTGAAGCTAATTTCTGAAATTGTATGATAATCGGACAATTTTCGTGGTTCCCTCTTAACATGGAAATTAAATTTTGTGTTTGATTTTTCAAAATCTTATTACACAAAAATTCTTAGAAAAGACGTACTTTTCATATGTCAAATCACATTTGAGAGCAGACAAAAAAAAAGAACAGTTTTCAGGTTTTCCCCTATTTTGCTTTTGTTTTTAAACATTTTGCTGCCATATTTGAAATCACCCCCATCGAAAAATAGGATTTAGTGTTAATCCATTTTTAGTTCGGTAACACAGAATCAACCGAGCAACGTTGATTGTTGTCCGAAAATGATCTTCTTCACCCTGTAACGCGACTATGCTTCGCCTGGCTTACTAACGAATTTCGAAAAAAATGTTCCATTTGATCTCAGCTACCTACACATTCAGGTGTCCCATTTATATCCAAACACCCTGCATGTTGATTATTTGTCCATAAAAATAAACCGCTGAAATTATATGCTGCTGGCTGCTACTACAACAACAACTAGTCAACTAATTCTATGAATATAACATTAAATATTCACAGAATAGTGAATATTTAATGGTATATTCACATGTTAGACCAACATGATCCAGCTAAATCTATGAACGTAATGAATATCCATACCACGTATATTCCAATCAAAATAGAACAAGGCGTTTGTGAAACAAACAGACGTTCAAAACTAATATTTAAGATTGGAAATAGGCCTTACTTTGTTCGGTCAAGAAAAAACAAGGACGAGACAACATTTCTATCTTTTGACTTTTTCCAAAATCTAATTTCAAAGTTTTTGTGTGACAGAAATCTATCTCAAGTATTGACGTTTTCTTTTGTCGAATGAAATGAAAATTTAATTTTTGCCATTATGGCGCCATGGATTGTCAGCTTGAGATTTTCACTTTACGATACAGAACCTCCTGGTGAGATTTTCAACACAATTTTCATTTTCACTGAAGGGACCGGGGGAGCTATATATTCAAACTACAAGAGATGCATCAGTGGGATACGTAAATAATATTCCAGGATTTCTACGAATATCTTTCACTTTCGAAAGCGAGGTGAAGGTTCGAAAGCGAGGTGTACCATCATAACCGTCAACAATATTGTTTGTTCCATGTAGATAAAATTAGTATGGACATTCATTATGTTTATGTAATTATCTGGTTAGTTAATGGGCTCTATTGGGCGTTCAATGGCGGCTCATTATTTGAGTAAAGCTTTTAGAATCATTAAATTTCCTACCAGTTTTAATTGTTCAATTTTTTTAATCAAAATCATTGACAAATCTATCTTTTCCTTTTTTCACAGCCCCGTATTTCAGTGACTGTTCCCAACTTTCCAAACTGGTTACATATAAAACCTGCAGGAAATTGAATTATCCCTAAAATTGATGATCACAAATTTCGATCTAAACTGAAGTAGGTCACTGAGCATAATCTGCATTAAGTTTCATACTAAAATCGCAGAATGAAATGTATGTTGCGGTTACGAAAAGTTTTGGTGCACCCCAAATAGGACTACAAAATTTAATTTTTTTTTTAATATAATAAAGCCATGTGCTAAATGGGCAGCGGTCTTTTGAAACAAAATCTTGCTCTTCCTTTTTACAAATAATCATGAAATTAAGCACAAATCAATTTTAGTTTATCAGAAATACAAATTTATTCTTTCAGTAAAATTTTATAGCAATACGAGTACTCATAGATTAATTAATTATTTAAATTTAACTTTTGAAGCTTAAATACAAAATATTATTAAAAGCTAAACCTAGAAATAGAATCACAGTGTGTAGTTCTACATATCAAGGATCTGTGATCTCACGCAAATTGTTTTGATTTTAAAAAAATAATTTATTATTTTATCAGTTTTTTTTCTCCCTCAAAACTGAGAGATAAAAAAAGGTTGTCTAAATTAAAGGAAAAAAAATATAACGCAGTATTTATTTTTTAAATACATTTTTGGGCTTATAAATTCTGTGATCACAGTTATTTTTTCAAACCCTCTACTTCCCACTTTAGCTGTGGAGCTCCTATCGCTTTAATGTGCCAACATTGGAGTAAAGTCTTTTACAAGGTTCTTTTCTGACACGGTTTTATGTAAAAGAATTGGTCAGCTGACACATTTGTGTCCGCATTATTATTTATTTTACTCAAAACCTTTTGATTTCAAAATTTGGAAAGTAAAGGGTTAAAACAATGTATTTTAATCTTAGCTGTAAAAATATATATCTTTAAAAATGTTATTAAAAAATAAAATATGATTTTATTGATGAGTCCATAGCAAAAATATTACTGGTATGTATGTCGAGGATACATATATATATATGATATAATGTGTCATCTTAGGAAACCATAATCGAATTTAACAGTTAGGCACAGAACCCTTTGGAGTGTTGCGGTAGGCGATATATATGCAATGGGATAAGCAATTTCACCATAATAATTTAACATACGAGGGCGTCCTCAAGATGGCCGGTTCTACGCACCGGGACGACCTGGAACGCATACCATCACAGTTCCAGCCAAGGGTCATCAAAATCTTTTCCGTAAACTCATACCAATCTGTTTCTACCATTTTAATTAATCATGCATCTATACATGGGAAGAACTGTTGATTTCGTCGGAAAAACCGCTACAACATACGAGGGTGGTTCCAAAAATTCGTTGGCTAACCTTGATGGAGAAGGAAAATAAAACCCTTTACGTTTTACTTTTTAACATAATCTCCCTTCAATTCAATACATTTTTTACATCTTTTGGGTAACATCTCTATGGCAGTCAAAAAGTAGTTACCATATTTTCTGTCAAAATACTCTAAAACAGCCGACTTGAACTCTTCATCTTCATCATTCCCATTTTTTCCACGAAGTTCAGATTTCAGTTTTAAGATAATAATGCAATGAGGGCGGTGTGAACAGGGCCGTTGCAGGAACCGAACACACCATAAAAATGTATTCGGAAACTAACAAAAGTAGCCCTATCAAAATATGTGGATAATTTTACTTCGTATTACTCTTTGTTGGTCGGGCCGCAAACTTTTGGAACCTCGCAACTATCACGACGTGTAAAATATTATTTTGTCATTATTATTACGATATCGTATCATATCACCACATTTTGAGCACTGGGCATAAAGTTTATCTACCCCACGTTTGTGCTACATTGTTTAGTAAATTATAAATACTGTGGTAAAATTTTGGACCCACTTCTAAAAGACAAATCTTTTAAAATTAAAATTCATAAATTATTTAAAACATAATTTTATAATGCGAAAACAATAATTATTATTGAAAAGGCGGGAGAACGAATCATGTAGAAGTTGAGGAAAACTACATAAGTAATGTAAGTAGGTATGTGTTTGGTTTTATAGAAGATCGAAACAGGTTTCACAAATTGAGATCAAAAACGAGGAGTAAACGCGAAAATTAAATCAGACGGTGGTTATAAAACACTCACGCCAGCTAGCACGAGTAATTATTTTGTATAGCATTGTATTGGGGTGCTTATAACTAATTACTGGCTTCACTCGCATTGCAAGTCTCAGCTCACGCGAGTGTAAATTTCTAATGCTAGTTTGCGCAAGTATTACATAACCGTCGCTTAATTCGAGTTTTTGCGGATTTCGAGGTAACCAAAAAACAGAAAATATTTAAATATGTGGGATTGCCAAAAAAAAAAACAAATCCCTTAAAAATTATTCTTTTAGAGATGGATGTCCATAAAAACGTAATCTTAAATTCGAACTTTTCAAGGATTTTACAATAAAAAAAATCTTTATAATTTAAAGCAATATTGTATCTTAAACCGGATCGGCTTTAAATTTGCTTTAAAAGAACGCATCAGTGGAGTTAAAGGAACTATTCGAGTACTACTTAGATTACCTTTGACATTAATTATTTATCAGGGTATCAATAATATTAATAACTAGCAGGATACGCCCGCTTCGCTTGGCGCCTTAGAGGCATGGCCGTTTATAGTTTCAACCCCAAAAGTAGCCTATGTCCTTTCCTAAAGTTTAGTCTATCTCCATACCAAATTTCATCAAAATCGGTTCAGTAGTTTAAGCGTGAAAGCGTAACATACATACATACATACAGACAGACAGAGTTACTTTCGCATTTATAATATTAGTATGGATAACATTGCTTAATTCACATGGTTTTGTATTTAAATTGACATACAATCAGATTTAAGGAGTTCTTTTTTTAAGAAAAATAAAATAATGAGGGTTCTTTAGAGCCACATTTATTTCAATGACAAAAGTTTTTACGGCCTTGCTAAAAATGTAAATTTTCAAGGGACATTAAATTTTTTGGCACCCTTACATTCCTTCTTGAAGTCATGTCCAATTACAGTCCTTTTTTGGACAATATTACTCAAAATTTTCTAAACCCTTAAGATATGACTTCAAACCGGAACACGTTTCAATAATCAAAAGGAAAAAAAAAACAGATACCTATTTTATTACTTAAATATTTAATATCGTAGACATTAAAATCACAGAGACACTGATTGTTGTGCTTCACATCCTCCTGAAGATAGTCTGTACATAGCCATCTCTGTAATACCGTGATAATGAACAAATGCCGCTGAGACTACCAAAACATGAAATATCTGATGCGACTGGAACTGAAACAAAAATATCAATAAAATCGTTACATCGGTTGATTTTTTTTTAACAGCTTTGGGAAGCAATCTGTTTTAAGCCCTTATTAGCTGCAAAAATATCCGTTGGTACACCATTAATGAAAGTAACAACTTTTCCACACAAGGCTGATATATAGGTCACATTTAGAATCTAGCTAGTCATCCAAACTAGGCGAGATAGTTTAAATGAAATTCTAGGTTTGCTGAAATCCTTTCCTCATTCCTACCCGTGGACATTGCATAAGAAATCTGTACAACAAATTTCCGGGGACCTCTTTCTATGGTCAACTATGCTCTTTTCACTTTATAAAAATGGATAGATACGGCGGTACGTAGAGCCACCATCGTACCGGCACGACCTGGAACGCTTGTTATAATTCCAAGGCCATAAAATCTTTTGGTTTAAATCATATGAACCTGTTTTCACCATTCTAGAAAAACATGAATTTATATATAAGATGAACGGATCATTTCGAAAGATACAAAGCTAGTAAAACAACAAGTCGATAGTTCATCAGGCATTAATATAGTTTTACTTTATAGATTTTGAAGATATTTTATATTAATATTGTCAAGTGGTCTTACTTACCCAAATATCACATTTTCCAGGGAAATATCGTTCAGGTATCCTCATGGCGTACAGTAATCCTCCTAAAATATACAATACTCCCATCAAGAAAAGCCATCCTAAACTAGCTTGTGCCATTTTACTAAACCATCCTTCAATATATCCATAGTGCATTGCTGGAATGATTCCACTCAATCCAAAACTCATAAAAACGCCGGCTCGAAGTGGACGAAAACTTGGTCTACTAAATTGAGGCGATAGCGACACAATTATTGACGAAATTCCCAAAATAACAACGGACGTTAGATAGATAACTTTCGACATAAAATGACAATAAAATCCATAGTAGAGCCACGGGACAAATGAACCCATGATTAAAAGAGCAATTCCACAATAGTCCAATCTGCAACAAATGAGACAAAAATAATATTTGCAAAATGTAGGAGGATTTGGTCTGGTAATTTTGTCCGCCAATCTGAACTGACGCGGTGTAGAAGCCACGTATATCAGACATTCTTTACTAAACTTATGAAGTACATAATATAATCTTTCTCTTTTGCGACATGAATTCAGAAGCGCACCTAGAGGAGCGCATACGTCATATCCGGACCAAATCACTCAAATTTGGTACGATATTTTGATATTATTGTTGCTACATCAAAAAAATATGGAACTTCGGGGGTGTACCTACAAAAATATCCGAAATATTTAAAAAAAAAAAAATTCCCACTTTTTTAACTTTCATTTTAGGAAATTATTTGTAGTACCTATAATAATTTTTTCGCCGAACGAAGTGAAATCTAGTTTCAACAGGACGATTTTTCTTTAAACGTCGTTTGTCTGCCTGTTCGTACAATAACTCTCGAACGCCTTGTCCATTTTGGGAAAACTTGCAATAGACATTCATTATATTCGCAGAATTAGTTGATAAGTTAATAAGCCACTCGGAATTTCATGGCAACCCATTATTTGAGTGAAGTCTACACTTCGCAGAACTACTAGTAAATTTTTCCGATTTTTTTTGGCTATTTCAGTGTTTGTTTTTTTTTTTTAAAAAAAAAAAAAAAAAAGATTTTTTTATTCGTGATTTTTCAGGGAATTCTGTTTTTCTGAAAGATTCTTTAACTGTTCGATGGTATAATTGAGGTTACAACAACAACCTGGTTCAGGTATTTGCCCAAAAAGTTGAAAAATTATTGTGGGAGGGGGGGCGTAGCATTATATTTCATCCGATACTCTCATACTGTGCCTGTCATGATAAGATGTAGACGAAACTTACTTGCTGAATAAACGACCAACATGTTCTGAGTGACAATGCAACGTGTGAAAAGCAAATGACAGACCCAAACATATTATAGCACCAAGAAAGAAAGCGCCAAAAACAAGCTTTTCTTGAAATTCAATGTCCACATTATAAGTGAAGTAGATGGATATACCAATGAATGCAATGCAGCCTGGTGGGAAGAGACTAGAAAATTAAAGACTAGCTTTCTATGCAATATGCAATGTCCACGAAAAAGAATGCTTCAATGAATGATCAAGAATTTATATTTGAAAATATAATTTCATTAGATTTAGCAGTCTTTGGATCCTTGTGAAAATATTTCTTTCATCAAGTTTGACAGCCTTGGGTTGTACCACATCTTTTTTGGAATAAAAGAAGAAAAAAAATTAAATCTCGATTTTTTTATCCTTACGTACAACACTATATTTTTCTTTATGAAAATAAGTTGCCATGAGTTGAGAACGAACCGACCGAAAGAGGTTAGAAAATCCCAAGAGAACCATTGAGACCCGAGACAAAAGCATTAAAAGGCGAAGTTATGGGGAAAATCAATCTTACATAACAGGAGCTTTTCTCTATGGATTAGAAAGTAGCATAATTATATTGGTCTTCGCATATACGGTGTTTCTATGCACAAAATCACGTCACTCCAATACGGTGTGAAAAAAGGAATGTCAAGGGACCTCAATCGTTAACCGAAGACCAACTCTGAAACGTACTATAGCAGTCAAACTTACCCAAAAGATGTGTCCAAATATTGCCTGTTTCTGTGTGAACTCTAAAAATGCTTTTGAAACATTCTTTGAAAGTATAAAGTGGTGGTCGGTGTCCAGTGTGAAGATAGTCATTGTCTTGAAGCCATTGGGGGAGATGCTGGAAATGACATACATTCCAAGAGGCTTCCCAAACTTTCCGAACAAACTCTTCTGCATGTTCAACAGCTTCGTGTGCAAATTGGTTCATTGCTTCCAAACCTTCGTGTCCGTGAAATTCACCTTTTAAGACAAGATCCTGAAATGTTTACATAAATTCATAATTAATAAAGGGTACGGAAAACCGTACTAAATTTTATCTTCCTTTATTCTAGGAATTTGGCAGCTTTCGGCTATAGTCACAGCTCTTTAGTGAAAATATTATATGAATTCGATTTGGCAGACTTCGGCTGTTGTCACAGCTCTAATCTAAAAAATACGGAAAACCGTACTAAACTTTATCTTCTTTTATTCTAGGAATTTGACAGCTTTTTCTATGAATTTGGCAGCTTTCGGCTATTTTCACAGTTCTCTCATGAAAATATTATATGAATTAGATTTGGCAGACTTCGGCTGTTGTCACAGCTCTAATCTAAAAAAAAAAAAAAAAAAAAAAATACCTCTGACTACATTTGGCTGTTTTCGCAACTCTATAGTGGAAATAAATTGATTGAAATAGTCGCAGCTCCCTGGAGAAGATATAATTTGAAATAGATTTGGCAGCCTTCGGCTGCTATCACAGCTCTCTAGTGAAAATATTATTTGAATTAGATTTGGCAGCCTTCGGCTGTTGTCACAGCTCCCTAGTTATAATATTATATGAATTATAGCCCTTCCGTTGTTGTCACAGCTACCTGGAGAAAATATTATTTGATTTGGCAGCCTTCAGCTGCTGTCACAGCTCCCTAGTTATAATATTATATTAATTATAGCCCTTCCGTTGTTGTCACAGCTACCTGGAGAAAATATTATTTGGTTTGGCAGCCTTCAGCTGCTGTCACAGCTCTCTAGTGCAAATATTTTAAGGGCCCCCAGTGGATATAGCTTTAAAAGACCCAAAATGTATCAACAATATGTTTCACAGAGTGTTTATTTTAAATTTCATCAAATTTGGAGTCATAATACCACTTTCAGATAAGTGACCCAAATTTGAGGTTTGGTGCCCTAAGGTGCACCCAGATGAAAGCAGCCCTATGGGATCCAAAATTTGTCGATGATATACTACAAATAGTCTCTGTTTTAAATTTCATCAAAATTGGAGCTCTATGCCACATTTAGAGAGGTGACCCAAATTTCCGGTTTGGTGCCATAAAGGTCCCTCGGATGAAGCACCATGAGTCCCAAAATTTACCGATAATATGTTTCAAAAAGTGTCTGTTTCAAATTTCATCAAAATTGGAGCTCTATTGCCACTTTTAGAGAGATGACCCGAATTTCCGGTTTGGTGCTATAAATTACCCCCGGATGAAGATAACTCCATGAGTCCCAAAATTTACCGATAATATGTTACAAAGAGTGTCTGTATCAAATTTCATCAAAATCGGGCGTGCCGTTTGGGTTCTAAAGGGTCACCCCTCTTTTGACCCATAAATGGACCCCAGAAGGAGCTATCTCCAATGTTAAGGTTTTGGCTCGAATTATGGCCTCAAGGAATATTCCTACCAAATTTCATCAAAATCGGACTAATAATAATGTAGATGCGCGTACACGATTTTGCGGACGGACGGACAGACATTTTTTCTAGACCGTTTTTTGTTATCTAGTCGTCATAATTCGTCCAGAAAAGCAAAAAAAAAAAAAAAAAAAAAAAAAAAAAAANAAAAAAAAAAAAAAAAAAAAAAGAAAAAAAAAATATTTTTTTTTCACCTCTACAATACTTTCTTACCTATACTTCGTGCAAGGGAAGATAAAGTAAAAAAAAAAAAAAAGAANGGAAGATAAAGAAAAAAAAAAAAAAATGGAAAGTTCAGCAAATTGCAGTTACTATGCCTTGAAACTGTGAGAAGAAAGAGAGGGTTACCATGTCAGGAAAGGGTACAGCTAAATAGAGTAGGCACTGAACAGCAGGTTGTGGGATGGTGGAATTGAGGAAGGTAACGCCGACCACACACAGAACTGGGAAAAGGTGAAGTTAAAGAAGAAGAAAACACCTAAGGGAATTATCCTTTGGAAGCGACTGCAAGCTGACATTTTGTCAGCTTGAAGAGAGCAGTCGCTCGTAGTGGCGCAAGCTTATAGTGGCTACAAAAGGACGATCCGGGTGAAATACTAATTAATATTGAGTCACAAGTGTTTTCGTCTATTCCATTACGACATCTATAAGCGAATGCTCACTTAGTTTGTTATTGTGGTTGATTTATTTTTGTATCAAAAAAATTGTGCCTACTTTCCTATCTTAAAAAATGTTCGGGGGAAAAAATGATTCAGCTGAAATGAGGTCATTAATGAAACAGAGGGGGTATTTGGTGTTTAGGATTTAGACAAATCATATTTCTTGGTGGGGCTATAGAAGTGCGAGACCCAGAGAATAGCGTGAAACTCTAAAATGAAATTATGTTGAAAAATGAATCTGCCTCAGTAGTAGTCTACGTAGTTGAGGATTTTATTATGGCAGAAGTCAACAGGAATCTGTTTATTCCCGAGTTTGCAAGTTTTGATAATATCTAGAATATTTAGGGTTCAAATTGTTCAATTGTTAATTTTGTCTTAAATAAATAATAATAAAAAAAAAATTCAGAGTTTTTCCGAAGTGGGGTCGGTTTACAACAGTTTGTAGGCCTGATAAGTAAAAATATCCGCGGAGTTGTTTAAGTTTGGTGTCTAAGGACTGGCTGAATTAATGGTGTTGGGGATTACGAAAAAAAAAAAAAAAAAAAATGGGTTTTAAATAGACTGTAATGTATTATAATTCTACATTAAATATAAACTGTTCAAGTGTCGAATATGACCCTGTAACCCTAGGTCAAGAACTAGAGTAAAAGTAAAAGTCGACTCATAGTACTCCATTAGAGCTTTTAGCCTCATAAAAGTAGGGCTATAAGGGCTATCGTTCTTTGAAAGCGACTACAAGATCACGCTACTACGTACGACTACACGCCACTACAAGTGACTGTGTAGGTCAATGGAACCTGGTGCACTTGAAACCGTATAACATATGCCACTTGCACTGTAGCAAATTCTATTTACCAACATTCTTTTGTATCATCAGTTGCTGATCCAAATAAATGAGTTACTAGGTCCGAATATGGGTCCGATTACTCATTGATATAATTAGTAATATGTTTTATTTTTGGTATTTTTTTAAATATTTTTTTTTATTTTTAATTTCCGTCGTACAAGTTTTTGACTTTAGAAAATTCAAGATATTAAAATGAAAAAATATCAAGACGAAAATCATTGGTATATTTGTTACCTCATCAACGTCATCGTGAAGGACTGACTCATCAATAGGGGTGCTTGGCAGAGGGCATCCAACATCTCTATCATCCACCAGATCACAATCATCCTCAAGTAAGTCCTGCAATCAGAAGTAGTTTTTTTTCGGTAATCTCAGGTCAACCGGTTTCTATCACACTATTTGTTATGATTCTGCCACATCAATATCAGGGAGTAATGGAAACATACCTTAATAAGTTTATTCGAAAATTGACAAAGAGAGTGTGTCGATTTCATTTTTTTCCATTTAATGGGTTGTTTTCCAGGAAGTGTGTGAGTAATTTTGTGTTTTAAAATTCTACATATGTAGGACATATGTTTTTTAATTTACTTTCACTGATAATGACGCTGGCTATATTTTTTTTTTTTTTTTACTGATAAGATATATACATAGAAAATATTATTTTAGAGCCAGCGTCTATGGCACGTTGAATAAGCCAGTTCCCGTTCGATTACTGAAGTTAAGCAACGTCCAGCGATGTTGTACCATATGAGTGTCCACGTGGGTTCGCGCCCTCGTGATGCTGGCTATTTTTCCGTCCAAACCCAGGCTGGGTGAAGTCAATGTGGATAGCTGGTTTTCAAGTTTACAGCGAATGGAGGGTAATACCCCCGTCTTAAACGACCAATACATGTTAAAGAGACGTTAAGCCAAATTAAATAAATAAAAAAAGTTTCCTTTAACACTTAAATCTCTTCATGTCACTTAACATTACATCATACGAGATCAACCTGATTATGGTTTGAATTTAGTGGCGTAACTGACCTCTCAATAAGAGAAAGCTCTTTCCTGGTAGTATAAGAGTAATTCCTGTGTTTAGGTCATTAAATGGAGCCCAAGGACAAGAATAAAATCGGTCAAGTTTACACGTTCACATAAAAAGTTCCGAAAGTTGAGATTGCCGCAAGATTTTATGAAATAAAGAGTTACATTTTCACTTCAAAATTTTATTTTCTATTTTTTTTATTATTTTCAAAAATGAACCTTGAGGATCATTACTAAAAAAACTTCCCCTCCTCAAAATTTGATAATTTGCGTTTAAAGATATGCTGATGGAATCAAAAGATCGAATCCTTTCGTTCGCGGGTGGTAATTTTGACGCTTGGCGAAGACGATTTTGATTCTTATAAAAAAATATCATATCAGTCACCAGAATGAAGAAAACAAAAAATAATAATGGTAAAAAAATAAAAATAAATCCCAAATAAATTGAAAAGTGCTAAGTGGGGATCTGCAACTTCATCTCACAACACTGCACCAGAAATCAAGAAAGTCGGATCCGTCAAGGACAACTATCCCACTGACACAGACACTGAAAATTAAAGAATTCTCACAACGGAGGGTGTTAAGAAACTATATTTCGCATAATTTCCTAAATAAAAGTTTATAGCTGATGATAGAAATATGTACACAAAGTTTACTTCTTTTGTGTCTCAACACTCGCATTTTGAACTATAATTACAAGGGACGGATGGCCGATTCAATAAATTTAAGAACCACTGGTTTAGTAGGACAGTACACAGCCTGAACAGAACTCAATGTTTCCTGAGAACCACTAGCTGATCAGATAAGTACGGGGAGTGCTCATCGAACGGTTTTTAACACGACTGAAGTAAAATTGTTTGCTGAGATGCAAAATTTGACCACAACATCAGTTTTTCAAATGGAAACACATTTTTTTTTTTTAATTTTATTTTTGAATTTGTCGTAGTCATGACTGTCGTGAGAATTTACGTTGGGGTCAGATTTTGCAACTTAGCAAACATATTTGCAAACTTTGAAGTCACGCAATCAGTATTTAATAAATTTCATGATGAACGTTTGTTCTATCTTAAGACTTAAGGTACTATCACACTATTTGTCATGATGCCAAATTTTGTCATTTTTTTTACTTCAGTGTGATCGACCAACATATTTGATCAAATTTGCTATTTGATCGTTTTTGAAAACTATTTCAATAATTTTATCTTTAACAAACATTTCTGAGGCGTCTGTGGGCGCCCAAGTCTTCAATTGTAATTGTCGAAAATACACAATTAACAACCGATAAAAATCGTTTGGAAAAAGTAAAAATATCAAAATTATATTTATTACAGATAAATATCTGGTTGCTATGGCGTAATACACAAAAAATAAAATCTTATTGAAAAGCAAATAATTTTACTTGAAAGTCTCATCAAATAGTGTGAAGGGGCACAAATATATACCAAACACACAAATTCAACAAATATTCATCGAAATAATTGTGCCAAAATTTTGGCACTGCCACAAGATGTGCCTTTTCCCAAGAATGCCGCTGTCTCCTTATTCTCCTCTGTTTAATTCAATTACTTAGTATTTGTATCATGAAAATTTGTTATGTGTCGAGATATTTGAGTGGAAAAAAAATGTAGATAGATAGATAGGTACATAGGTATAATCAAATTAAGTTGGCGTGTTTTTTTTTTTATTAAATTGACATACCCTGTATAACTAACCCACATAGAGATTAAAGTTAATTATATTGCTCGTAACGAATACAATCCCAAGAGATAAGACATATTTTATTTAATTTGACTGGTTTCTGTACAATATACTTCCACGTGACACGTGATCAAACATGTTCACTAGTTTGGAATAGAAGGTGGAAGGTGCGACCGATGCACAATATTATGATAGAACAGGGATTCTCAAACGGTGTGCCTAACAACATGCTCACTAGTTTGGAATAGAAGGTGGAAGGTGCGACCGATGCACAATATTATGATAGAACAGGGATTCTCAAACGGTGTGCCTAACAACATGCTCACTAGTGTGGAGCTCACTAGTGTGGAATAGAAGGTGGAAGGTGCGACCGATGCACAATATTATGATAGAACAGGGATTTCCAAACGATGTGCCTAACAACATGCTCACTAGTGTGGAATAGAAGGCGGAAGGTGCGACCGATGCACAATATTATGATAGAACAGGGATTCTCAAACGATGTGCCTAAGAACATGCTCACTAGTGTGGAATAGAAGGTGGAAGGTGCGACCGATGCACAATATTATGATAGAACAGGAATTCTCAAACGGTGTGCCTAACAACATGCTCACTAGTGTGGAATAGAAGGTGGAAGGTGCGACCGATGCACAATATTATGATAGAACAGGGATTCTCAAACGATGTGCCTAACAACATGCTCACTACTGTGGAATAGAAGGTGGAAGGTGCGACCGACGCACAATATTATGATAGAACAGGGATTCTCGAACGGTGTGCCTAACAACATGCTCACTTGTTTGGAATAGAAGGTGGAAGGTGCGACCGATGCATAATATTATGATAGAACAGGGATTCTCAAACGATGTGCCGCGAAATTCTAAAAAAATGACTGACAAACGCCACTAGACTTACAAGTGTCATTTAAGCCGCACAAACGGAGAATTTTATTTGGAGTGTACGTACGTACACTCAAACTAAAAAGTAAAATATCACATTTTAAAGGGGAATATTTTTTGTATCAGATTCTAAAAATTCGCAATTAAAAAAATAATTAACCAAAACATAAATTAATTACAAACATATATATTTTAATGAATTAGGTACAATATCTTGTGTATACTATACAACTTGTGTCCAAGAGTGGGGATGGAAGTTGGATTCGATCCAAGAACCTCCTGGTTACGAATCCACCGCCTCTACCGACAGGGCTCTGAGGCTGTGTGTATTTTGATATCAAGGTGCGCTGGTACATAGCTTCTTAATACACAAAAAAAATCAATTTTGAAATTTTGGCTCTTAGTTCGTATAGGAGAAACATTCAATCAGTAAAATTTTCAACAGAACTGAGCTTTGGCTATCAAAACTCATTTAGTTTTGAATTTACTTGTCTTGAGGGTTTTTGAAATCTTAATCTTCGTGTATGTTCTATGATATGAAGGAAATGGCTGGAAGGGTGCCGTGAGACCAAACAGGTTGAGAAACACTGTGACAGGACAATGGGCACACTTGGTTTTTGATTTGACTTGACTGGGTTCTATTATTCGTGTGTTAACTCTGATAGGCTCGTATTTGGGGAAGAACATGTCTGAGAGGGCGCAGTCACAGGTTGAGAAACACTGTGATAGGGCACTGAACATAGGAAATGAAAGGTGAGATTGAAAGACCAAACTTGAGAAGTCTAAGGTCTTTTTTATCTTGTTTCCTACACTGATTAAAGATGTTTTGAGTTTAATGGTACTTCAATAATAATTATTGGTTTAGCCTCCGGGCAGGAGTAATAGTCGTCCTTCTTAGTTTCAATTTAGTTACATTCGTTTAAATGAAATTGACTCAAACTACATCACAATTTGCTCCGATTCTCTAAGTTCCCTAACAGCACTAAGCAAACAAAACACCAAACATCCCATTTGCACCATTATCACACAGATTTTCATAAAGAACAACAAAAACATGAATTTTCTTTGGGTCCCATCACATGTTGGCATACCAGGAAATCACGATCTCGCTGTCCAGGTCTGTCAGAGTAACCTGCTCCCAGACCCAAATATAGACTCAAATGACCTAAAGCCAGCTTACAGAAAAAAAGTGGTTAAAAGCTGAGAGTCTGGACGGCTTTCAGTATTCAAACAACAAACACAAAAAAATCAAAAATAATATCACCCACTGTTTACCCATCTGGACTCAAACGCTGACATACAAATCTGACCCACAACTACCTGATGTCAAGATCCACTCCAACAATTTGAGAACCATGTCAAACTTCACTGACTCTCCAAGATATTCTGAACGAATGCAGAGTCCACACAGATGTATAAAGAACCCTAAATTTGCCCACATCCATCTCATCCCTGCTGATGCATTGACGAGGAGTAAGAAACTCAGTTCCCTAAAAAAACTAAAATCTTAAACCCAATACAATTTATGCATATAACCCTGGCAGTTAAACGCGCCACTTCAAAATATATATTTTTTTAAAATTTAGCTTAACGTCTCTTTAACATCTATTGGTCATTCAAGACGGGAGTTTCACCCTCCATTTGCTGGAAGCTTGCAAACCAGCTACCTACATTGAACCCAACCAGCCTGGGTTTGGAAGGAAAAATAGCCAGCATCACGAAGCCGCGTACCCACGTGGACACCCACATGAACCAACCTCTCTGGACGTTGTTTCACTTCAGTGATATAACGGGAACTTGTGTATTCGACGTGCCATAGACGCTGGCTACTTCAAAATAATACATTATATATATAAAAAAAAGTTATATTCGTTCTTTTTCCTTTGTCAGAAAGGTTAGGAAAAATTTTCAATTCCCATGCCTCGCTCGCATGAAAAAATATTTTATTTATTCGATTTTTGAATTCTGTACTTTGAAGCGCAGCATAACACATTTTGAGGGGGAAGCCATTTTTTGATAGTAAATTAATAAACCCATCCGATACTCACATCTTTTCAATCGGAGGTTTCCAAATGCTGTTTGCCCCAGGCCCAAAATTTATTAACCTATCTCTGTCAAAACGGTTGTTAATTCAGCCCTGTCAAAACCGCTTCTTCTTACCTTATGTAAACTTGGTATGCTCGAACTAACAGACAACTTGTCCTTCTCCCATGGCAATCTATGTCTTAGTCCTTCTCCAATAGGATCTGCAGTTTCTATAACATCCTCAAAGGCATTCATTCTCCTGGAACAATTTAAGTAAATGGAAATGATCAGTGGCGGTTCCTGTTAGGTTGCGACGATCACAACCGGATTGTGGCATCGTGAGAAAGACTAAATAATTATATTTGAAATCAAACTTAAGTCAGAGTCTATGGCACGTTGAATACACCAGTTCCCGTTAGATCACCGAAGTTCAGCAACGTAATATTTTTTAGCGGAGTGGAAAGGTAGATTTCTCATGGGAGTGGCTAAAATCTCTGATCCTTTCTTTGCCAAGGTGTCTGCTCTCTCGTTGCCTGACACTCCACAATGCGCTGGAATCCACTGAAGAACAATAGTTTTTTCCAGGATTTGCAGTTGTTTTATTATAATCCTTATCTCTCTAATTTCTCTAGATGGTAGTTCATCCATTTTTACTATAGCTTGAATAGCAGCTTTGCTATCTGATAAAATTACAGCTTTGGAGAACATGTTGATTCTGTATAGAAGTTGTTGAGTTGCAGTTTTAAGAGCGTCTATTTCCCCGTCAAAGTTGGTTGTATGTGCGCCAAGACCTTTGTAAAGTGAGAACAAGCCGCATGTTATTCCCGCCCCCGCTCCGTCATCTGGACTTTGCAAGGATCCGTCGGTGAATATTTGAATCTATTGATTATAAATCATATGAATGTAATAAGACGAAATAAAAATGGTGAACT
>CM022880.1:11347324-11359213 GCA_012654025.1 Pachypsylla venusta
CGTGTTCACTCTGGGGGTCGGTTCCACCAAAAATCCAAATATCGTAGCCGTAGCGAAGCACAGGAAAGCAGCTAGTACTGTATACAATTAACTGTAAAAGTCATATTCTTGGTATATTTCCCTAACGTACTTATAGCAATGTTAATAAGCATCGGACGAATAATTCATTCTGTGTCCATTGCGAAAAGTGATGGTAATGGAAGGGTCGGGTAGCATATCCCCCTCTGACGACGCCGGACTAGATGTTGATTAATTTCGGCCCCTTCCATGTTCTCAAATAGTGGTGAATATCTCAAATACATGAGAATGAAATTCCATGGGTTGGCTTGGTTTGAACCCACGCCCTACTGTTTACCAGTCAGAGCGTCTTACCGCTACACCACTAACATATTCTGGATCACTTGATGATGTTAATAAATAAGGAAAATGGACGGCCTGAGAACAAATCAAATGTCAGTTGGCTCATTTAAAAAAAAAAAAGTGTCCAATATAATTCGGACCAGATAGATGATACCTTTCCACTAATACTGTACTATAGTACATAATGCTACCAGTATTAGTGGAACAGGACCAGAAAGGTTAGTAAGAAGGAAAAAAACGCAAACCAAGTTTGACGGAAACATGACCTATAACGACATTTCAACAACTCTGTGATTATCAGTAATCACACTGCTGGTATGTGCCAATTCTAAAAATCACCGCTGCAGTGTCAAAATGCTTATACTTTTTCGAGAATTCACCAAGAAGCCCTGGAGGTTATTGACAATACAATCGATTACTAATAAATAATCACATTATTTCCAGAATTCAAAGAAACATAATTAAATACAAATGTTTCATAAAGGAGAAAATGAAAAATAATGAAACTCATGTGCGAAATTTGTAAGTGTACTTCATGCCAAATTCTTTTAGCATCACTCTATAGAGGGAACAGCTGTTTTTGAAAATTATAGTTGTGGTTGTGTTTGTGTTAATGATTCACTGATTACGATTATGGTTCAATTTCAAACATGCAATCTATAATCTCTCGTTGAATACACACATTAGGGCAGGGCATGTTCTGGTGTTATCATTACAGAATAAAGATATTGTATCTTCTTTCTATGACACAATCAGACGGTGGGTGACTGATTTGAAAGATGATCGTTGTACTAATAGACTACGGTCAAAACGGGCTGCTTGAGCATTTGGGCTATATGGACACCAGTGACCTCAGAATACAATCTTCTCTCTATGACATAATCAGACGGTGGGTGACTGAGGTCAAAAGTTATTTTAAAGATAACGAAAAAAATAAATACTTCATTATCATCATAGGTTAACAGCCGTAAGACTAGATTGCGACAACTCGCTACGAGTTGTTGATACTAAAGAATCCTTACGGATAATGCAGTAGCTTCTCCTTGCTTTTTGCATGGGCAATTGATTCTTTGAGTCGCCTTTTACGACTGGCATTGACTTGGGTGTCTTGGAAGCATTCTTTTTAAGACTCCCTATTCACAGGGGACATAGGAAGGATAAAATGCAGAAGCTTCTCCTTGCTTTCTGCATGGGTAATGGAAAGGATATCGCTTCCGAACCTGTCCTTAGTCGCCTTTTACGACTAGCATGGGCTTGGGTGCCTTGGAACTATTCTTTTTAAGTCCCCCTATCCTCAGGGGACTATTACTTGAAGTATAATAGTCCCCTGTGTTTACTTGGAGTGTCGAAAAAGTAAATTTTTGACATTTAGATCACTAGTGACCAAATGGCTCCGTATGCCTTCACTCAGTCAAAATGGCGATCATGAGACCTCGGGAGGCCTAAAATCTGAACGAAAAATAAAATGCGTAGGTGAGGAGCATACAAACAAAATCAAACATGTCAAATCAAATTAGAATTTTCAGTACTCAAGTAAAACCGAAAAGCGCAAGGATTTTTCCCATTCAATTTTGGTATAGGCGAAATTTACAAAATGGCCGCCATCTTGAGAACGAAGAAGCAAAAACAGCATATGCTTAATAGAGTATTTTGTATTGGAAATGACGTTTTCTACCTGCCCCAGTTCTGTATAGGTATGAACAAAAAAATGAGAAGTTATAATATTAGGGTGGGTACGGGTATGAAAAATGAGGAATAGTTAAAATGACCTTGGACTGGCAACATACGGTTGAAAACATCTGCATGTATACAATAGTTTTCTGTTTTCCTACGGAACACCTAATTACAGAGTTTCTGAATTTGCAAACCATTCAAATTTCTCGGGAGCGGAGTAGAATTTTAGGATGCTACACAAGCATTCATCATGCATTTTTGTAAAGAATTGTTGTGCAAGTTCAAAGTTTGCAAAATGCTTGCTGAGTTGCAAATTTTGAACCCAACTTAAATTTTTCAAATGCAAAACAAGAATTTGATTTGAAAACATCGTGAAATTTTTTAAATGAATATACACTTCTTTCGTAAAAATTTTGAGAAATTTACATTTTCTCTACTAACATAGAACACATAATATAAACCTTAGCATTTCCTTAACTTGCCAAAAATAACCAGCCAGCCAATTTCATTCACAAATTTCCGTACGCGAAAAAAAGCTTATTTTGCCGAAGAGGATTTACATACCAAAAGAAAAATGTATGCCTGTCACGAAATGTGGACAAGCAGATACGCATCTTAAAACAAAAAGTCGTCAAATTTGGAAGAGCTGGGAGGGTGGGTATGTAGGTATTATGTTCTCTTTTTGTGGTCCAATCTCCANGTATTGACAAAAAAAATGAGAAGTTATAATATTAGGGTGGGTACGGGTATGAAAAATGAGGAATAGTTAAAATGACCTTGGACTGGCAACATAAGGTTGAAAACATCTGCATGTATACAATAGTTTTCTGTTTTCCTACGGAACATCTAATTACAGAGTTTTTGAATTTGCAAACCATTCAAATTTCTCGGGAGCGGAGTAGAATTTTAGGATGCTGCACAAGCATTCATCATGCATTTTTGTAAAGAATTGTTGTGCAAGTTCAAAGTTTGCAAAATGTTTGCTGAGTTTTTTCAAATGCAAAACAAAATTTTCAAATTTTTCAAATGCAAAACAAAAATTTGATTTGAAAACATCGTGAATTTTTTTAAATGAATATACACTTCTTTTGTAAAAATTTTGAGAAATTTACATTTTCTCTACTAACATAGAACACATAATATAAACCTTAGCATTTCCTTAACTTGCCAAAAATAACCAGCCAGCCAATTTCATTCACAAATTTCCGTACGCGAAAAAAAGCTTATTTTGCCGAAGAGGATTTACATACCAAAAGAAAAATGTATGCCTGTCACGAAATGTGGACAAGCAGATACGCATCTTAAAACAAAAAGTCGTCAAATTTGGAAGAGCTGGGAGGGTGGGTATGTAGGTATTATGTTCTCTTTTTGTGGTCCAATCTCCAATCCATAAATTTATTATTGAAAATACTCTTGACTTTTGGTGTTAAGATTGGTGAAATATAAATCACCAAATTGAAATTCATATTTTAAATTTTAAAAATTCAAATTTTAAACACAAAACATTTTATAACCTACGAAAAAATAAAATTCTGAAAATTTTCTCAATAATTTTCTTACTAAGAAGTATAATAATGTGTATACAAAATATGAATATAATTTCAAAGAAACAAGAACTCGTTTGATCTGATTAAAAAATGGATTTAATTGAAAGTGATGGTTACAGAATAACAAAATTATCAAAATCTCGATCACAAATGGAATTGAAAACCAAAAAAAGGGAGAAAATGGACGCGCCGGGATGACTGCATATGTCACTTTCCTTTGTTTTTGTTTTGTATGCAAATTGTTTGCGTTAAAATTAAAATAAAATGAAATTCATATTTTTACTTGTAATTGCCTCGACATAGTTGCCATATATATGAGTAACTATCAAATTCAAAATGTTATACATTTTAACAAGACGAATAGAGATTTCTGCGAGTTCAACAAAACAGGTAAAATAATAAACAGGATATTTGGAGAGAGAAGTAATAAACTTGTTTACTTAAATTAATTTAATTATTTTTAACACGTTGGCTGCAACGTCTGCAATAAGGTCAGATAAAAAACGAAAACATGAAGAAGAAAGGTTTCCTGTACTCGATATCTTCCACCAATATGTCACGACACTTTTCGGGTTCTCAGGAAAATTGATAATAAAACATCAAGTGTAAAATGTCAAAGGACGAAACAGGATGGTTAAGAAAAAAAGTTGATTTAAAATTCTCATGCAAACACTATTCACAGGAACAGAGGTTGCTCAGGAAATATTCTTCACTAAAGAGCTTTTCGCGCTGTCTATGGTCTTGAGGACATAGCTCATTGCAGGAATATTTCATTGAAAAAAAATATTAACTACATGGACACCTTTTTTACAATGGCACATGCCGGAGATTTAATACACTCGCAATTATCAATTTTTGGAGGATCAAGATTTATAACAAAATAAATAATGCTAACAAAAACGTCAATTACAAAGATTTTAGGTTGTACTTAAAAAATCGTCCCCTAGAAATCGATCCATATGGTCTAGAAGAGTTCCACAACTAAACCTTCCTTCTTTCTGAGGTACCTACTACCTACTAATAATAACCAATTTATTTTTCTTTACAGGTCCTTTTAATAGATAATCCTATTCATTTGAATTTCCTACTATCAGCATTTCTGCTTTGGTTAACTTTAATTTTTTTATTAATAAGAAAGACAATATCGATTCTAAAATTTTTAATTTGTGGCGAGCTTTCAATAGTTCTCAGACTATCATCGTCAGGCCGATGTTGACTCTACGATGTTCAGAGTAGAAGTGAAAGTATCAGAGTATGAGATGTTAATACTTCTGTAGATCGAGCAAGTTTTGATAAATTCTTATATTGTTTCCCACATCACTTTTGTAATTAATGGAACATGGATTTTGATTTATGTGTATTTACGATTCCTTGAAAATATTTTTTTCAAGGAATCGTAAATACACATAAATCAAACGTCAGAGTATTTAATTTCCAAATATCTGAACTCACAATAAATATTTAAAATTAAAAATTAGTAGTAGCCAAAACTTGGAGTCTACGTACCAAACTATCATTGAAATCGGACACTGCTAGAATGTATTTTTATATTAATTTTTGCGCAGTGGGTGTGGAGCGAAAACAAGTTTTGGTGACATTTTGTATCCTTTTGATCGTGGACGGAAGACAAAGGATGATTTTTTGGAATACTATTTTGTATCCTTTTGATCGTGGACGGAAGACAAAGGATGATTTTTTGGAATACTATGTATCTCATTAAAATATCAAATTTAGGCTATTTTTGTGGTAAATTCATAGAGCTTCATTATATAATATAAAAAGTTTCGTTTTCGCAGTCAATGTGTATGTATATGCATACTAAACTTGTTCATTATTGGGATTGAGGTACATAAAATGTACCTGTATGAAAATATAACCAGTTCTTAATGGTTTCATTTTAGAACATGAAAATTACACAAAGAGTCGGGCTTTCCACAAGAGTGCTATAATCATATAGGTTGGTGATGCAGTGGTAAAACGCAAGACTGGTAAACAGTAGGGCGCGGGTTCAAACCCAGGCAAACCAAGGAATTTTATCCTCATGAATTTCAGTTATTTACCATAATAGCATCCAAAAAACTGCCTATGTCAAAGGAATCTTCAGTCCTATTCAAGCAGTATACGTAAGGGACCATTATTATAATCACTGTGTATTAAGCTTCATGGCTCAGTGGTCACTGCACTTGTCAATACAGATATATATATATATATATATATATATTTTCTAGGTCAAATTCGCAGGGTTTTTTCTTGTAGGTTTCTTAGCGAAATAATATACAAGCATGAGTCTACAAATAGTCAAAGTAAAATAATAAAACGCGCACATCATTGTAGGTACTCTAATTATTTTAGATAAGATATAATTAATTATTTTGCATGCGAAGCATCAATTGCGAGTGCCTCCTAATTGTTCAGAAGTGTGAATTAATATTTCTGATACAAACAACTAACACATAACACATTTTCATGATACAAATACTAAGTAATTAAATTGAACAGAGGAGAATAAGGAGACAGCGCCATTCTTGAGAAAAGACGCATTCTCAACAGCTCCAATTAAGGTCGTATTTTGTCAGGATTCCAAAAATTTGGCACAATTTAATGTATGCCAAAATATTATGTTTGTTGAAGAATTTGTGTGTTTGGTATATATTTGTGCCCCTATCACACAATTTGATGAAACTTTCAAATAAAATCATTTACTTTCAAATAGGATTTTATTTGTTGTTTATTATACCATAGCAACCAGATATTTATTTGCAATAAATATAATTTTCTGATTTTCTATTTTTCTGATCGAAAGTTACTTTATTTTTCCTACACTTGTGTATTTTCGATAATTGAAGACTAATGCGTACGCCTCAGAAATATTTTTTGAAGGTAAGATAAATGGAATAGTTTTCAAAAACGATCAAACAATGACAATCGTGTTTGACATGCGTTTAAACACTATAAGACTATTTAGACAAATTTTGGACACTTTAGTGTTTGATCAAACACTAATTTAATCAAAAAAATCAAATTACGAATTTGATAATATATATTTGTCCATCACACATCCCTCCCCTTTGACACAAGATTGGAAATAGAATCTTTAGATTCCATTAGCCTATATAAAATATGTACATATGTATATGTAGCTCAATTGGTAGATGCGGTGGATNAAAATCAAATTACGAATTTGATAATATATATATGTCCATCACACATCCCTCCCCTTTGACACAAGATTGGAAATAGAATCTTTAGATTCTATTAGCCTATATAAAATATGTACATATGTATATGTAGCTCAATTGGTAGAGGCGATGTATTCGTCACTGGGAGGCTGTTGGTTCGAATCTAACTTCATTCCCGCCTACTGGTTACGATAGATCTAAATATTGGTCGCGGTGATAATTGCAGTTTCAATAGAGATTTCCAACCAGAACAATTATAATAATAAATAACGTAAGAAACGTTGCCACAGTGATAGATAGAATCTATCTATAATAATAAAACTTAAGGTAAAGACAGAACTATGTGTGTATGTATCACTAATTGTTTAGCCAAAACAGTTAGAGATATCGAAAAATTGATGGGAAAGGACACCCCCAAAACCATAGGCTGGAACCCCAGAGATATTATCAGAATTAAAAAATGTCGAACCGTTCTAGATTATTTCAAGTCATAGTTTGCAAAAAAACTGTTCATCCGTTTTTGAGTTATGGCCGATTTTCGTAAAGGAAATCATAGAATACTATTAGTACGGGAACGGCCATGCCTCTAAGGAGCCAAGAGTTGATGCCGTAGCGAAGAACGGGCAAACAGCTAGTTTTTAATAATGAAAACATCCGTCATTACTGTGTGCTCGAACCGTTGACCCTCGGTACGAAACCCCAATCCTTGGTCAATTGAGCTGATTGGGTCGGTACGTAAATAAAGATTTATGTTAATGTATCTAAATAAATCAGGTTCAGAGAAAATAAGAATTGTTACAATGTAAAATGTAAAGAACTATAACTGGAATAAATTTAATCAAACATTTAACACGGATTTCGTAAAAGATTTTTGTATCCACTACAAAATAATAAAATAGGTCACTTCCGTCAATTAATCTCTCAAAGATATTGTTGGAGAAAGCTCCCTCTTCAAAAGCTAGTAGGATTCAATCCAAAGCATCTACAAAGTAGGGGTACCAAACTCAGGCGAACTTAGATCCAAATCTATTTGTATGTCGTACATCGTCATTTTGACAGCAGTATAAAAACTTAATAGAATTTATCACTAGTAATTCTGCGAACTGTATACTCAAATAATTCTATGAACGTAATAAATGTCCATATTGGGGTTTCATCATAATCGGACAAGGCGTTCGAAAGTTATCGGGAACGAACAGACAAGGGGCGTTTAAAAAATCGTTGAGTTACAAGTAGACTTCACTTCCTACGGTCAAAAAGTTATCAGATCAGTTTGCCTGGCTAATCCAGTGTTATAATAGTAAATCAAATAGACCTCAATCAAATAATGGGCCTAACAACCAATCAGCTAATTCTATGACGTAATTAATTTTCATACCAATTGTCAAAATTGGACAAGCGCCCTTCGATAGTTGTCGTTAAATCAACAGACGTTTACAAAGTCATGGAGTGAACAAGAAACCACTTTGTTCAGTCACAATATAACAAAAAAAAGTACCTCCCAATAAAATACTTTTCCAGATCCTAGTTCTCAAGATACTTTCTAGCAAAAGACTCTTTTTGTTGAAAAATATATCAAGAATGACATCCACAAAATAATTATTGGGTTTTGTATAGTATACAAACATTCAGTAATTCATTCCGAAGGTCTATAAACAAAGATTAATAAAGAAGTCCTATTATTGAGCATAGAGCACACAATGTGTTCTGCTCTTCTGTCACCTAAATGTGTCCTGTTTAAAGTAAGAAGTTTTATCATGGCACTCAAAGTTAATTATTTGCCCAACGGACGGCTGACAAAACAGCAAACAGATGTTGAGATAATAATAATATATTATTATGAGGAGTACTTTCCATCAATGAAGTTACTACTAACAATGGCAATACTTCTGCGTATTTAAGATATAAACTAGTCCAAACTACATATTACCAGTATTATTTCTATATTATTTCTTACCGTAAATTGAACAAAAATCACTTGACTGGGTATTAAATGAGAACAGATATTAATCTTTTTCTTGGGGAGATCAAGTTTAGATAACTATAAAAATAGTAAAATTAAAACTACCTAGGTACGAGCAGAATTTTTAAAATCTTACTTGGCAAAATGTCTACAATTTTTTCACTCTAAAATTAGGCTTAAACTACTTGTGTAATTATATTAAAATGAAAGTGTTACATTTTAATTACAAAATATATTTACTATGTTTTCCATTTCAAAAGGAATAAAAATTAAGCTTCAAAATAATCACTTTTTTTTAAAAGAAAAAAATGAGAAACACCTAACACACGAGAGCTCCGATCTCCGATTGATAAAAATTGATAAAATTTTGATCTTTACTTGTCAACATCGCCACAGGTAGCAGCACTTGAAAAGATAAGGAGACCCGACTCCAGGCAGTATGTCAGGGTTAGAAATACGAAATACTAATATATATTATTGCGTTTTATAAGTATAGAAAAAATTAGAAGGATTTTTTTTAAAAAATTGTGAAGCAAGAAGCAAGATCGTGTTTTGCCAATTTTTAGCCGTAACCACCTTCAATTCTTATTCCCAGCGAACCTGGGGTCTACAAACACACCAACAGGTGTTTTCAGTGTTCTTTAGGGCTCCATTCCAGCATTACCTTCGTCCATCTTTCAACGGATCTTCTTGCAATGTGTCTGCGTCCTGCCCATTTCCATTTTAGTTCATTTACTCAGGTAACTCAGGTTATTATATCTTTCACTCTAGTTATTTCTCTTATATCTGTGGCTTTTTGTCGATCTTGTTTCTTAATATTTAACAATTTAAAATAGATCTTTCAATCCCTTTCTATGTAATTCTAAGTTTGAAAATCCAAACCCTAATTTACTCTCTGCAGGTAATGCCGAGAAAAGATATAAAATATAAAACGCCTTCACTATATTGTAATGTTCTGGAACCGGGGAGGAGTGTGTGGCAACCCAATGATTTTTAAAGTAATTTTGACCCAATTAGTGATAATAGGAAACGTTTTTACGGCCATTCCTCTATTTAGTATGTACAAGCATACAAAATATATCCATGATGGCCAATGAAAAATCGAGTTTAAAGGAAGAAAATATTGTGAAAAGGGTTGCCAGACACTTCTCCCCGGTTCCAACAATATTCTCGTAAATTAAATGAAATGTTGTTGCAGGCGTTTTATAACTATTCAAATTTACAAAAAAATAAAGAAGCAAGGTTTTAATTTTAATCTTTTATTTCAACGTTTTAATCTTTTATTTCGTTTGGAGAAAGGTTAACCAGCGTCAAAACTTCAATGGAACGTTGAATACACCAATTCACGTAAGATCACTGAAGCTAATCAACGTCCAACAAAGTTAGACTTGGTCGGTGACCATGTATTTGGTTCGAGCTCACCGACGCGACGGATATTTGGTTGGTGCAATATGAGTATTTGGTAAGTTTCCGTCAATTGGATGTCAAAACCTCAGTCTCGACAAACCTTAGATGTTAGAAAAACTCAGATTTTTTTATCACTTGTATAATTATTAATGTATGTAGGTATACTCGTTGCAAAAATAGGTTGCTTCGAAGACTTGAGATCAACTGTCCAACCGTTTACTAGTTTCCAGAAGTGGGGGGAAACTCACTCAGGCCATTCCTTTTTTTTTTTAAAAAAAAGGAAACTAAACTAAATTGGACATACGTTTTTATAATATTTAGAAGATTTTTCATTGGCCTCGATTTTTCATTGGCCATCATGGATATATTTTGTATGCTTGTACATACTAAACGTTTTTATAATATTTAGAAGAAAGGTATAGAAAATGAGATGACTGTATTTCAGTAAATGTTCACAGACTCAATAATTACAAAAATTTAGCAAATCTAATCTAATCATCTCAATCATGCTCTAATAATGAAGCGATAGCTATAAATGACCCGGCCGTCTTTGTAGATGACAATGTTATGGAGGACACACAAATGAGGTTTGCTGTGACTAATCTGATCTGCGTGTTGTATAAATATCTCTATTATTTCCCTCCGAAGAAGTCACCATTTTTTGGCAAAAATGCTAAAAGAAAATTCGACAACCGTACTACTTCTCGATAACCTTTTTATTGCCAATGACGCTGAAGAAAATTAACAGCACTTTCCGCTTCACATCGCATGGCTTCGCGTGTAGTTTGCATACACTCTCACCCGACCCATAGAAATCGAGGTTTGATTATTTTCGGTTTATTATTTTCAATACAGAACTTTTGGAATCGTCACGAAAAAAAAATATTCCCTCTCAAAATATGATATGGACTATTGCTATATAGGTTCCGTTTGGCGTATAATTTTGCCCCGAAACTTTTGGGTGTATTTGAATAGTATATGCTGCTGGTTTTTGTCGCTTTTTAGTTAAAAGAGACTTGAATGTTGGTACGTATGACATATTTTATGTTTAATTATGCCCTGGATTTTTTAAAGTAAAATTGAAGTAAACATTTTTTAAGGGGGGATAAACTTTAAATGGTCTGAACGTATTAGAAAATATTATAATTATAACAAGTTAATATTTATTGTTTAAAACATAAATTTATTTATTTTATAACAAGGTATTGAATATTTCAGGTAATAAGAAGAAATCACAACACAATTAAAAACAATGATTCATTAAGGTCGCATTACACTAACTATTTGTCATGATTCCCAAATTTTGGCACTATTTATTTTATGAATATTTGTTGTTATTGTGTGTTTGGTACCATGGTACGAGTACCTATATATCAGACTATTTAGACAAATTTTGGTAATTTTTGTGTTTGATCAAATACAATCTAATAATGAATTAAATCTATATATATAAAAGAGAAACACACTCACTTAACACTCATCGCGATTTCTCCGCACTGGTACGTCCTAGGAAGCTGAAATTTGGCATGTAGGTCGCAATTGGGTCTTAGATGCGCACTAAGAAAGGATTTCTAAAAATTTGAATTGGGGCTCCCGCTGCGGGGGAAGAAAGGGCGTGTTTACATATGAAAGTTAATTTTCATTACTGTTTCTCCATACCGGTAAATTTTCGGGGGCTGAAATTTGGTATGTATGTTCACTTTATGTTCTAGATGTGCAATAAGAAAGGATTTTTTAATATTCCAACTAGGGCGCTAAC
>CM022880.1:11360552-11391215 GCA_012654025.1 Pachypsylla venusta
TCAATGGAACACTCCTTATAGTCATGTTCCTAGATCGTCGAGCACCTTGCATAATATTTTAAAATAAACTAAAATATCTACCACACTTGATCACTGTATCTCTGGAAGAAAAAAAATCTTATAGCTAGATAATTTCACTCAGTGGAACACTCCTTATAGTCATGTTCCTAGATCGTCGAGCACCTTGCATAATATTTTAAAATAAACTAAAATATCTACCACACTTGATCACTGTATCTCTGGAAGAGATTAGTCAAAGAAATAATTGGTACAGAGTAATTACATTTAGGAGAAGATTACAATGAATTTGAGGAAATCATTAACATTTCTGAATATTAGGTACTAGGTAGTATAGTATTTTCAGTTTAGGAGAGAAAATGAAGGTTCATTATTGAATAAACCAAAAATGAGAATAAAAAGCTATGTTGCTATATTGATATCATTAAATTCATACTTTTTATACAAGATTTTAATTAAGTGTCATAATAACTTTTAGTAACATTGTTAAAAAATGTAAAAATCAAATTTATTTTGCAGAAAGAGCCCCGAGGCCACTATTAGACATGAAAATGGTATAGTGTTGTAGATATCCGTTAAAAAATCAACGAAAATGACTGGTTTTCCGTCCCACAAAGGATATTATAAACTAAATTTCAATCAAATACATCCCGAGATATTTTAAGTGGGATAGAGGTCATGCGTCCTTCGCTTATTATTGTTCTCGTTGAAAAATCAAAAAAAAAAAAAAAATGATGTTATTAACCTCAAAAAGATATAAAAAATAATTTCTGGCCCTGGAATAATGATTTAACCTGCTTCCGCTGGAAAATTACAAATCAGCTACCCACAATCCACATTAACCTCACCTATTTTGGGTTGGCCCGGTAATAGCATGAGGGCGAGAACCTACGCGGTCACTTACCTATCTAATTTCATTACTAAAATTTGAAATTTCAGTACATCCCGAAATATTTTAGGCGGAGCACAATATTGTATCGTTAAAAAAATAAACTGAGATGACGTAGGTGAGTGCACCATTGCCTTACAGGGATGAAAAAAAGGAATCCTTTTAAGTTTGGCTAATATTGAGGCGAGGATATTTTAAAAGCAGGCTTCTTTATTTTGAGGAAGCAAACATTTTTATAAAATAAAAAATGATAAATTGTGTTTTTCCTTTTTAGCGTTTTCTATTATCTTTAAAATTTAAATTTGAAATAAATTGAATTTGTTTTTCGAGGTTTCCATAAAATTTAATTCAGGACTAATTAATCTCTCTTCCTTTGTTTTTTTACTCGAAGGATTTTTTAATGAGTCTTTTTGTGCATTAAGTACTTGTCTTAAAAAAATAATTCAAATCCTTAAAGGTGGAGCTACCTCACCACTTTTAGGTGCTGAAAAATCAGGAAAATATGATGCTCATAACAAATAACTGAAGGTATTATTATTTATTGACGATTTGATTAAACAGAATGGGTCTTGATTTTACTCGAGCACTATTAGTTTTTACACAAAAGGTTTGAAAGCATGCAACGTAAAAATGAGCATTTTAAAATAATACTTAGCTGATGCTCGCAACTTCGAATGCATTATCTGAGCTACGATTCCTTCTCATTTTTCGATAACACTAGGTACATTTGTATGCAAAGAAAAGGAACAAAAAATGTAATTTGGCACTATCTAATACCACAAAAAAATGTATCATAAAAATGTAAAAGGATTGTGACATATAATTTTGTATTGTCTACAAAAATTGTTTTAGAAATCAGAAAAAATGTTTCATAATGACTACAAACATCCTTGAAATTGAAAATAATCTTATAAGTAAAATGAGGTAAATAAAATACTAACTTCTTGTAAATATAGCCCTGCCCAAAATATACTTTTCGCAATTATTAAAAAACGGGTGATATAAAAAAAGAACGTCAATATTCATGTACCATGACATTGCTTACTAAGTTCGCTTTATTCAGTTGAAAATTCAACCAATGATCTCGGATTACAAAACCACGTTCTTGACCAATGCGCAGTCAGTTGTTCTGATTTTGAAATAGGAGTTCTAATATAAGACAGAGAGAGATATAGAATATTAGATTTAGTTTTGTGTGTTTCTTTGATTCCACCGACAGTCAGAAAGATACGAGATCATCCGATTATCCAAGAAATACAGCAACAGAGAGTACGAAACTAGTCACCTTTAATTAACGTCTTCATTCATTTATACCGTCAACAAAATGTATGTACTTTTATCTACCTCATTATGGTTTTGCTTGTCCCAATGTTATCGACTTTATCCTTAATTAGACTTGCACTACGTATTGTTGGTTTTATTTATTGTGCACTCGTCCTCTTGAGAACAACTGAATAGCTGTTATTCATTAAATTTAAAAAAAAACATAGGACGCTATAACTTTGTTGTAAAGAGTACCTCTTCCCACAGCTGCTCTAAAAATCAAATGAAATATACAAAAACCGAAACATTATAAATAATTTTTCAAACCAACCCAAATTGAAAATTTAATAAAATGGAAAGAGTGACAGATAATAATGTACTAACAATGCGGAAAAAACAATCAGTAAAAACTGAAGAGAAGGAAGAGGCGCAGTAACAAAGGAAGAGCCGAAGTAATTTAACAGGAAGTAAAAAAAAAAAAAAACTCGAATGAGAGAAGAATTTGAAGGAAGAAGTATAAAGTTTTGGAGGGACACGGCAAGGAAAATGGAACGTGTTCAACATAGATATATTTTATATTTCTAATTATGTAAGGATCACAAAATAGAGGAAGGAAGTTATGTAAAAAGAAAATAATTAGAAATTCGGGGAAAGATTTTCTGTCTTGAAAAATAAAAACAGATGGGAAACTAATTGATGTGAAGTGTGGATACTGGATGGATTCTCCTGAACAAAGTTGGCCGCGAACTAAGAATAGAAGACGACATAATGTTTAAGAAATGTTTTATTTTTGGGACCCTATTCGTCCAAGGTGACCATTTGAACTGAGTGAAGTCGAGAAAATTAATAGTGGTGGTATACTTGTATGTATCCTAGCTCAAATATATTGGACAAATGTTATGTACAATGGTAGAGATGGTAAACTTTGCTTTTGTACGGTTGCGAGATTTGATATAAGGCGAAAAATTAATTTCGATGTAGAGTTTTCAATGCCAAAGCATGTTGTGAGGTCCCCAGTGCCCAAATCTCGAGTTTCGGCCTTTGGTACGTACATACATGTATGTACATACCTACGTAGCAATTTGTGAAAAATATGTTTCAACAGTATATTCCATTTTAATTAAAAGTTTTGTCCAATACATAAAATTGACTGATTCACATATTAAAATTTTTTAGTACTTAAATTTTTCTTTCAGGACGGATTCGTAAAAACCGCGAAAAATCGGCCAAAACACCATAAAAAGCAACAGAAAACCACCAACAGCCAACCACATTTGGAATTGAATCACATTTATACATTCAATGCATGGAATTGATATGGATAAGCACCAAATTTTAAGCCCTAACTCTTACCGCTCTCTTTTTGGACAGGATTCGTGAAAACCGAAAAAAGGCGGTTGAAAAACCGCGAGAGGAGATTCGTTGAGACATACATACAAAATTTGAAGTGTCTAGCACTTACCGTTTTTGAGATATCTTGTTTACAGACACACGGATCAATGGCTCGGGATTTGGACTCTAAAGACCTCAAAACGTCATAGAAAACTCGACATGGAAAATTTCATCCCATTCCAATACTTTCCTTTTTATAGGATAAGGAAATAAAAAAAGAAAAGAAAATTTAAACATAATGTCGTAAGGGAGGAAAATTAAATGTGTTTACTACACAATGGCGAAGAGTTGGGGAAGATAGAAAGCTAATTGAACGTAATTAAGAGGCGGAAATCATTTTGGTTTGGACCCTATACTTACTATGAAGAAATAATGGGAAAAGGAAAAATTGACCTGATAAGTCATGTATATTAACAGGGAAAATCTAAGGCAGATACTGAGGGAGTGATGATCGTCAAAAGAGTGGCCTTTAATTAGTGAGGAGAATAATTATTATTACCACTGATTAGGTGAACTGTGGACCTCACTCAATTTTGACGACTATAAAGAGAGAGAGAGAGAGAATAATTTTAAACACTTATTATGTTTATAAATTATTCTTAAATTTTTAATATCTAAATTTAATAGTCATAAGTGTAAAACTGTATACGCTTTTGTGTAGGTACCCCTTAACTTTGAAAACGATGCAATACTTTATACATTAAAAGATATACCATTTCGGGACCGTTAAAGGGCTACCATTTAGTCCATTTAAGACAAACAGCAAACCTATAAGAAGATACCGAAAAGGTTTTGATGGCTAAATAGGACTTTTTTTGAAAAAAGCTCGATGAGTTTGGTGAAAAAATTCATTGAAAATTTGAAGTTCTGTTTCAACGTTTGAAAAAACACTGAAACGCGTATTTTTGTAGTTCAAAGAAAAATCTTTTCTCTTTTTTGACATTTTTGGGTAACCACAAAGTAAATAAAAGCTCAACTTCAACAAGGAATAACTCTGGCCTTATTTTGAGTACAAATATCGAATACATCCCAAAGTACATAACATTTCTTTTACTATTCAAAATTTTAATACAAAAGCTGTAATATTATTAAAGAATTCAAATTTGCCCTCCCCGGAGCCACCTTAAAACTGCCAAAAATTTTAAAAACACTAAAAAAAAGTTTTCCCTTAGTTATAAAGAAGTACGTACGATTATTTCAGTATTTTTTTATTCGAAACTGTTCCCAAGATTTTGAGCTCCACTACTTTTTTAAGCCATCTCAATCTATCAAAAGCTCAATTTTGGAACATTGTCGAAAAAATATATTAGCTCTTTAGCTATTACAAAGACTACCCCTTTATAAAATTGAATATAAATCACTCGTATATCTATACCTTTGAAAGAAGTTATTTAAAAAAAAATATATTCAAAAGCTTAAATTCACAAAAAAGAGAAATCCTTATTTTCTAACAACGCAACGCCACAGTATTAGAGAGAGTTTTTTACTCTTCCCGACCATCATAATATTTCCATTTTGGAGCCTTTTTTTTACCTTCACTCGATCACTTTTTTCTCTCTTTACTCTGGATGAGAAATGTGACGGAAGAGACTCTTGCCTCTTATATTTCTACACGCACATCCCCCCTCTGCATTACTTGAACAGTTCCTGTTCTATATAATGCATGCCAACATTTGATATTCATTATATTTATGTAAACCTTCATCCATCAAAATTCAATCTCAGTGGTAAAATAAACAAAAACAGTGCCAACTTTGGACATTATTAGTTTACTAATGTTGACTCCTTCTAATATGAGAATAAATAAAACATAGGTTTCGTCACCCCAAAGCATGTGCAGAGAATAAATCCTTTGTTACCTAAATAGATACCTAACTCTTTTTTACATCCTCGGATATGAATGACAGTAAGCCAGAGCTTATATGATTAAATGAACCCTATACAAATAAGGCAGTGCTTCTATGATTAAATAAATCCTATAGACAATTTTTTAGCCAACCATGGCTAAAAATATTGTCCATAATAAGTCGTATATTTGGCAGAGCGTGAATAACGGGGCTTCCACTAGGGAGTATTCAGGTCGGTTCAATCAGCGTCTATGGCACGTTGAATACACCAGTTCCCGTTAGATTACTGAGGCTTTACCATATGGGCGTCCACATGGGTTTGCGCCCTCTTGATGCTGGCCATTTTTCTGGCCCAACCCAAGCTGGGTGAGTCAATGTGGGTAGCTGGTTTGCAAGTTTCTACCGAATGGTGGGTGGGGGGTTAACCCTCGAATAACGGTCGTTTCGAAAAAAAAAATTTAAAGGTTTTTTTTCAAATTTTCTAATTAGTCCTTTAGTGTTTAGGAGTATATTAATCTCCTTAAGAAATTAAATAGAAGTAGCTATTGCAATAGCGACAAATGATTGCATTATGAGGAAATTGTTAAGCATGACTTAGTGATTAGGACAAATTAACATAAAGAAACATTCTGAATACCCCTACAGCCACTTTATTCCATTACCCCGTTGAATCCGTCACTACATTCGCTATATAAATCTAAACATAATAAAACAACTTGTTGAACATTTAATCTGCCACTGTATTTCCATCACCCCGTTGAATCCGTCACTGCATCCGCTATATAATCTAAACATGTAAATGAGTTAAATCTTTCGAAAGTTTTATTTCTTGTTCAACAAAAAGGATTTTCTTAATTTTAACTTTTGTATTATTATCAGGCTTTTCATATATTTATTCTTAAGATTAAGGATTAGCAACTAAGACTTGAGAAACATACGCCATTTAATTAATAAAACATTGTTCCCCAAGGAGTGTTTTCTTTAAAAAGTAAGGGTAGTCCACACGTAATGACAATGTTATGTGTCACAACTTTCTTCCGTTTTATTGTTTTGATAAGTAATTAATTAATCATTGTTGATATATTTTTTTTTTTTATCGGTGTGAATGTGTATGGGTATTCTCCAAAAAGAACTCTTAAATCGGGAAATACTATTCAGAAGAATGTAGTCAAAAATATTTTCAAGGCAAACAGCTTGTATCTATATAAATAAGATGTCTTCATAAATAATTGTTGGACATGAAATATTTCTCCAGGGAGGAAGTTAGGAATAAACACCCTGCAATCTTTGGTTTGAGAAACTAAGAAACTTTTTCTCAGGATGGGTCAATCAATATTTGAAGATTGAAGATGAAAATACTGAAATGTTTGGATACCATAGATTTGTTAATTTAAATTATTTATTTTTTTAAGCTATTAGGTAAAGAAAATGGAGGATTTTTTCCATTCTTGAATATGATAATTGTGGCCATTCTAATTTCTCTAGTAAATTAGAAAATGATGTGTTTTATATATTCAATACAATCTTCCGTTTGTTAACTTAAACCTTAAACTATTTCTTGTTTGTGTACTTGGATTAACTTCTCTTTAACATCTATTGGTCATTCGAGGAGAGGGTTTTACCCTCCATTCGCTGGAAACTTACAAAATAGCTACCCACAATGACCTCACCCAGTCTGAATTGGGCCGGAAAAATACCAAGCATCACGGGGGCGTGTGGGCGTGGACCTACGTGAACACCTCGGTAAACTAGTGTATTCAATGTGTTCTTTTAAATAGGCCCAAACAAGAAAAAAATCTGAAGCAAAAAAATCAAAAGATCGTGAAGACATTTAAAAATCGCATGTCTGAGAGATAGGTAATCCAATTTTCAAAATTTCACAACGAAAAACTCTAAGTATAATTAGGTTTTTTGCAGTGTTGTACCTATAAATACCTATAAATATGTTGTACCTATAAATATTACTCCAAAATCTATTTCTGAGAGATTTACAATAGGTATGATGAAAACCATTAGGTACAAAAAAATTCATTAGTTTTATTATTACTAACTTGTGGCACCCTGTAATCATTGTTGAGAATTCAGACTTGAGGAATAATATTCCTTAATTAATAAACAAATTTAGTATTGCTCTATGTTTCCTTGATGTTAACTTTGAACAATGCCAAAAATTCAAACATTCTTCTCTTCACAGCTGCATAGAGTCTTCTGAAAATCAAGTGTCTTATACAAGGTTTGAACTTTGGTATACTCCATTAATTGAGATTTGTATAAAAATAAAAATGTTCCATATAATTATATGCAACTACCTCATAGGTATTCTATGGTTTCAGTCAAACATCATAAACATTATATTAGGCATATTCGTTAGGTACTGAATTGGAACTCAAATGTTAAGAAAACATTCTGTCAAGAAAATAGTTGACGTTCTAAATAAGATTCAACGTTGATAATAGTAATTCTATAGGACAGCTCTTTCCTTACTCTCTTATTTCTTTGATTACTCTTATATCCTAACTACAATTTTGATTCTATTTTAAAATCTGTCTGATTTTTAAAAAAATACGTTTGATTCAATCCTTTGAACCGGAATGGTTCAAAGAATTGAAGAGGAGTTGAGACCATGAATACAATGTTACTAGTCCTTAAATGCATATCTAAATTTTTAATTTAACTTTTAAAATAATTCGGTTTAATTTTTAAATCTTAGATTCCTTGCAATTAACGAAAAATATCTAAGTCTAATACAAATCACAATATTAAGAATAAACACCTTAGATTTCTTAGTTACACGAAGAAAAAATATCTAAATCTACAAATCACAATATTGGAAATATCTACAGAAAGAAATATCTATGAAAAGGTAGGTGACCAGGTACAGATGTATATTTTAAGGTAAGAAAAACGAGGATTCCCTTCTTTGGACAACATTATTATTTGCATTTTTTTGTGGTATTTTTGTATATTTTGGATTAAAAATACCCAAAGCTGCTTCATTGGTTGAACTTGCGGGTCTGAAATGTTTATTAGGTGTGTGTCTATGTTTTGCAAATATGTTTGGTGTGTACTTGTTGGTTTTATTGATATGTAAAGATCTTTTATTTAATAAACAATAAATGATTGGATTCAATGCAGAATGGGCATGACCTAATAAAAGAAATAAACAACTTAAATTAAGACATACTACAGATATTTGGTCTTTGTAAGTATATCTTGATTGTACATAGAATCGAATGGCAACATATGGTAACCAACATATGCCAAATACAATCCCTAATATAAATAACATATTGGCAAGTCTTTTCTTATTCGGGGATATTTTCTTTCCGTTTGTATTCAATTTTTTCTTCTTTTTTCGTCTCTGTTTGAATTTCTCGTTTTGTTTGTTTAGGTATTTCAAATCTGACTGGATTTTCTTCTTTATCTCTTTGCTATCTTCGTCAACAGTATTATCACCATCTTCTTTTTCTCTTTCCTCATCTATTCTTACGATTGTTGTTTTTATTGTTGGACGTATATGAATGAGCTGTGGGAAAATGGTTCCTTTTAATAAACTAAAATAGGTACTGAAGGTAATTATTTTAGGTACTATTTTACAATATTTATTGGGTATCTATTACAACATTATAGGGATTATTAATGCTAAAGCACTATCACATCAGGCGAACAGGATATTTTTAGGGTATCTATTACAACATTATAGGGATTTTTAATGCTAAAGCACTATCACATCAGGCGAACAGGGTATCTTTAGGGTATCTATTACAACATTATAGGGATTTTTAATGCTAAAGCACTATCACATCAGGCGAACAGGGTATCTATTACAACATTATAGGGATTTTTAATGCTAAAGCACTATCACATCAGGCGAACAGGGTATCTTTAGGGTATCTATTACAACATTATAGGGATTTTTAATGCTAAAGCACTATCACATCAGGCGACCAAAGTATCTTTAGGTTATTTTTTTTAACAATTCAAAACAATCTGAAGTAAGCTAATATCAAAATACACAACCAATCCTGCAAGGAAGTTAATTGGCTTTCTGGTTATTCTCTTATTCAATTTGTCCTGTTTGATGCCAAAAAATATCACCCATTGATCTCCTGATAAACCTTACATATTACATAAATAGTTTGGGTTAACGTCAAGTGGTTAAAAGGGAGATTTTGTAAAATTCGAGACTTAACATTGACAGGCGTCGAAAAAAAGACCGATGATGTTCAGAATTTTCATATCCTCCAGTGTTTTCAAATAGTATTAATCTTAAGACTAGAACTTCTGGGACTGATATATGATTAGTACGATTATGCGGAAAAATAGTCTAATGGCCATGATTTTGCTAATGAGTTGCTTGTGATATTACTTACCTTTGGAGGATGTATAGATGCTACAACGATCATTTCTTTTGGTCTTGATGGTAAAATGGGCATTGGAAGTGGTATTTCTCCACTAGCAGCTGCAGCTTTCAAAGATGTAACATAGAGCTGATGTCCAACTGCGTGATGACAGATTACAACTGTCAAACACGGAATTATAAAAACAATAATAGCATGAAGATTCATATACCAAGATTCAAGAAAATGGTTTTTCCAAACCTGAAACAAAGATTTTTAACATAACTTAATATCGATCTACAGAGAAAAATCGGACAAGTGCAGGTTTTGGTTGCTTAATATGCGGGCATGGACACATATTTACAGGATTTCACTCGACAATGTTCTTTGATGATAAAAACAAACAACACCGTTTCGGAAGAAGTTCCAAATTTGCAGATCCGAAAATTCAGAATATTTGATTTTCTTTTATTAATTTGGTTAAAAAATCTGTGATACCAATGAATATTGTTCAAAACATGAAAGATTTTTTTTCTTCCAAGTAGGTATTTTAACGTATTTATATTTTTCGATTTTCCCAACTAGACCCAAAAGAATTATTACATTGACTTACTATGAAGGGAAGTCCTCCACAATTGTCCCCAACTTGGTTCTCACAGAATAGTGGCGTATGAATGCAAAGAGTGGACAACCATATTAATGGTATCATGTAATAATCTCTTCGGTTCTTGTGTTGCAAATAAAGATATCGATCGATGGACATTGTCATTAAGGAGATGGTACTAGCAGCTACGGGAACATTCTGTAATCCGAACAATCAGAACAAAAAAATAGGAAAACATTTTTGGACATATCTTAAGCACTCACTCACTCCCATGCGTGTTAGGGACAGGTATGAGTACCGTACCGACCGTACAACCTCCCTCCATTGAACTCTGTCTTGTGTCAACTCTGCCCAGTTGTATATTCTCCATCTTTTGCACAACTTTACCATTTCGTTTTCAGCGGCTACGAGGTCTTCCTGGTAAATGCTAGCCAGATGAATTGTTATCTTATGTTACGAACTGCTCTATCATTTCCCATTCTCATGAGGTGTCCCAACTAGCGTAACCTGTTGGTTTTTCATTATATTGACAATGTTCATTTGATTAGTTATGGCATATATTTCTTTCTTGTGTCTTCTTTTCCAGGATTGTGTTCTTTGATCATAGACTGGTCCAAAGGTTTTCCTGTACACTTTGTATTCAAAGACTTGTAGCCAATGTTTTTCCTTCACAGTAATACTCGTATAATGGTGTTGTATAATGTTATTTTAGATTTTCTCAATATCATATTGGAACTCAGAGGGCTGCTAAGGCTAAATGAAGCTTTACTGGCGTGGTACAGTCTCATTTTTAAGGAAATCAATTATTTGTTACACCCTGTAAATTAAACTTTATTAGGACAATCGGTGCTGTTTTATTCCTATGTCTCTCATATCTGTCGTATTTATTTATTCCATTTTAACGAGTCGAGCTCTTTATACAAAAAACATAAAAAAGCTTATCATAAAAAATAAGACATACCTAAGTATGCGAAATGGAAAATAACTCGGACAAAAAAGTCTTTTTCTTTTCAGGCAAAATAATGAAAATATCCGAACATTAATATCTAATCTCGTATAAGAGACAATACATGACATAGAAAGGTATCGATGAATGGAAAAAAAGGCTGGGGAGAGGTCAATGTGGGTAGCTGGTTTGTAAGTTTTCGGTCAGTGGAGGGTAAAACCCGTCCAAAATGACAAATAGATGATAAACAGACAAAAAGAAAAAACTAATCAACCAATTCTATGAACATAACAAATATCACCCGACATCCTTCGACTCGACTAGACTGATGATGAATCGAATGATTCGAAACTAGAAACATGGAATCGAATGATTCAATGTTAATAATTATAAATAATAAATATCCATACCAAGTTTTATCGGAAACGGACCAAACGTTCAAGAGTTATCATCGTATAAAGAGACAACTTTAAGCAATATCATTCAGTTAAAAATAGAACTCTCTTCGTTCGATCAATTAATTTCGGAATTTTGTCAGTTTGTTTTGATGATGTGAAAGCAAAAGGAAATTAATACCGAAGTCTGAAAGCTTCAAAGTTTAGAGAGAGGAAAACTTTTTCTACAGCTAAATTAATAGATAATTAAAATCTACTCCATTCTAGAAACATTATTTGAGAGCCAAAGTTTTGACGGAGTGGGGCTGGTAAGCGTGGTAGTACTCCGTCCTCTGTCAAACAATTTTGAAATATAATAAGGGCATTTGCCCTTCAATTAATTACTATGAAAAGCTAATAACTTTGAAATAATGACAAATTGACAAACTTCCCACGAAGAACAGGAGGGCATTATTAACTTTCAATACAAATTTATTTGTACAAGGTGTCCCATTTTAAGTGACCACCTCAATTTATTCCAAAATTGTTGGAGTCACAAAAAAAATTATTCTGACCGAATGTTCATAAAAAAGAGGGAGGCGTATTATATGACCTTGGCTGACTTGTCAAGGTTGTCCTTTAAGGTCAGATGAAGGTCAACTTCATTTTCTTAAATGATTACCTAAATTTTATTACATTTTCGGATTCCCCATTTAATTCTACGTACATTGGACTATTCTCGTTGAACCGCCAATTTGGCCACAATAAATGATGAAAACAATATAATAGACAATGGACATGAAGTATAATCAGAAGTACAATTATTTTATAGTTGCTGTTGTTGTTTCAAACCTTTTCGACGACATTCAGGATGTTTTTAGAAAAAGAAGAAAGTCCCAGTCCCAAAAGAAAAATTTTAGAGTATTATTTGTTCTGGGTAGGTCTGAATTCCAATAAATGGTTTCATTGTGATCTGCATTTTGAGCAGCAGTTGTATATTGTTTGATTAATGCTCTAAATAGCATAGGTCCCCGTGACAAAATGTTTTTGTAACCAGTCGCTCTACCAATTCTGGTATACCAATTCTGGATTTTATGCCAAATTTAAATAGCATGATTATATGGACTAACCTAGTTAAAATAAGCCGAGCTCCGTGGTCGAGTTGATAACACCGTTGACTCTTGGTCCGAATACCGCCCGAAACGAAAATTTTCTGATCGATTTTTCTGGTTTCTGGAAAGGCGTTGCAAGGAAGGAATGGGAAAGGGGTTCCCGGGCATATCTTTTTTTTTTAAAAAAAAAAAAGTTACAATTTTAAAAAAGTTTGCAACGACAACATTGACCTATATGTTTTATGTTTTGTAGTGGGGCGGCTGATTTTTTTTAAATATAGAACATAAAGGCCTTTATTTTCTTCATTTTGAGTATCAATGCTCCAGTTGTTGTGTGAAAAGTTCAATTTCAAATGCTTGAATTTCGGGTATCTCACCATGTTAAATTAAAAATCTGAGAAAAAGATACCTGATGAGAAGAATATTGATATTCTGTGAGGCTCTAGCCCGCGGATAACAGCCTCGGAAATTTATTATAAAGTCTGCGACTCTTACCTGTAAGAACAATATGACTTGACATGAAAATGATTCCGAAGGAACATTTGAATGAGGCAGCAATAAATATAATGTTATAGGTGCGCTCACACAGCATACTAATGTATCAGATATACATAGATTGAGCAACAAATGATTTTTAAATACACGTCGTCTGAAGAGATTAATAATGAGCGAAATGTTGCCAAGAGCACCCAGAAATATGACAAGAGAATAAAGAAATGTGACGGCGGTAAGGTTCAAATATTGGACTTTTTCTTCCTCTTCTTCTTGCCAGCTAACATTGAATATTGAGGAGTTTGTAGTCGGAAGAATGCTTGAAGCCTGAAACATATTAAGAAAGAAGATTTCAAAATGGAGTCGATTGCATTTGCATTACGACGATTGTTTTAATCCAGAAACATTAAAAACATTATAGAACGCAGTGGTCAAAATTGAAGCAGCTCTAGTTGGGCGAGAGTTTCAAGCCGGAAACAAATAAAGATAAGAAAGACGATCTCAAAATGGAGTTGATTTCTTTCGGACAATTGTTTTTTGCCAGAAACATTTAAAAAGAATCGATTGTATTCAGCTATTCAGTCAGACAAGTGCTTGAAGTGCGAAATAATCTAAATGGTCGAAAAGATAAATTTGGAAAACCAATTTTTTTTATCTTCCATTTTAAACATGAAAAGAAAAAAGAAATATTATTTCTAAGCCTTCGAACTTTTTATTTGGAGATTTAAATTTTTTGTCGGTTATATTTACCAATGTAAAAGCCCATTATGAGCCCCGATGGAATTCTTATGAGCTGAGAAGATGACTGACATAAAAATGTAGATTCATCTACCCAGATTTTTTTTATCAATCTTGTCCCCAGAGACACAAGCTGTTATATTCCACATAATATAAAACGAGGAATGATCGAATGATAAAATGATATACAGTTACTGAAAAATGTTGAACTTGGGAATAGTGACTCAGTGAGTCAAATCAATCAACATATATTTATAAATGACAAGCAGGCTGCGCTCGCTACGTTTTGCGCGTTAGAAGAATGGCCTTTCTGTGCTAACAGTATTCTATAATTTACCATACCAAAATCAGAAAAAAATAAAAAAACGGTTGAAGAGTTTTGAATTCTGACATGTTTTCCTGGGTCTGAGACCATGGTTTTTTCCATTCCCGATATCTTTTACCGATTTGGCTCAACAGTTAGTATTGTCTAAATTTTATTTTGCCCTATCCCAAATTCGAACTTGTAACTCTGGCATGGGTAGTCATAATTTTTCAAACTATGTCCTAAATTAAAGAACAGGAGGTCACCTAAAACTTTCTCCTTTTGGGTTGATATGTCTTCGCGACAAAATTTAAGATATCGGACCGAATTGGGTCAAAAATCAGATATTCGGCCATAAATCGAAAACGGATACATTTTTAAGAGCCCAAGCATGTCGGTTTTCCGATATACAGGGTGTCCAATATTACTACTCAATTGTCCTCAGGAGGCAGAGAGGTTAGGGTTGGGAGCTGGAATCTTATGTGGTAGTACTGCTCTGATTTTTAACAATCATTCCAATATCAGGATACTTAACAATTTTTTTATTATGCTATTACTTGTCACTATTAAAAAAGCTAACTGAATTTGGGGGTACCTCAGAAGGATGGGTTACCCCCAGACCAAGGAGAAATATTAGAAAAAGAATGTGCATCACCCTCGTCTTGCACCAAGGAAAATAAAATTTCGATTCCCGGACAAGTCGAAAATTTGATAAAGGTTATTTTCTACTTGTTCTGGTTGTGGGGGAAACTCAGCCTCCTGAGGACAATTAAGTAGCTATGTTAATATCCAAAAGTGGGTTAGCATTTATAAGGCAATTGCTAAGTGTAGCTTGGGTTCGGTGATATTGGACAGATGATTGTTAAAAATACCTTGTAATGCTATAATGTCAACAAAAATTATGACATAATAACACAAAGCAATACACGTTTTATAACATCTAGATTTGAACCGACAGTTTTTTATTTCCTGAGAAAATACATTGATTACATAAAAGACCATTATAACCAGCGTCTATGGCACGTTGAATGCACCAGTCCCCATTTGTTCACTGAAGTTAAGCAACGTCGGGCGAGGTTTTACCAAATGGGTGTCCACGTAGGTTCGCGCCCTCCTGATGCTGGCTATTTTCCGGCCCAACCCAGGCTGGGTGAGGTCAATGTGGATATCGGGTTTGTATATTTCCAGCGAATGGAGGGTCGAACCCCCGTCTCGAATGACCAATAGATGGTAAGAAGACGTGAAGCAAAAAAAAAAAATACCATAATAAGTTTCAAACTGCTAACTACATGTATTTTCCCCATGGGACATGCATAATAAAAATGAACTCCCTGTATATTCCCTCAACCTAACCAAACCACCTGATGCCATAGTCAATAAAAAGATGAACTCCCCAGAATTCAAATATCAAAACAAAAATACAAAAGTAAAAACACAAACCATCTTGAATTTCAATAAGGTTGGAATTCAACAAAATAATGAGGATTCTATTATATGGAACCCTTATCCCTTATCTACATTTTCATCAAAATGAAGGTAAAAACCTTATTTTTAGTACCACCTATACCTACCTATATTTGTGTGAAAAGGTCGATCAGTTTATTTCAATAAGGTCAGCAAAAAATGTGCGTCCCTTTTGTATATAATTATATAAGCAATATCAGCATAAAATGAAATGTGTATACAGGGGGTTTCCAGACTTGTGAACCAGTCAAATATCTCGAGAACGAATTAGAATTTTCAGATCCAACAAAATGCGTTCATCATGGAGTTTAGTAAAAAAAAATATTGTGACAATTCAAAGCTAGCAAATATGTTTGCTATAAGTTTCTAATTTTCACCCCACCAACAAAAGTTTTTCAAACGTAAGAAGTTTTTTTTTAAAAAAAAAAAAAAAATCATTTTTGAATCCGTGGTGAAAATTTACGTTTAAATTAATATTCATACATTTTTTTTCTTCTGCCATAGAACAAGACGGATTTCAAAAATGAAATTAAAAATTAGTTTTAAATAATTAGACAATATCGATTCGAAATAAATTTAAAGGTGGCAAGCTTTCGATAGTACTCAGACTATCATCGTCAGGCCGATGTTGACTCTACGATGTCCAGAGTAGAGTCAACATCGGCCTGACGATGATAGTCTGAGTACTATCGAAAGCTTGCCACCTTTAAATTTATTTCGAATCGATATTGTCTAATTATTTAAAATTATTTATTATTTTACGATAATAAATAATTCTACGATAATAAACGATTCTCTTTTTTAAAATATTTAAAAATTACTTAGTGTTTATATTTGACTGTAGCTGGGGTCTAAATTTGCAACTTAACAAGCAAATTTGCAAACTTTGAATTCACATAATAATTTTATTCTTTACTAAAATCCATGATGAATGCTTATTGTTGCATTTTAAAATTCTTTTCTATTCTCGAGATATTTCAGTGGTGCGCAAATTCGAAAACATCCTGTAGGCCATTGTAAATGTATATTTCTTTGTATTATTATGTCACAGTGTTTGTGGGCATAATAGCATTACAAGGTTTTCTTTTTATGTATTTTCAACGTTCATTTCAAAATCACTAAGCGTTTACTACAATTTAACAATATTTACCTTATAATGTTACCGCTTGGCGCTATTACCATAGCTCTCCTCAGGAGGCTGAGAACCAAGTAGAGAATTCGAAATTTATCAAATTTTCGACCCGTAACTGAACCGAACCGTGAACCTATTTGGTACAAGCCGAGTGTGATGCGCATACTCTGCTACGGGGACGTCTATACTGTAGGACATTAACACGAATGAATACTATACTTATACTAATATACTTTCAACAATATTGGAAGACGCAACTATACACATTAAAGCGGACAAGTTTTGGATTTAATAAAGGCAAGTCTAAATGGAATAATGAACTGAAAAGTGTCATTCACACAAGGAATTGCATTCAAGCAAAATACTGGAGTTCACAGAGATGGTACGTATATTTTATTTCGCATTAATTCAGGGCAAAATATAGGTACCTATATCTCAAAAATAGTCAGAGATACGAGAAAAATTTATACAATACACTTTTTAAGATATTTAGTTGTCTTCCATTAGTATTCAACCTTTTCATTGATAAAATCAACTGTTCTCGAGATATTTGCAAAAAAATCTAGATGTCGGATGGTTCTGCAATTTTCTCAGCTCGATACTTTTCATAATATTTTATGGGGCATGTCAGAGGAGGCGGGTCTGTTCATATAATCTTTCATATTTTAAACTACATATTTTTTTTTTGGGCACCCTTTTATTTATTTCTGGAAATAACGAAATCGTGAAACTGGACTCGGCAAATAAAGCAGGAATCATAAATATTTGTATCGTTTCATAAAATATTAGATTGAAAAATCAATAGAAAAATAAAGGAAAAAATGAATGGGGCCGAACAGTCTATGTCCCGCCATTTAACTTTTATATTAATGCTACGTTCATAAATCATTCTACAAAATAGAATGATATTCCCCTCCTTTGTCATTGCCATTGCAAAAGTTTTTCTTCAACTTAATGACTTAATAGCTCAAATTTTACTTTTCATAACTTTAATGGCTCCTGTCAAAAACGTCAGAAAAAAAGCAGTCGAGAAAATGTAAATAATTGGCTTCAAAACTTGTCATCACAAAATATAGATACTCATCAACCCCAAAAATTGAAGTACAAATATTGGGTTGCACATTTACAGGGCGGAAAATTATGTATGTACATCCCTTTTATTTCCGGAAGAGAAAGATCGCCTGCCAAAAAATGGGCGCTGTAGTTTCTTCAGCATTGGCTTGTACCAAGTACAAATATTGGGTTGTACATTTACAGGGCGGAAAATTATGTATGTACATCCCTTTTATTTCCGGAAAAAAAGATCGCCTGCCAAAAAATGGGCACTGTAGTTTCTTCAGCATTGGCTTGTACCAAGTACAAATATTGGGTTGTACAATTACAGACGGAAAATTATGTACGTACATCCCTTTTTTTTCGGAAGAAAAAGATCGCCTGCCAAAAAATGGGCGCTGTAGTTTCTTCAGCATGGGCTTGTACCGATCATACGATAATGATGAAAATTTCCGAGATTTACAAGGTGACAAAGTATGTCCCTTTTTTATCTGGTTTATACGTGTTGAACTACGTTGATTGTCAGTGAGAAAGTAAGTCAGTATACCATCTGGGCCTTGCGTTTTATAAGTATAGATAGATATTATGCAGGGGCTAATGTTCGATCGACTCCCATTTTCCCAAAAGGCTTCCGTCACTTGGTGAATTCCCCAATAGATTACTTCTCAATTTTTTATCTTGTTTTACATTAAATAAGTATGTGTGGGGCCGTGGTTAGATAATTCAATCATGCAGAGTCATTTTTTTTACATATTAGATCGGGTCTGAAACCCCATGTATTCAAGAACAACTTGCTCTTGATTGGGTTATTTTATTGATTTGAGCGCAAAGTTCTAGCTACCGAAGAATTTTGATAATAACTTGTAACAATAAGTGAACGTTCCTCATTTGAGTACAGCAAACAAAATAGTGACTATATATAAAACGAAAGAATGCATGGAGAGCTTTCAGATGAGAATCAAAATAAATACTCTTATTTGGAAAACCCGCTGCAAGAGAACTGTTTGATTAAATGTTTCAACATAACGGGAAAAGAAAATCTCATTTTGTTTAATCATCTGCGAAAAGAAATACATTATCGGCGTCCATTCTCCATTATGTAATGAAAAACTCAACTTTCCTAACATTGCAAATTGCAAAGCTTAAAAATATCAGGGTTAAGTTTAGGTATTTTGTGTCGACGCAACGCAACTGTCCAAACTTTCCTTGACCATTGTATTGCCCCCATCAATTTATCTAAATCATTCCTAGAAGATTACTTCAAATAATAATAATACCCTTATTTTTGTTTAACAAGGACAATTAATGAAGGTTGAAAATTACTATATCTTCACTTGACTAAAAAATATTAAAGATGTTAAAGAGCTAACTAGTTTTACCCTCTCCTGAGAAGCTCTTTAATATTTTTTAGTCAAGTGAAGATATAGTAATTTTCAACCTTCATTATGGTTTTACTTGGCATAGTATCCCAATTTAACCAACTTAAGGACAATTAAATTTGGGGGGGGGGAGCATGGGTTTGTTTCCACCCTGTATATAATAACCTTTCAAAAAAAGATTTAAACGTTTCGTCAGGGACCTTCGAGACACGGCTATTCTGACTTTTTAGTATTTTCTAAATTTTATTTTGCCCGTTCCCGGTTTGGAACTCGTAACTCTGGAATGGCTGGCCATACCTTTGCAGAAAATATCCTAAAATAAGAACTAAATGGCCACCTAAAACTTTCTCGCTTTGAGATCTATTTTAATTCATATAGGTATTTTAATTCCTATTGCTGGAACTGTTCATGAATGGAGGACATCGAAGGACGAAATAATAAAACTTGTTTGACAGTTTAAGGGGACTGGTGTTCTATTATCAACTTCTAATAATCGAAGTGTTGATTCGGGATTTATATAGGAATCGAATTCAATAAAGTTGAAATCATTATATTCATATCTTCAAAATCATTGGTGTCCTAAAATTTAAATTGTTAATCTAGGATTAATAAGTTCATCCATAATATAAAGTAAGTGTAGAGATGGTAGAGCACTAAATACCGAAATGACTGTCGGAATAAATGTTCAAATTATTTCAATCAGCTGATTTTCCAGAACAGTTGTACTTGTTAATTTATTAATAATAATTTTAGTTGAAAAGAAAGCTGTTGATAAAATAGTTACAATGATTAATATAGCGTAATCATGAAAAATTCTTAGTTCAATGTCTTAAATTTGTCGCGCCAAAATTTAAGATATTGGACCGTGACTGTGACTGTTCGATTTTGGTGAATAAATTAGAAATTTGTTCGTAACTCGAAAAAGGCTTGACATATTTTAGTTCTGATAATTTTCCTGGGATCGTAGACCATGATTTGGGGGCTCCACTCCCATCGATTTTTCGCTATCTACTAATACCGTTTGGGCTGTGGTATTGGGACAGACAACCCCTACCACATAGGTACACAAAAATTTCTGATTTATATATTCAGATAGTCGATTTATATATTCAGATAAACAGAAAACGGATGACTCTGGCGGTACAATTTGCTCCGTGTACGGTAAAAGAAACTTATCCTGTGTAATGAAGAATCTCCCATTTAAAATGTTTCTCTGCCAGGTCTTTTAGAAAAACGGATGATACTCAGGTCAAGTGAGAACAAGCTCTTATTATTTTCTGACCGAGGTGAAACTTTATGGGTATCATTTTTTTACACTAGTCGTTCCCCTATAGACTGTAGCACCGTAGACCTCACTCACTTAAAATAGTTTGGCATGGGTCAAAATCGGATATGTCGCCGTCGTTTGAGAGTTATCGTGGTACAAAAGCAAACAGACAAACATAAAACAAAACAAAAATTGTGGTAAATCAATAATTTAAATTCTTTCGGTCAATGAAATTGAATCATTCTAAGGAGAGGGCCATCCCAGTGAAACATAAAAGCGAACAGACTTTCTTAAGGTCCATTACACTTCAGGATTTCTAAAGTCCTTTCTACGACTGGCCCTAGTATATTGCCTTGTGTTTATAGTCTCTTATACCCCACATACATATATAACTCCCCTTTCAAGAAGCTTCTTCTTTGTTGTTTCTAAAGTGTTTCTATTTGAAAATTACTTTAAGTTTTATTTTCAACTTTTCATTTTGACTCACAATGAAAATGATTACCTCTTAGTTTTCTGATTACATAAAAAAGTACGGGATAAAAGTGTAAAATAATGTTCCTAAGGTTTTGTCTTTATAATAGACGGATAGAAAGGGGTGCTCTGGGATCTCATCTTGAACGACCGATCATGAGTTTCGGGGAAAGAGAAGTAGATGAAGAAAAAGAAGAAGAATGTCCGTACGGGGGGGGGGAGTCCATGGGGTCCAGACCTCCCCTCGAAATTTCAGAATCATCATTTTCAGGTGTTAGTTCTGGCTTGGCTGTCAATCCTTCAGACACCCCACCCGCGAAAAATAACTTGGGTACGGCCCGATATGAGATATTGTTTTAAGTGTTCCACCCATTTGCTTTTCCAAGTAATCAAGAATAATTAGGAATAGGAAAGGCATAATTTAAGGACAAGAATGTATTATGAGCAGAAACTATTGAATAAATGGGAAGACTTCTGTGAACTAATCAAGGTGGTTGAACACCTCTGACCTCTATCCACGTGAATTTTCAATAGCATTTAAGCTATCATTTTCCGGTCAATGCCGTCTTTACTACCTCTTGTATGTAGTAGAATGCTTTGAATCCCACTTTTCTACTCTAAGCATCCTAAGATTATAGCCTGTCTGTGTGTTTTTAAAAGCTTGTCTAAATAATCAATAATTCTAAATTGATTTTCTTTTGTTAAATAATAAATTGTAGTATTAATAATTACAAGGTAATAATTTTACTTACATTGTATAAATAATTGGAGAAGGATGGAGTCGCCAGAGGTGATCTGAAATAAGAAACAATTCGAAACATTATAAATTAATAGTTCTTTGAACTGTAACCCTCGCCCATTTGATATGGCCATTATGAGGTTCATAGTCGCGTGATATTGCCCAAAAATCAGAAAATTCGATGAACATAATAAATATACATATACTATGTATATATACTAAATTTTATCATCGAGGGTTACCATGGTACAAACAGATGTTTAATTAAAGAAAAATCGAGAAATTTAATACCATAGAATTTTTTTCTAAATTTGAAACCCACGCAACAAAACTCGGATTTTATAATAAGATAGATATAAAGAATTCCATAAAACCCAACCCACGTATATTTTCCATAAACCCCAACCCACGTATATTTTTTCGTATGAAATTTACTCCCATTTTTTTATGCGTTTGACCTGTAGTTTCATAAAGGACTTGGTTATAATTAATTAAAAGAACTTGCCCATACTTTACGTATACTAATCTATACTTATAAAACGCAAAGCCCAGTTGGTTTACTGACTGACTGACTAACTGACTGACTGATAATCAACGTAGCTCCACGATGGCTAAACGTAGACACTTGAAATTTGGCACACAGGTCCCTTTTAGTATTTAGGTGCGTAATAAGAAAGGAAAAAAAATAAAGTTCAAATGAGAGCAAGTTACCGCCAAAAATAACCCTATTTAGCGGGTCTTTTTGCAATTTTTTACTGGGCAAACTAAAAGAGATAACGAAAAATTACCGAGAATAGACTCCCCACCCCAAAATAGTATATAAGGAACCCATAAAAAATATAAAATTTGAAAATTTTTGGACGGTTTTCACCACCAAAAAAACGGAATTGAGAAGTACCACTTCGGGATGAGCGAGAAAGCTGAAATTTGATACAAAGGTGTTCCGAAGTACAAAAAGTCATATCCTTGAATAAAATATTGAATATTCTAACTAGGAGCTGTGCTCACTCTGGGGGTCGGTTCCACCAAAAACCCATAGTTAAGAAGTATCACTTCGGGATTAGTTGAAATTCTATACCGTGTTCCGCAGTGCAAAAACTAATATCTTTGAGTAAAATATTGAATTTTCTAATTAGGAGCCGTGTTCACTCTGGGGGTCGATTCCACCGAAAATCTAAAATTGAGAAGTTTAATTTCGTAATCTCGAAATTGTTGTTGAATTTTGTAACCGTAGCGAAGCACGGGAAAACAGCTAGTAGCATTATAAAATAGACATGTTTCCAAAAAATTCAAAAGTTTTTGTTTTATTTTTCACTAAATTTTAATATTTAAAATAAATTCTAACGCCCTTTGTGAATTTGTTAAATATAAAAAAAATATATATTTTTCAACGAATATAAAAAAAAAGATAACAATAATATTTCTGAAATACCGTGGAGGGAGAAACGCAGTGGCGGGTTTAAGGAAAAAAGAGCCTCAGGGGTCGTCCCGTTGGAAGAATTATTCTTAATACCGTTATATAAAATGTTTCAGTTTTTAATAGTTAAATGGAAAAATCATCATTTGGGTTGTAGACCTCATAATAGTAATATTTCTAAAATACCGTGGAGGGAAAACGCAGCTTAACACCATCATACGAGTAGTGGTGCTAGGTACATTATTTTCACAGCAAGTTTCATAATAATCGGACTAGGACCACATGTCTGAGGGTTATTGTGGTAGAAGGAGACACAAGTGATTTTACACTTCCTTTCGGACTATAACATAAGACATAATTTTCAGATTTCATCACTAACAAAATGCCCCAAAAGTGTTTCTGCTGAGAGGCCCACGTGGCAATCGTCAAATAAATAGTTCCCTTGGGTGTAGGTAGTTATGTTACAATTTTCAAATTTTATAAGAAAGGAAAATTGGGGATACCTACACGCATATGCGTAGAAACATGTAGAGTGTAGGTATAATTATAATACTTGTACTTTCACAGAAGCTTTTCAAGTTCTAATAAATACACCATGTCCCTCTAAATTTACATAAATCTTTCTTTACCGGGCCCATTACTTTTAAGGTAATTATGGAAGAACAATAGGCACCGTGCTTCTCCCTGAAATAACGCGAAAGTAAGTGGCCCGTCCTTCCAAATACAATGTACAATTTGTGAACCAATGGTTGTAAAGAAACTGTGTCACTTCAGCAAATCGTCGATCTAATTAGTAAATGCAATATTTCTGGATTTTTTTGTGATGTGATGTGTAAAACTCCAGTGATGTGTAAAACATCACTGGAGAATAGTTAAGGAGGGAGAGGAACCTTGTAAAGAACCAAATTTATACAAAATGTACTTCACGCAGTTTGCTGATGAGGCCTGTAATATGGGCTTATGAACCTATTACTGCTGTTGGCACTAGACATGTTTTTTTTTTATCTGAGTTCACTCATTTTATTTACTTTATTTCTCTTTGACTTATTATCAATTCAAAGAGAAACAAGACCTCTACCACTTGATCTTGAATTTGTCCTTTTTTTATAGAAATTTCCTCAGGAGTTTACATTATTTTAGATTAGTTTAAAATAAGGGCCCATTTACTACCATTTTTTTTATTATTTATTATTTTCAATAAGTAACCTTTGATATCGACTATATATGCGACAAAATACCTTGATAATTCATATTTTACGTTTCAAAACCAGTGGCATTTGGGATGTGGCATTTGCGCGTGAACTCAGCTTCGAGAGGACAACAGAATAGCTATTTGTATAAATAGCAGTGGAGGCTAAAACTTCTGTTTCTTAATAGCTACTCCAAAAATATAAATTCAAAGGGGCCCCNACAAAAAAAAAAAAAAATAAAAAAAAAAAAAAAAAACGATTTTAAAAATTGATACACATACACCATTGTTCTAGGGACTTATTCGATTTTAGTCGACCCGTCTACATTCGCTACTGAATGAGGATTGGGGAGGGAAGGAAGAGAAAGACTTATTCGATTTTTCGTCGACCCGTCTACATTCGCTACTGAAAGAGGATTGGGGAGGGAAGGAAGAGAAAAAAGTGATAACATCGTCAAAAATAAAATAAATAAAACAGAACTGAAAAAATAATGGATGAAGCGAGTGTACACAATGACATTATTTAATTTTCTATAAAGTCAAAGTTCAAAATAATTTCAATGTATTTTTTTTTTATAAAAGCAAAATCCCTCTGGTAAAATAAAAATCAGGTATGTACCAAAAATGCATTTTAAAAACTATCTCTCTTCTGTGTTTATCTCCACTTTGGGGAACAGATTTTGGAACACTAGAGGGTAGTGGCTGTGAAATTAAAAGTCCTTAGTTGACCTCCGAAATGGATTCTGAAAAAAAAAGACTGCGCCACATCTATTAAAAATCATCATTATTGGTGCAAACTCGTACACTGAAAAAACTCCTCATAATATTAAGGATATGTATTGTACCTTAAATCGGATCGCCTTTAAATTTGCTACAAAAGAACGCAACAGTAAAAGTAAAGGTCCAGCTGTACTATTTAGAATCAAGCAAAAAGCTAGTTTTGCAACGTCAAGAATAACAAAACAAGGGTGCTATATAGAAAACACCTCAAATTACTTGTCGGGGTAGGTATCATATACAACAAACTACAGTCGTCAACTGTTTTTTTTTTATTCTACTTTTTTGGATTTCAAAATTATCTTTATAATTAATTATTTTTTTTATTTATTTGGCTCAATGTCTCCTTAACATCTATTGGTCATTCAAGACAAGGGGTTTCACCCTCCATTCGCTGGAAACTTGCAAACCAGCTACCCACATTGACCTCACCCAGCCACGTGGACACCCACATGGTAAAACCTCGCTGAACATTGCTTAACTTCAGTGATCTAACGGGAACTGGTGTATTCAACGTGCCATAGACGCTGGCATGAAATATTTCACCCCAAATTTTGATTAACAAAAATGATTGACACTTTTCAATTATTTTTTTCATATACCGTCAATCAACTTCAGAACATATTTTTTAATATTTTTTTTCCTCTAAAAACTCTGCCAATAACACATGTGTTAATTATTTTACTTTTACCTACTTCTGCTGACCCTGGTAATTACGGCTATATACCTAGGTACAATATATATTTTTTGTTTAAAGAAAAGTACGAAAATGTTTTTTTTAGTACACAATTATTTTAATGTGACTCTGAGCGTCTAGTACAATTGAGACTCCAAATGCGACCTAAATATTATCATTTAAACTAAATCGATCAATGCAGAGTCCCAAAATATTTTTCAAAAATGACACTTGCTTTTATTCGATTTTTGATTTTTTTTTTATGGAAAAAGAAAAAGTTATGCCCCGGAACAGCTTTCGGATTACTTCAGGGAATCCCTTTTTATAGCCATGCCATTCCGGAAACGAGAAAATTCAATCAGATAAGTTTCGCTTCGGGTGGTATTCGAAACCACAACCTCTGGGCCAAGAGTGTAAATGGTCTCGGCCACGGAGATCGACTCGATTTTTTAATCCTATTTACATCTATCTTTTCCTCAGTCCGATTTCACAAGGTGCATTATTGAAATTAATAAATCAAAATTCTTTGACTAGAATTTTCACAAGAATGAACTAAGTTATTGCAGAAATAAGTGGAAACTTTCATTTTTCTTTCTTTTCTGCATGAATAGAAACCATCCATACACTCGGTAATCGGTTATAGAAAAGATAGGTAATTTCAAATCGTACCATTGCGTTGAGAATAGAAAAAAAAAATTTTTCTTGCTAAGAAGAAGTTTTAGTAGCTATTCGTACAAAATACAAAGGCTGGTTTCAAAGTCTCAAAGGAATTAATATCTTTTACGAGAAAAGTTTTCTATTGAGCTTATTTTTAAAATTGTTAAACTTTTATTTTAGTCTCTATAACAGCATCATCTAAGCTATTGTCTAATACAAAAACAGTACTCAATGAAAATGCAAAGATGTTTTGAGTCCTTTGGGACAGTATTACGAACTTTTCGCGGGGCGCAAAAATGATGTATAATGTTCTTGTCATCCACGTCAAATCGTGACGGATGGTTTTGTTCCCACTTAGTACGATGAGATAGGAGGAATCAAAATCGGACAAAATGTAGTGGCGGGGACGGTGCCACCGCAGACCCCGTGATGTATGGGGTGGGAGTCAAAAGTTTGAAGGTGCCCCAAAGTGGCCTCATAAAACGATAAAAGTATTTTTTTAGGCCCGGACGGACTTAAGTCATGTACAGAAAGAGTACTCAGTAACATGTAACATTGATCCGCCCGCCAAGTCAAATACAGGGTGCGGTAATTAGTTCTCCCACTCTTAAAAAAATCGTGGGAGGGGAAGTGATAGTGAGAGGAGCGTGGGGTTTGTGATATTCAAATTGTCGCAATGGTTTGGTCGCGCGAGCATGGTGCGTTTGTTGTCAAGGTGTTTTTTTAAAAAAGTGAATCCATTATATCTCAGAGGGCGTTCCGCTCAAGGTATGGTTTGTACTCCACAGATCCAGTTCCTGATCGAAAAACAATTTTGACTTGGGTTCACAACTTTAGGATCACATCATCAGCTTAAGGCTGGTATGGGACTACGGCCCATACTCGTTCTCGTGAGGTTCTGCAGGACATATTCCCCGGTCACGTGATCTCCTTACGACATGACATTTCGTGTGCCCCTCGCTCGCCGTGGGTTTACCTCAAGGCTGAGGTCTTCAAACATTGCCCTAGGACCTTTGTTAAGGTAAAGGTGGCAATTCTGGAAGAAATGCTGGTATGCTGACGAGAGAGTCATGGAAAACTTCCGCGAAAGACTCCAACTGTGCATCACTCACCAAGGCCGTCATTTGGACAACATTAATTTTTACAAAATAAAGATGAAAAAAAAAAAAAAACAACAACTAGAATACACAAGCTTTCAGAATACAAAATATTTTTTCAAATATTTCATTTCGATTTTATTTATTAGCTCTTTCAAATGTGGGAGAAATAATTGCCGCACCCTGTACAATGAACGTTGCACAAGTGCACTTTTCAGGTCTGAACAGACACAGGGAATACTATGTGGAGTGAATTTTGTAGAATACCGTTTTTATAGTTACATATTTTCAAATAGAATGCGATAAATTATTAAGAACATTTTTGTTTTAACTTAAATTCTGACAAAACTGAAACAAAACCGCAACACTGAATTTCGCCGTTTTAGCCATGTACATACTTTTACCATTCCTCAGGAGCTTAATCTGGGCCCCTAATACAACAGAGTAAAATATATCAGGTGCCTCTTAAGATCATGTATAAGAGCCACGCCACTGGAAAAGGTTCCAACGCCGTGTCCGATTTATACCAATATTAACAGTCAAAAACAGACATTTATAGAAAAATAGTGGAGTCAGAACTAGTTCTGACTCTACTTTGTTTAGTTGATATAACATATAACATTACAATAAAAATTAAATTTTTACATCTAACAAACAGTCCACTTCCAAAATCATAGGATTTGACTCCAGAAAAAATTATGATTTTAATAATCAATGCACAAACAATTTGCCTCTTTATAATAAATCTAAGAATGTAAAGGAATACCTAAATAAATATGGAAATCTGAAAATGAAATATGATTTATTTCATTTCCCAGGGAAAATGGGAAACATATTTGTTTTTCGTAGGTTTTGAAGTGAATATTTTATAACTTTGAGCGATTTTGCAGAAATAAAATCAAATTATTTGTACCTAGGTATTTTTTTCACACAACATACGAGAAAGTTTTCAATTTAAATTTTGGATATATTTTGCAGATTATTAACCATTTCAGAGTTCAATCAGTCATTTCTGAAACCCCATAAATCATTATTTCTTTAAATTGAGAAGAAGATCTTATAGAAAACCCATGGCTCAAATGATTTGTCTGGAATTCTTAGGAGATAGTAATAGGTATGCGTTCATTTCAGATACACCACAACTCTCAGTGAGTTATGGTGTTTCTGAAACAAACGCATCTCAACATCTCCAATAAATTAATTGTGTTTACCTATATAAGAAAAGTTATAACAAAAGCGTTCATTTCAGAAACACTATAGAAGATTTTCTTCGCCTCCTGAAAAGAATGGCAGGCATACAACTTAATTATGGGATTTCTGAAATGACTGGTTCAGGTACAAATTCAAAATCGGGATCGATTAAAATATATTTTGAAATTATCAAACAAACATAAAAAACACCCAAGGCACTTGGGACCTTTAGTCTAATATAAACAAACGATGTTCTCTGGCCCATGTGTCACCTAAAATAATGCGGAATTTACTGAGCTCAGAAATCTGAAATTTCGGAGGATATTAATTTTGAAGTTGGATAAACTTTTAAAGATTTCCGGAGCAGCCATTTTCCTTGATTGTTCAACGGGAACAACGCTAGTTTCATCCACAGTGGCTTAAAAAATGGCTAGTAATTTGTAAAAAAATAATCAAATGCTTGAATGTTTTCATTTGTTGATTAAAATTCAAAGAATGTAAAAAACAAAAACAGAAAAAAAAAAAAAAAAAAAAAAAANAAAAAAAAAAAAAAAAAAAAAAAAAAAAAAAAAAAAAAAAAAAAAAAAAAAAAAAAAAAAACATTTGGAACAAACAGAATGAAAGATTAATAAAACCAAATATTTATTCAAAAATAATATAATAATAAAATCCCTTAACTTAAAAGAGTCCCCAAAATACTTACGCTTAAAAGTTCGAAAATATATTCCAAAAATGGAAGAAAAAAAAAAACGAAAAAATGATCGAATTACTTAAAGGCTTTACATTCAAATGGGAAAAACACGTTAATATAATATTTTATAACTGATTTTTGTCCAAAATATAAGTTCCCCCATCGCCCCTTCAAAAAGTTCGCGTTTGCGTAGTAAATATTTTTGAAACAAACAAGTGTTTTTTGAAAACATGCTAGAAAATGTTGGGCAATGAAACGTTTGGAGGGGAATGCTTGTGACGAATAAAGGATTTTTAAATAGGTATGTATTAGGTACCCCTATCTCATCATAATAATACGGGGGTTGATATTACCTTCTGGTAATGTAGATTTTGTCATAGGGGAGGAGGGGGATAAATTGGCCATTGTCATGGTACAAAGGATAGAAAAGTATCCTTACTTTTGTTAAGGAGTGGGGGAAATATGAGGAAAGGTATACCTTTTCATCACAAAATGATATTATAATCTATCAATATATTTTCTGCGTTCTATGTTTTTGTTCAGTTTATCTTTATCAGCTTCCTTTAACTTGTCTATTGCTACTGTCTAGAATTTATCGGATTATGGACCATAAATTAGGCCAAACTGAACGATATGCAAAATTGTTATATACAGGGTGCTTCCGGTCAGTTTATTTTTTGAAAATGCTCCTGTATCGTTATGGAAAGACATAGAATCGAAAAATTCGATTATGCCATTATATTTTGACTATTAGCTATTTTTCTCCTGGAAAACACAAGTTTTCCAGGAGAATATTTCTCGTGAATATTTCCTCGCCAATTTTTTTTTGTGATTTCTTCAAACCACTTGAACTATAAGGATGGGGTGGTCCAAAGAACATCGAGTATTTGCAGTTCAAGCATACCTCTCTTACGGATATTTCATTGTTGCGACAAGGCGATCATTCCAGACAATATGGATGCGATTCGACAGCATGGGCGTAGGAAGGGGGGGCAGGGGGGGGCAGTTGCCCCCCCTAGAAATTTTAAAGAGTATGCAGCACGGAAGTGGCATCTTAGATTTACACTAGATAAAATGATTCTTGGAAGCAAAAAAGTCATCAAAAGTACCGAAATACGATCAGATTACCTTGCCAGGAAAGGGT
>CM022880.1:11414973-11448498 GCA_012654025.1 Pachypsylla venusta
GAACGAGAACTAAATGAACTAGTTCAGACTAGTGAACGAGAACTAAATGAACTAGTTCAGACTAGAGAACGAGAACTAAATGAACTAGTTCAGACTAGTGAACGAGAACTAAATGAACTAGTTCAGACTGGAGAACGAGAACTAAATGAACTAGTTCAGACTAGAGAACGAGAACTAAATGAACTAGTTCAGACTAGAGAACAAGCACTAAATGAATTAGTTCGGACTAATGAACGAGAACTAAATGAACTAGTTAAGACTAGAGAACGAAAACTACTAGTAAACGAGAATTAAATGAACTAGTTCAGACTAGTGAACGAGAACTATATGAACCAGTCCTCACAAAATCATCTCTAGCAAAAAAACATTGTGATGAGAAGCAAAAGAATTAAAATAAGAAGAAGAAGAAAGAATTGCGTGAGAGAGAAAATATGGCAAGGTAGGTGGGGTTGGGGAATAGGGTTGAGTGAGCGGTTGAGAAAGCGTAAAGTGGTTTACATCATCATTTTATTTTATAAAAATATAACAAAAGCTTTGCTTGAGGTAACATTAGTTAGGAGATAGAGACACTGCTGTGTGGTAAAGAAGGATACGCAGAAGAAGGATTAAAAAGTTCATAAATCATTTGTGATGTTATGCTTTTAATACAGGATCAAGTGGGAGGTGCCCTGATAGTAAACATAGGGAGCCTCCTAAAACTATTCCAAAAAGGAAGAAATCAAAATGGAAAAAAATATAACCTTTCCACACAACGAGAAAGAGAGTATGGGTGCTCTGAGACAGCCGCTTACTTACTTTTAAAATAAAATAAATTGGTGTTTTGTTACCAAAAACACTATTTATGAAGAACTTAGTTTCGAATCATTCGATTCATCATCAGTCTAGTCGAGTCTAAAGATGGATGTTGACTGTACATTCATAAATAATCATGCGCGGATATAGCCCTCTTGTTTTCGGGGGGCAAAATATAACTAATAGAAAATTTGGAGACGGAGGGACTCGAAACCTAGTGGTCGGAATTTCGAGTCCTGGGCAATACTTTTTAATGCAATGTTTATCGAGGTACGATACCTAATTTGATAAAAGCTGTAGAGCTTATCACAAATACCTACCTTTCATGGCTACAACATGCAACATGCATTCTAGGGAATATCAAAGCACCTAGTTGAACGTTGACCTTGAGATCTTTCGATTGCAGTTTCTCTCTCTCGCTCTATCTACTCTCTCTCAATATCGATGCTTCTTCCATTGTTGCCATCTTGACGATTTTATAAGCGTGATGACGAAAAAAGTGTCATGACGGATGACAGAATTTTTGACGATTTTTTATTTACGTATTTCTATTTAATCTCAGGATTGGGAATTATTTAGGAGCCCGCGTCCCCCTCCCAACTCAATGTGATAAGACACAATTCATTTGTTTTTTGTTTTTTTCTTTAAATTTTTTACGTGATTAGGTGTATTGAAAATTGAGAAACACCGGCCGCTTAAAAAAACTGGGGGGCACGTGTCCCCCCGATCAGAATTTAAAATTTAGTAGTCATAAGAAGATTTTTCTGAAACCTGTAGAGGACATTAAACTTATTTTTCAGGAGTAGCTTATCTACAACAAGTCTATTTATAATCTTGAAAAGTGAAGACAGCATATAAATAACATAGGTAGGTGGTACCTTTCTAATTCATAAAATAACATCCCCACTTAGAAAAATGAAAATGTTTCTAAATGGGGATATAATACTCGTACACTCAAGGGAGTATAAACATTGTGTTTTTGATAATGAAAATTTATTACCTCAAAACAAACTAGTCTTTTTTGTTGATATGGTAAATACTTACGAGCCATGCAGTGTATTTGATTTTTTTCTGAAGGTTTTAGTTTCGAGAGTAAATAATTTTTTCACATTTCTCATCATTGGGTTTGTGTAAACAAAAGAAATCTCCGTTGCCGAGTTGTTCAGACTCTTGGTCTGGGGTTAATGGGTTTAGTCGGGAGGTTGTGGGTTCGAATCTCGCCCGGAGCGAAAATTTTCTGATAGAATTTTCTCGTTTTCGGAATGGCATGGCTGTAAAAAGGAGTGTCCTGAAGCGGTTGCGAGGCCTAACTTTTTAAAAAAAGGTAAAAATAAGCTCCATATTTACATTAAAGATAGTCCTTCCAAAAGATAATATCAATTTAAATACAAGCCCATTTGAATTAAAGTTAAGAAAAATTAATTGTGAACGTTATAGTGAACTTCACTTTTGACCCCGGTATATATCCCAAAATGCACTTGTATATGTGTAAGTATGTTTGTTTGTTACGCGATACAAGCCACAATTTTCCTCCGATTTTGACGAAATTTGGTATACATATTTAGGACATGAAGGAAATTTTCAATATATTTTTTGGGGGTCCAATATTTTGTTTTTTGGAAATGATTTTTTAAAATTTGATTAAGGTAGGTATTTAATAACTACAACACTAACGTGAACACTTAATTCACTTTTATTAATAAGTAATGTGAAGTGTTCTTAATAGAACAGCTCCTTTACCTCTACTGATGAGTTCTTTTGGAGCGACATTTAAAGGCAATCCTACTTAAGATATAATACAATTGCTCAATATTATAAGGAGAAGCATCGTTTTTGGCGATAACTCATTACCACATGATCCTTAATTTTTTAACCTAAATACATACGTCTAATAGCTGGAAACCTTGTTCCAAATTTCTAGTTTCTAGGTTTGGGCATCTCAACTGTAAGTTTTAATGAAATTTTGTATGGAGTTCTGATTTCGGTCTCCTTGAGGACATTAAAGCTTGACGTTGAATTCAGTCACATACGAAAGATTCCGTACTAGAAAAAACAGGAAAATAATAAATCCCAAGTACTACCTAGCTACACTGGTTAAAAATAAAAATATGTAGATAGCCTTAGTCTAAATGTAAATGCGAGCTTTATTAAATACAAATTTTCCAGAAAGAAACTTTTTAAAAAAATAAAATTTGGTTACAAAGAATATTTATTTAACCTGAACAAAATTTAAAGGGACATTTTCTTTAGTAATAATGCAATACTAGAAAAAAAACGTTTGGGAGGAAGGGACGGGCCCCTGGGCTCATTTGTAAATGGTTTGATAATGATACGCCTGTAATATGTACGTACGTATCTACAAAAAATGATAAACCAAAAAGGTATGCCAATAAAGTTAGTATAGCTTTTATAACGCTCATCCGATTTCTGATATTTTCAGGTTATCCCAGACACTCATAACTTTAAAATGGCTGATCCAATTTCATTTAGGTTTGGATGGTAGTTTGAATTGGAGTAGGGGGGGGGGCAACAGAATTGTAGTGGCCTATGTAGAATAGTATATTATATATAAAAATAAGCCTTTCTCCCCATTCATTTTCTTAAGTAACGTGAAATTTCCATTCTTTCATTAAATTGAGTCGTTTCGTCTACTGATATTTAGAAAAGTTTTTACCGCCATGCCTCACAAGAAAAATAAAGAATATTTATTTATAAATACAATCCTACTTTGATCCGCTGCCCTGAGAAAAAAATCGAGGCGCATCACTACAGAACATCAGTTACTCATATGTATTTTATTACTAAGAGTGTTTTTTTATTTTTGCTGACATTTTCTGGATATAAAAACTAAATATTGGACTTCTTATATATATATATATTTTAGTATCAACCCACTTAATGGAGAAAAATATACGAACAGGAAGTTTTCAATAATAAAGCGAAGCAAACAAAAACATAATGCCCCAAGAAAGTTCAATAGGAATACAATTTTCTTGAAAAAATATGAGGCAGTTATTGCGATCAAATTTTCAAAACAAAAAATGTGCTTTCAGCTTTAGTTTATCAGATTTTAGAATTTTATTTTAGTTTTAGTTCAGGATCACCAAAAAAAAATCAGTTAGGGGTTAAAAAAACTTTAGGGAAAAAGTAATATTTTATTGTTTCCATATCTAAAAATGGCGATCTCCGTGGCCGAGTTGTTAAGAGCATTGACTCTTGGTCCGGAGGTTGTGGGTTCGAATTCCGCCCGGAGAGAAAATATTCTGATCGAATTTTCTCGTTTCTGGAATGACATGGCTGTGAAAAGGAGTGCCCTGAAGTAATGCGAAAACGGTCCCAGGGCATAACTTAAAAAAGAAAAGAAAAAAAAAATCTAAAAATGGATTTTTTTTAGATATTTTGGATCGACTTTTCCACATAAGAAAATCAATGTGATGAATATTAAAGAATAAAATCTGGCGTGAACATCACACGACTTTGCTATGCATATAAAAAAAGTAAGTATTGTAATGAGCTGAATTTTTTGATGCCGAGTTTTCAATACCAAAACACGTTTTGGGGTCCCCGGATGACCCAAAATGTAACAACCGAATTCTATTACTAAGCATTGGATGTTTGCTTACCAGTCTGCGCCACTGGAGTCAGTTATGTTTTAGATACCCCACTGGTAGCTATCCGTTATGTTGTATTCTGATGAAATCTTTTCATTTTCTATTCAGGCTTCACCCTGCCCTTCCTCATACTGTGATAGCAAAATTGATATTTACCTTTTGAAGTAAAAAAAAAAGTTTTGTTGGAATATTTACTATCTACATACCTTGCTTTTATTTGAGCTGTATTCGACGTATCTCTATACAAAAAATGAGGAAAGCACAGTATAATTATAAGGAAGATGAAGATCAATGTTTGAAAAACTTTTCCTTTACTCGCTTCTTCGTGTATTTACTTGCACATTTGTTGTCCAGTGGCTTATTATTTAGTATTAATTTAGAAATACACGGAATCCGGTAAGTCCGGCCGTATCGTAATCCTAGTTTGTCATTTTAATCTATTTTTGGAGGATAAAAATAGACACAATTTCCCAAAACCCGGTCTATTTTTTTGTTTTAATAAAAAATAACCAATGAAGGCATTTTTTTATAATTGCAATATAGATACTTAAATCTAATGAACATTATTATTCTAACTTAAAATATTAAAAATAAGAAAAAATAAACAATTTATGTACATAACATAAACAGACTCGTCTTATGAAGGTGGTTGCAATCTGGTACACCTAGGGATGGAGCTCTATGTGATTTCGTGAGGTTTTCTTCTTTTTAAACGTCTATATAGGTTGTTAACCTCGAGGATTGACATGACCTCGGAGCCTTTCTTGGCGGGAAGAGGCATTTTTAAAATAACATCTGCTACTAGTTCTACATTTAAATCGCGATGTAGGTCTTCATTTCGAATACCAAGGCGCATTGACGATAGTCCTCAAAACATTATTCTGGAATCTATGTATTATTTTCCTATTAGAGTTACTGCAACAGCCCCAGAGCTGGATACCGTAGGTCCATATAGTTTTTAGGACCTGATTATAAAGCAGAAGCTTGCTTTCGACAGGTAGTGAAGAGTATCTACACATTAACCAGTAAAGTTTCTGACATTTCAAACCAAGCTGAACTCGTATCTTTTTAACATGTTCTTTCTACTTTAATTTAGCATCTAGCGCCATACCCAAGTACTTTGCTTCATTGGCAAATGGTATGATCTTATTTAGATAAACCGGTAGGTGTTGAACTCTTCTATTGGTGAAGTTCGCATGAACCGATTTGGTCTCATTTAATTTAATTCTCCATTGCTGAGTCCATCTTTGAATTTTGGAGATAGATTTGTTCAGTTTATTAAGTGCCTCATTTTGGTCATCACTGACCGCTAATATTGCCGTGTCGTCGACAAAGGTAGCAGTAGTGTTTGTTTCAACTTCTGGAAGATCACTGGTATAGAGAAGGTACAGTACTGGGCCAAGTACACTTCCCTGAGGAACACCAGATTTTATTTCCTTTAACTCTGAAAAGCTATCATCTTGTTTAATTCTAAAGTATCTGTTCGATAAATACGATTCCACAAGACTTTCCCAATGTTCATGGGGAGGTATTTATATAGCTCGAAAATGAGACCTTCGTGCCAGACCTTATCGAATGCCTGAGAGACATCCAAGAAAATATCGAACGCCTGAGACGTCCAAGAAAACACACGCTACTACAAACGACTTATACTGATGAATGTAGGTAAATAGAACTTCATCTAGTGTAAACGTATAACATATAATACTTACAGTGGTCGAAAAAACAAAAATTTTTTTTTACACCTAAATTTAAAATAATAAACCAAAATAAAAATGTACAAAAATGTTTAAAAAAATCTTTATTTATGTTAAAAATAATACAAGAAGACATATTTTATTTAAAATTCCGATTTGAAATCACTTAAAAATAATAAAATTTGGGATAAGATCACAATGAATTTTGTAAACAAATAAATATATTTTGATTTATCAATAATTTTTGTAAAATTATTATTTTAAATATTTCTTTCGGTACAAACTAATTACTACCATGAGAAAAAGAGCTAGGACACTCAGAAAATTAAAATATGACTGGAAAGTACTCGGCCATTCAAACACAAAGGGACAAAAGTGATATATGAAAAAGAAACCAGGAAAAAAATATAAAAAAAATGGGTTTAGCTCCCTAAAGAATATTTTTTGAAGTTTTCTTAGAAACCAAATAATTTTAATATTACAGATCATTCCAACGAGTCGTTTTATATATTAATTTCAATATTTAATTTTTGATACTCTTTTTTTTTAAAAAAAATTAGACACCATTTATGAATTGTAAGAGTTAGAGAATGTTTCAAAATATTTCCAATTTGAAGATACAATTGTCTCAACAATTGTCCAAAACAAAATACCATCAAGACCAAACAACAATCAGGGTCCAAGAATTGAGAAAACGTTCTGCGGTCATATCACGCACTGGACGTTATGTTGTTCCGTAATATTTGTTATAATATTACATGAAATGTATGAAATTATTATGAAACTTCAACTTTAGTTGCGAAATATTATCAATGATAAATCATGATCGCACCAGGTGAGACAAAGGGTTAAGCCACTCAGAAAACAAAAAAAAATTCTGGGAAGTCGTGCGATTGCTTTTTATTATTACACAATATTCTATTCTGAGGAAAAAATGAAAGGTTCAGAGTTGAAAGCTGCTCCCATTTATAATTGAATTTGAAAAGGATTCTCTTTGATAAAAACAAAGACACATAACAAACGTTTGTTTGTAGATTGTACTCTCAAGTAATGGTTTTGATTTCATTTTGTTATTTGTAATATCTTTGTTTCATGTTTTGTTTACTAAATGTCAGAAAATTTATTAACAGTGGTTTCCAACAATAATAATTGTAATATCAAAGCTCAGCTCATTATTTCTATGTTTCTTATAATACAATTGAGATATATAGCCAATCTTAAAATTAACTTGCAATAATTTTTCCAAATTAAATAAAAATTGTTATTGATCTCTAAGAATGGTCATTACTAGATCAAGTAAGACATATAAAACCTCAGCAAATATGATCCAATCAACTTCAAGGGAATCAAAAAACAATATCCCTTCAACAGTAAACAAATCCTTAAATGAAATAATGTTAAAATTACAAAATATTGAAACAAAAATGGAACAATTCCGAATTGAACAAAGGGAATTAAAAGAAAATTTGAAATATCTAATATCTATAAATAATATAAAGGAGGAAAACGTACGGGCNAATTTTGCATACTATATTTTATCCTAAATACAGGTCTAAAGGACCACCTTAAACTTTCTCGCTTAAGGGTTGCTATGTTGTCGCGACAAAATTTAAGATGTCGGACCGTGCTTTGATCAATAAATTAGAAACGCTTCTCAGCAGAAGGACACGCCACCGAGGATAATTTTTTTTTTTTCAAACTATATTCAAAATCTGCAGAACACAACTTGGTCTCAATGACAACTCACTATTGGTAACATCTTACTCTTAATACAAGATCATATTTTTTAAACATAACTTTTTTTAAAAAACCAAAGTTTTTTGTTTGAAGAATTATTTTAAATATTTAAATTTTCGTCTTCTGATTTTTTCAAAATAAATATGAAAATTTTAAAAAAACTATTTTTAAAAAAAATATAAGTTGAATTTCAGTCATTTGCATATCTCCAAGATATCTCCCATCCCTGGTTTTTGTTCAAAAGTCAAAGAACCCCTTAAAATTATGTTCATTGACTTTCGATACCCTTTATATAATCCTTGATAAAATATTTTAAATAATTCTCAATAACAATCTTACATTAAAAAGGCTATTCTTCGATTAAAAATGGGTGACGGTAGACAACAAAGTCTGGGTTAACCTTTCAAGGGAGATAAACTAGCCTCCGATAGGGTAGGTTGCCCAACAAGGCTACGTCTTTATTTGAGAAAGATACATTTACCTAGTCCTTTAATCAGGTGAATTTTTTTTAGCATTGTAAAATGTATTTTCAAACTGACGTAAATGAATCTGAAAAAATACAAATAGATGTTATTTCATATCACGAATCAGTATTAATCCGACAACAGAAACGCTAGTTATAATGTATTATTGTAAAATCGGGTGATTACAAGAGCCATGTTTTTTTTAAATTGGCTAAAGTGAATGAAAAGTATATGACCGTGTCATTCGTCAATAGAGTTAGGTCTTTATTTGTGTTAGCTAATAATCTTGTCAAAATGTACTTCTCCTTGATAATTTCTAAATTTTATGTTTAGAACAGACAAACCAAAAAAGACAGACAAACCAAAAAAGGTTCATTATTGAAAATAATAAACCCAACTCGTGATGTTAAAACTAGACTGCACTCTGGTCAGTCAATTATGTACTTACCTCTTTTTTTTAATTTGTTTTAACGTCTCTTTAACATCTATTGGTCATTCGGGATGGGGTTTTACCCTCCATTCGCTGGAAACTTGCAAACCAGCTACCCACATTGACCTCACCCAGCCTGGGTTGGGCCGGAAAAATAGCCAGCATCACGAGGCCGCGAACCCACGTGAACACCCACATCGTACAACCTCGCATGAAGTTGCTTAACTTCAGTGATCGAACGGGAACTGGTGTATTCAATGTGCCATAGACGCTAGCGTACGTACCTCTAAATGCAGTGTACACTCGTCACTCCTTGACAAATATGGAAAATTTCCTCCCGATTTCAGTGTCGCCCTTTTTGCATTCGGATACAATCTATGCATTGACTCTTGTAAATCATAGTTGAGGGCGTAGTCATCGTACACCTCCATCAGAGTGATAGGAATGTCCTGCAATAGTAATGTGTCAACTCGACATTGCATACAGTTGAGTGTTAGACGAGATGCGACGTCCGATTGCCGTAGATTATCCAGCTATAAAACATTAAAATTAAATAGACCAATAAAAATATTAAATTGGACATGAAATTTTCCACAGATTTGGACAGAAACAAAAATCTTGTGTATCGGATGTCTCTCTAGATTTTTTGATTTTGCCTTAAAAAAATCTAGAATTCCACCACTTTATGCATAACGAACAGAAAGTTAGAAAACTTGCTTAATTTAACCCATGCGGCGGAAGTACGATCGAACAATAGCGCTAGTGTAAAAATGGGGAGTTTTGGTGTTGGAAAGTACAGTTTGTGCTTCCACTCTTTCTACTCTATTCGTTATGCTTTATGCAAGGATATAAAATGTTAGCGGTCGTTTATTAGTCACTAAAAAGTACTCTTATATCTATAAGTTTAGTATGTTTATTAGTAAGGAATCATATTTTCCTCTCTCTTTATATATTTAATTTGCAGACGTTATTGGAAATAAATATAAAAAATATGTTTAAAACAAAAAAAAAAATCATGACTAATAGCTGATTAGATGTACCTTTTTCGTCATGAAATCTATAGAATCTTGTATTTTTGAATCCGAATTTTCCAATGGTAATTTTCTTGAAACTATTTTTTTCAAAATCACAGAAGGGAACACATGAAATCTGGAAAATAAATTTAATTTCTGTTCTAATTTTAAGGTAAACATTAAACGGAAATATTTCTATTATCATGGGGTCATTGAGCCAAATGATTTCGCTAATTTTGACTATGAATTTTTTTCTTGTATTCTTTTTTTTTTATTGATGCAGCACTCATTTAAACCTTTGAGAGGAGTTTTGTAACAGAGCCACACTTGAGAGACAGGGATTGTCAAAAAATGAACCGAAGGCGTTAGGGGTTAATTGTATCATATTAAAAAAATCAAAATTTCATTTCTTTGAAAGTATTGTTTGGCAATTTTGATTTGACACTGGACAATATCATGAAAAGGTATTTTTTCAATCACTTTAGTATAATCTTATGTTTACTTTAATATCACTTTAGTATAATCTTATGTTGGTCGACTCAAAAATATCTGTGCAGAACACATGGCCAAAAACTGCCTTAAGAAAGTAAATTTTAAGAAGAAGTCATGTCTATGACCCAGTATAGAGTGCGCTGGCATTCTTTTGTTGAGTTCATAAAATTTGCCAAAAGTAAGGTGGGACTTACAATGAGCAAGTATCGCTGTAATTGAAGAGAGATGTATCATAAAACGCATTGCATAGGAATAGAGAAGCAACTCTCTCTCTGAAATATGTAAATTCAGCAAACTTTTGAGCAAGGAAACCTCCTGCAATAAAGAAAACATGTACAATTGTTGAAAAAGGGTGTGCCCGGATGTTAACAAGCGTAATGAATGGTTCAAGGGGTTAAATTTATTTTTGTTCTCACGTGAACTTCACCAATAGAAGAGTTTAAGAACTACCGTTTTATCTCAAAAATAAGATCATACCATATGCCAATGAAACAAAGTACTTGGGTATGACGCTAGACGCTAAATTAAAATGGAAATATCATGTTAAAAAAAAACGAGTTCAGCTTTGTTTCAAATGTTAGAAACTTTATATCCACTATGCCACGCTGTTCGCAGGTTTGTTAAAACTGTGGCGTTATTTCGTGAAAAGAAGAAACAATAAAAAGAGGCAACTCTTACCTAAGGAAGCTCCAAACAAGTGAACTTTCTCCAACTCATAATGATCCAACAACTTTCGAAAACCTTCACACCAGTCCTTCACATTCCAGTAGGGCGGATGTTCAGCCTGAAATAAAGCAAATTGAAGTAGTCTATTTTTTGCATGGTTGATTCCAAAGAATCCTTATGGCAAATAATTCGCCAAATACTTACTGAAATAGTTCTGTAGCCCTTCCTTGATAGATTTAACATTAATTGGAAGAATATGTCTGCACTCCCACTGACGGGTGGTAAAAATATCAATGGTGATTTTATTTCTTTCGGTCCACAATCATAAATTTTCCAGCCCTGAAATTATGATGAAATACATCTTTATATAAAGTATGGTTTCAGTCCATATAATTTTATTTGAATCAGTTTAATTTTTAAACGTCTGGGAATTTTTGAATACTATAAAGATCTAGGTATAGGAAAAGACCAGTCGATTGGTTATTAATTATAGAATCCAGGTTCGAACGATAGAGCTGTCATTAGTATTATTATTGGAGTAAACTAATTCTCGAGAAATTTAAAATGATAACAAATATTTTTAAAAGCTCAATAAAAAAGGGAATTTCAATTTTTTTTTTTATTAAAAATCGGACCCTCAAAAAATGTACCCAAAACCTTCAGGTCGTGCATCTTGCCGCACATGTTGCTGTTGTATGAGCGGACCACAACTTTATCGTTTGTGTAGAGTGTGCAGAGTATACCCTTCACCACTTTTATTTATTACTGTATTTAATATTATATTGTTATTTTTTTATAATTTATTTGAAACAGATGAACTATAAACACACTTTACAGTGGCCTACCAATTTCCCTTACCCCCAATATTTCAAAAATTGCAAATCAGTGAGTGGTAATGTGTCCGGTAAATTCATTACTAACATTGTAATAGCCACACATTGCCCACACCAGCCGAACAATATTATTTTTTTTTTATGTACCAAATAGTTTTGCGCTCTTCAGGAAAAGTGTCAAATCCACTGTATCTTGAATTGTATATAAGAAATTATTTTACGGACAAACTGAACAACATAGGAGTCCACAATTAGATAGACTCTCCGCTCGGTTCTGACACGGAAGATTTTCAATTTTTTACAAAAAAAAAAAAAAAAAAAAAAACAGGCAATTATTTTGTGTTCAAGAGGAATTGCGAGAACCAGCTAGTAAATTATAGGTAATATTAATAACTTAGAAGAAATGACAGGGTCCCATACAAATAAATGTAATGAACTAAAAACATTCGATGAAAAAAATATCTTACCGGACAGTTTGTGTTGTCTATAACAATGACTCTTAATGGTACTGAACTCCTAAAATACTTATAATCATCTGACATTTCAATGTTTGTACATTTTTCACATTTTTTAGAATAAAAATCTGGTGTGAACATCACACAACTTTAGGTATCTATAAAAACATGAAGAAAGTATTGTTATGGGCTGATTTTTTGACGTCTATTATATGAACACCATCCCCCAAGGTTGGATCGAGGGAACCTACAATCAATATGTTCGTTACTTATTTCGAAAATTAAATGGTTTCTACTCCAAATTCCCCCACTACTTTGAGTACAGTTTACTCACAGAACTCTTTTTGCTGAAGATCCTAGAAGCAAGTAGGCGAAAAGAACAAATTCAATTTCTAAAAATGTCCTAAATAATAAAATAATCCAGTTACTACGTAAAGCAAAAATTGAAATTAAAGTTTCGCAACTCACACTCAGCCCTACAAACACACGAGGTCAGCTGTTCAATGTACCACACATTTATTAAAAAAATTTTTGCTCTATAATACCTCTCATGAGATGTTGGGCAAAGTCAAAATAAATAAAATATAAAAAGTAAAAACAGTTCCACTCGCTTAAATTGTAATAGTTGCTTTATGAGCGGACTCCGGCAACCTAGACCAGAGCCTCGAACACTCTCCTCCTAAACATCTTAAACGGCATGTTGTTGGGAATTTTATTGAACACTCTTATGCGACACTCTATCTTTAATACACACTCAACGTTCACTATTATCTGGGGATAATAATCAGCTAATTCTATGAATATAATGGATGTTCATACCAAAAAAAAGACAATTATTCAAACAAACAAAAAAGATATTTCTGTTAAAACTAGATAGACCTCACTTAGGGATTTTAGCATCTAGGGTAGTTCATATCCTATTTTACCAATAGACGCAGTTCTATAGAGAATTGTAGTTGATCCAAATATTCCAAATGTATGTTGGGTAAATGGAACCTCGTCCATTGTAAGCCTTGTATGTTATACGCTTACAGTGGACGAGGTTCCATTAATCTACATTCATTTGGATCAGTCGCTCGTAGTAGCGTGAGCTTATAATTGCTTCCAAAAGACGACCGCCCTTGGGGCCCTTTTCCTAATTGACAATAAAACAGACTGTGGTACCAGAACATACCGATTATTTGTGTGTTAGGTTATTTTATATTGATTTGTTGAATATTTGTTTTAGCCTGGTGGGAGGGGGCGCCAAAATGGACGCTTGCCCTGGATGCTGACCAGCCTACTTACGTCCCTATCTCTCATATACACTCGTCATTAACTTTACTCGTCTTCCAACACATCACACACAGCACACAGCGTCCGTTATATAGAAATGATGGGGTGTAGACTACATTTTTAAAAAAATCTCAAGTTTCAGTCATTGGTCCGGGTGTGTGCGCAGGTCGGTGAAAAAGTCTCAAGAATATATAATTAACATATAAAACAAAATATATATAATTGACTTTGTATATAATTGGCATATAAAACAAAATATAATTTCAAAATACCGCTAACGGTACATTCGATTTGAACCAAATGTTTCGTGCGCGGACCATTGTAATATTGATAGGCAACAAAATACAAGTCTCTAGGACAGTTCTTGAGATCTCTTATTCACAGGTAGACACAGAAACGCAATAATAGCTCTTAAATTATGTTCTCTGGGGACCTCAAAAAGTTTTTTGATATTTTATTAATAAGGAAAGTAAAAGGGAATGGTATTTGATAACATTACATGTATTTTACTCTTATAAGAAAATAACGAAAAATAATAAATAAGTATTTAATTTGTGTGTTATTCTTCATTATTTTATAACAAATAGGTAACAAGTGGTCTGTTTCATAAAACTAATGATTGTCCTGTATTACAAGCAAAATGTAGGTAAAGTATACAAACCAGTAATATATGCATTCTGCCTGTAATACAGGACATTTAAAAGTTTTATAAAATAGTCCCCAAGGTTGCTATTAATCATTTTTATCACGTACACAAATTTACTTAGGTCTAATCTAAGATTTCGTAAAATATTACAAGATAACACACTTTCAGTGAAATAAATAAGAATATCATGGATAAAGTTTAGAAACGTGTTTATGTAATTAAGAAAAAGATACTCATTATTTTTTCATTTGTGATTATTCTTTAAACTTACGATTTCAATTAAATAGGTAGCAACAGTCAAGTTAAAAATATATCCAAGGTACAGAGTTCAATTGTATCGATAAAGAAGCTTATCTATGGTCATAAATTTTGTTCTTGTTTTATATATAAAAATAAACACTAACTAACTATTACATAACGGACGCTTTACAGGAGTTTAAAGAACGTATGGTAAACAAAAATGAACGTATGTTACACAATAGCAGAATACAAACATTATTTAATAATTGGCCCGATGAAAGAAGACATGCAATGCATTTTCTTAATAAGGAAATTACAAAAAAAATCACGTTAGTAATATCCTGTGTTATTAGCTCCGATTGTTAAGAATGTTAAGAGGTTAATACCAAGTACATAAGTTTGTCCCAGATAGATAAGGCAGTGATAAGAAGAAGAAGAAGAAGAAAACAATACATTTTTTCAAAATATTCCCGCTATAAATATTTTGATAATAAAAAGATTCCTTTGTTTTCGAGTTAGGCATATCACAGAGCCTGGAAAAGAAAAATCCTTTTTTTCAAAATCCCACCACTTTTAATCCCGTGATATCCTTAATATTTTTCCCCTTTTTAATCTTCTCTATACTTATAAAACGCAAAACCCATTTGATATACTGATTCACCCACTGACTGACTGATAATCTACGTAGGTCCCTGATGGCTTAAGCTAGAGACTTGAAATATGCCACACAGATCCCTTTTAGTATGAAGGTATGTAATAAGAAAGGAAAAAAATCGAAAGTATAAGTGGAAGCAAGTTACCGCCAAAAATGACGCTTTTTAGTGGGTTTCTTTGCATTTTTTTTCTGGGCAAACTAAACGAGATAACCAGATAACGAAAAATGACCGAGAATGGACCCCCCCAAAATAGTGTATAAAGACCCCATAAAGAATATAAAAATTGAAATTTTCCGGTTTCTGTCCGATTTTCAGCTCCGAATAAACGGAATTGAGAAGTACCGCTTCGGGATTAGCGAAAAAGCTGAAATTTAATACGAATGTGTTCCGAAGTACAAAAAGTATTGTACTGAATTTTCTAAATAGGAGCCGTGCTCACCCTGGGGTCGCTTCCACCAAAAATCCAAACTTGAGAAGATTTAATGTCGCAATCTCGAAATTGTTGTTGAATTTCGTAACCGTAGCGAAGCACGGGAAAACAGCTAGTCACTTTCAAAAAGTTAAAAATAAAAATATATTTCCTTAATATTTTTCACCTTTTTAATCACTTTTAATAAGTGTCGTGTTCAAGCAAGATTGCTCATCAAGGCATGGCCGAAAGAAAGATAAAGTTTAAATTTTCGTCAATTGACTTTTTCACTTTAGAGAGATAAAAAAATCTCTAAGGTGAAAAAGTCAATCGACGAAAATTTAAACATTAAGAAAAAAAATCTTTCCTTCATAAAAGGAAAAAAAACTAGCTGAGTTAAATATGTCAAAAAAGCTATCAAGTAAACATAAAAAGTTAGAAATAAAAATATATCTCCTTAATATTTTACCCCTTTTTAATCACTTTCAAAAAGTGTCGTAAGGTTCTTTTCAGGAATTTACAAAAAATGTTTTTTCATCAGAGTTTTCTCTTAAGGTAGAACACATTAAGTTTTATCACAACATTTAGCTAATTGACAATATCGATTCAGAGTTTAATTAAATTAGAAATTTAAATCAGAAAACTATAATTTAAACATTCAAATTAAAATCACAACTTGTAACGAAGTCTACTTCGTGTCAAGTTGTGATAGTGTTCACATCGTTTTATCATAACTGTGGTCTGATGATGACAGTCTGAGTACTGTTGAAAGCTCACCAAGTTAAGTTATTAGTTTTAATTTGAATGTTTTAATTTTAGCTTTTAATTTTAATTTTCCAATTTAAATTTTTAGTTTTAATTTTCTGATTTTAATTTCTAATTTAATTAATTAAACTCTGAATCGATATTGTCAATTACCTAAATATTTATATCTTACGATTCTTTTATAATTTTAATTTTATCACAACATTCACATTGTTCACAAATCAAAATCAATATTGAACATTATAGAGGGAGACAAAGAAATATGTATTAAAATAAAAAACATTTAATGTACAAGAAATTTATTTAAATTAAACTTTTAACTTGAGAAATTAGTTATCAAGAATAGCAACTTGTAAACATAAAAAAGTCAAGATGCAAATGGGAAAAATCCCGCGTGTCTGAAAATCCCCTGTTTCTTGTCCAGGATTCTCTGTAATATGTCGCACTAACTCAAAGTTCAACCATAGAACAGAAAGTGGAGAAAGTGATCAACCTGTATGGGAGAAACATTGTATAGAGCAGTGGTTCCCAAACTGGGGGATGCGTATTATTCAGCAACACGTTTGCGTTTTGAATGAGATAGGATTCAGCAATACATTAGCGTTTTGAATGTGACAGCATTCAGCAACGCCCATACCCATTCATAATTGATAATGTAAAGGGAGGGTTTCTTTTCAAGAAAAGGGGGCGCGGTACCAAAAATTTGGAAGCTCCTGGCATAGAGTGTTCAGTTCTTTATTTTACAGGTAAACGCCCTCTAGCGGCGACTCACATGTAACCGCATGAGTTTCCCACTATCTGTTCTATTCGTTATGGTTCAACCAACGAGAATTAAAGATTTTTGTAATTTCATCTATATTTTGTCCTGGCAAAACCGTTAAACCATACAAAGGAGAAGAAGATTCGAGATAATAATATTATTTTATACCTTTTCGTTAAAAAAAATAATAATTCAGTGGCGTACAGCAAGTAGGAAAAGATAAGATATTGGTGGGATAAAAAAGAGAGAAGCCAAACATGATGTTGGGATTTTTTTTGGAGATCCTTGTTGGCCACATTCGCAAAAAAAAAAAAAAAAAAAAAAAAAAAAAAAAAAAAAAAAAAANAAAAAAAAAAAAAATATGTACCTAGTATGTATAGGGTGAACATACGTCCCGCTTTGGAGACCCTGGTCTCGCTGTCCCCAGCAATTGCTTGGGGACGCTAAAATATCCCGCTTTTGACCAAAGCAATGAATACTTATGTCCCGCTTTTTGGAGAAACTAACTTTTTAAAAATAAATGCTTCCGTTTGAGAAAAATTAATCACGAATGCTTGTAATGTTGATTATTGGGTAGGGTAGTGTACCTACTTTATTTAGAAGATCGAGGAAGAAAAAATACTTCGCTAGCAAGTAGGTATATTATTTTTATTTATTGTGTACTATAACAAAGTTTGTTATATCCACATTACAAATATTTCCTGAAAAACAAAAAAAAAATATAGACAAAAGTTGTGTAGAATTTTATGCACATCTGAAGAGGAGCCCCGCCATGCTGAAGAAAATTTGTTGTTAAATAGGTAAAAGAGTTCTTTGCATCCCATTAACACTAATAAATAAATAAAGGCCCCCGTATAAATTTCTCCTTCGCACCACCCCTCCAAAGAAAAATCCGCGTACCCCCCTTAAAAAAATACCGCGTCCCACTTTGGCCCCAAAAAATTCTGGTCACCCTAAATATGTACCAACTTGTACTCGTGATCTCTCCTGCCAAGCTAGATAATGCATAACATAGATTCGGTATACACTAGTTTGGGAAACCCTAATTTATTTCGGATTAATGTCTCACTAAGTTCATTGATATAGGTGTTTTTTTATATAATTAATATATTAGGTATATATTATTTTTTGTATTGCTAAAACCCAAAATCATGATTTTATAATGAAATCTTCAAAGTTTAGTAAAATAAAAGCTCTAAATTTTCTTTTGACTCTGACTTTCATGTCCAACGTCAACATTTCCCAATATTAATCTTGAGTTCTTGCTTTGTTTACTTCTCAAGTTCTCATGCATGTATTCAAGTTGGAATTCCTATTTTGCAAACTGCTGGCTTGTGTGTGGTGTGTAAATTTGTAAACTATTTTCCTTTTCCAATGATTGAATATTGCAAACTGTCGGCATGTGTGTGGTGTGTGCAAACTTTCCGCAAGTTTGCAGTTTGCAATTTAGGTTTTCAAGTCAATTAAAATTGGGATCACCAGAAAATCAGAATGAACTAATAAACAATAAATAATAGTAACCAATATTATATTAATTAATACATACGCCTGCCCTCTTTTCTGTGATTATTTTTATTTGATCTACTTTTCTTAATTTTATTAAACTATCCTTATATTGATTTTTATTATTGCAGAAACAAGTTAATCATGGGTTATGAGTTAAATCGTTTTATTGGTGAAGTAGATGAAGAGTGTATTTGTCCGATTTGTTCTCAAGTGTTTGAGGAGCCTTTACAGGTAAGTTTGTTAGATTAACAGTTTAAAAAAAAAATAAAATAAAAATAGAATCAGTTTATTGATGAAACCAATTTCTTATATCATTCTGGAGAGTAATTGAGATAATGGCTGTCAAATGTCAGAAAATTTACAAAATGCGGGCTAGAAATGGTTGTCTTCTTCCCCCAATCGAGTCAAGAAGAGCATTTTAAGTATATCAATGTCCACATTTGTAGGTATTAAGGTAATGGCGGCGTTGACCGAAGTGTTTTTACTATGGAGAGAGAATTCAATATCAATACAACCCATCACACTTTTTAACGTCCTGTAATTGGGTTCCATCTTAAAATTGAACGCAAGCTCCAATTTTGTTGGCTTCAATGCCATGATTGTAACCATTAGATTCCCCTTAGACATGTATAAACTAAAGATACCTATTTTGCATAATTTGTAACAAACTATGTGTAGCGTTAGACTAAGAAAAAAACATTATTCACCAATATTATTGCGCACCTACAACTTTGGTGACTGCAATCGTATATGCTTGGGAAAAATGGGCAAAAAACACTTTTCAGCGGAAGGATACGCCTCAAGGTCACGAGTTTTTTGTAACCATTTCAAAACGTAAATAAATTTAGATTTAAATCAAGGCTTTTTCAAAAGTCACCAGGAGCGGATATGAGACAGTCTCATGTGTTGAAGTTATCAGAACTTTTAGAAAACTCCCGGAATAAATGTTCTGGCTAATAAATTGAAATGTATGAAAGTTCATGGCCTAACCTAGATCGAGAAGAAAAATAAAAATCCACTGTGTTTTATAATCTCCTTGACTTTAATATATTATTTACATCTTTTAGGTAATATCACTATGCCCGTCAATAAGGAGTCAGTATCCTTACAGTCAAAATGCTCTAAAACAGGCGACCTAACCTCTTCATCACTCTTTTTTCCACGTAGTTCAGATTTTAAAAGTCGCTGAGATATCACAGTGAAGCCACACTCACGCACAGCAGCTTTTGTAATGACGGCGGTGTAGATAGGAGTGTTGTTTTGGAGGAGCTGAATACATCGTAAAAATTTACTCGGAACCTAAGATGAACTGTCAAAATTAAACTAATTAAAGTATTTGGAAAATTTCACCTAGTATTCTCATTAGATAGTGTAAGGCATTTAAAACATTGTCAGAACTACAATACATCAACCTTTTGTTGGTCGGGACACGAACTTTATGGACCCACCTTGTATATTTAAAAATATAGCCTTAAGACTACAGAGTGAGTAAAATTGTAAACCGTTTTAAAAATCGTAACTTTGAGGAGTGTCATTCTGTTGGAAAGCATTTTTTTCATAAAATATAGCTCCTCTAATTTGACCAATAAAACAGCTTACTTCTTTATTACATTAATACCCATTCTCCACTTTTTTTGTTTCAGGCACCTTCTTGTGAACATGCCTTTTGTAAAGCTTGTATTAATGAATGGTTAAGTAGGCAGCCCACATGTCCTGTAGATAGGCTGTCTATTACGGCAGCTCAGATGAGACCTGCTACCAGATTACTCAGGAAACTTTTATCAAGGTAGACAACTTTTTAAATATATATATGTATTCAGTGAGGTTTATACCTCAAGAATATTGTTTCTTATGGATGTACGGAAGCTGTAAAACTGGAATCGTACTTATCTCTTGACATAGCACTTTTTAATTCTATTTCAGACTTGTGATTAGTTGTGATAATGCTTCTTATGGATGCACAGTAGCTGTAAAACTAGACTCCTATTCTTCTCATCTCACAGAATGTGAACACAATCCTAAACGTCCGGTGCAATGTGAACAAGGTTGTGGATCTGTTATTCCAATGGACGAACTAAAGGTATGTATTTTACTTTACATCACACCTAATAGTTTTTCGTCTTTAACAACAAAAAAAGCGACGTTTTTAAGTGTTTTTACGAAGGATAAAATACCGAGAACCATACAGCAATGAAAAAACTCTTCGTAATTACGTTATTAGAAAAAGAAAAAATATTTATCGTTTTGTAGATAGGGTTTTTAAGTCCCATGTGGATAGGGGGACTTAAAAAGAATACTTCCAAGGCACCCAAGCCCATGCAGGTTGTAAAAGGCGACTAAAAGACAGGGCCAGAAACGATATCTTTTCCATTACCCATGCAGAAAGTCAGGAGAAGCTACTGCATTATCCTTTTATGTCCCCTGTGGATAAGGTGACTGAAAGAGAATACTTCCAAGGCACCCAAGGTGACCCAAGTCCATGCCGGTCGTAAAAGGCGAATAAGAGCAGGGTCGGAAACAATATCTTTTCTATTACCCATGCAGAAAGCAAAGAGGAGCCACTGCATTTTCGGTAGGGATTCTTTAGTATCAACAACTCATGGCGAGTTGTTGCAAACCAGCCCCACGGCTGTTAACCTATGATGATCTTGATGATGAGGGTCTGCTAATTCTAAATTCGAATTGCGAGATTTAAGATACCAGAGGAAAATTCTTTGATTAAATTATGGGCTGATGGAGAAGTAACGTTATTGGGATTGCTTTTCAATACATGGCAGGACCGCAGACGTATCATCTGCAAAGGTTTTTTTCTTACTCAACTCTCATAAGTAATTCCAACTTGTATTTAAAGCTGGCTATGATAGGACACGTTCATGCCACTGAATGACAATGAGCAATATTGTTCCCATTGTTTCAGGATCACAATTGTGTAAAAGAACTTCGATCTATTGTTCACAAGCAACAACAAAAATTAGTTAATCTAGAAACGGAGATGTCAGAGTTAAGATTTCAATTAAATGAACAGAAAAGACAAATGTTGGTTTTTCAAGAATTCATGAGAGCGATGAAAGTATCCAATCCAACTATGAGGGTTCTGGCTGAAAATATGGAACGAGATGATGTACTGAGGTGGAGTAACTCATTATCACGAGCCAGAGTGACAAGATGGGGTGGTATGATATCTACACCTGATGAAATGCTCCAGGTAAATGTTTGAGGGCAAGAACGCTAAAAATTGCTCAGGTGCAAGTTATATATAAATTTTATGTTTCATACTGATTTATTTTTATTCTTCTAATATTCTAATAAAGTGAGTACCTATGCAAAGGACGATCCTATAACATTACTATTGTCAAGGTTGGAACTGATTTGGAACGTCAGTCTTTTTTTTGCTATTTTTTTATCATTATTGTTGTTTACATATGAGTTCCAATTCAGCGTGGAACCGATGCGATGGTGATAAGACGGCCTAAAATGTTTATGGTGTTGACTAAAACTATGGAGAGAATTTAAAGTTCCTCAATGAATGAGGGATTGACTTTATTGAGATATTTTTGCTTCCCCTATTTATATGTTTAAATCTTCAATGCTGTGATGCACGTGATTGTTTTTAGAGCCGTACTGGCACATGACCATTTTTTTAATAATTTATTTCTTTACAATTCCCTCTAGTAAATATATTTAAAAAAAAAAAATCGTTAATTTAGAAGTCTTGAGGGAGTTTTTGTTGTATATTCTCGCACTGGCCCCTCGGTATAACCGCTATGTGAATAAATGCAACACATCCGAATAGCAAAACTGAAACATCAATTCCAACCGAATCCGAATGATATTCGGTTGGAATTGATGTTTCAGATTTGGAAAAAATATCAGGTTTGGTTGAAATATGTATCAAGAAATCTGAACTCTCCTAAAAATCCGAATAGGTGCCGAAACTTTTGTGATGCATGACGAGCATCTTATACACCCAACATCGGTGGGATTAGCTCATCTTACCATTCACCTTTTCGTTTTACAGGCTATGATTAAACGATCTCTTGCAGAAAGCGGTTGTCCCGCTCACATCCTAGATGAACTGATGTATAATAGTCATGAACGAAATTGGCCTCAAGGTCTTTCTTCACTGGAAACAAGACAGAATAACCGTCGACAATATGAAAATTACATTTGTAAAAGAATTCCTAGCAAACAAGCTGTGGTGGTATTACTATGTGATAATGTACACCTTCCCGAAGATATGATTGGTAGTCCAGGTCTGGTTATGATATTTGCTCATGGTATTGAGTAGAGAATTAGCTTGACTGTGATCCAGTCCTGATTATGTGATAATATTTATCTTCCAGAAGATTTAGATCAGGTTATGTTGTATGCTTGTGTAATATAATTGAAAACCAGTGAAAACGTTAAACCAGACCTTCTTGCGAAAAAAGAATTATTTATGAAACGAATTGTTCGTTAGCTGACTTCACCTACATGAAATACATTAGGTAGAACTGAATTGCGCACCCTCATCTCCTCAGGAAAAAAACTCTGCCAATGTGAAACTTGGGTTTATTATTTTAATAGCTTGAAAAAATTAACCCCCCCCCCCCAAAAAAANCCCCCCCCAAAAAAAAAAAATGATACGTAGAATCCAAAAAGCGAATAATATTTTTAAATTATTGAATCCTATACAGCGTATCCCAGAATGACGGTTACCCCTCCTGCCTTAACTTTTGGACGTCTTGGAATTTTTGAATTGCTCTAAGGATAGGAAAAGGGTCATGACCATTCGAATGTTTATGGTGAGATCCAAGTTCGACCCTCCGGAAGTGTTTTCAAGGAATATAAAAGGAGTGGTCAAATATTTTTTGTTCAAATAAAATAAGGAAAAACTTTCCTAATCATTTTTTTAAAAAAAAAATCAGGGGCGGAGGTAGATGGGTTCAAAATTAAATTTGTTACACCCTGTATAACGGTGTTTATTTTAAGCTTTGATGTAAAAGTTCCCTTATTGTGTTCCAAAAAAGGTTTCTCATCCACCTAAACCATCAAAATTGTACATTTTTGTTTTCGTCAGTTTCGTAAGAGCACAAATTTTCGTGTATTTTCTCTAAAAATGAACGCCTCCATACTTGTGTGAGGCGTGGCATTTTATTCTGTGATATGATTTTAATGCATTTTTTAATATTGATTATTTTTATTTAAATTAAAATCTATGATATTCCAGACAGTATTTGAGCACATTAGAATTTTTAAAAAACACTACCGTTATCGTAGAAATTGTTAAACACTACTTTAACAATTTCTACGAAGTTTCGTCTACTTCGTAGAAATTGTCTACGAAGTAGACGAAACTCGAGTCGGAAGTGAATCCTCGTCATAAATAACGGTAGTGTTTTTTAAAGATACCAATAGGATGTATAATATAAATTTGTTAAATAATAATGACCTTTCAACACATTAGAAATGTTTCTAGGTCATTCCGTGGCCGAGTATGCTTTAAAATTATCTTGCACCATGTTGTTGTCGTTGTTTTTGTTAACTTTTGCGTCTACATCTTGGTCACATCACTTCAAGGTTAAGGAATACAGCCACTTCCACGGCATTCGTCCAGAGGGATGTTGGGTCTAGATTTGTAGGGTTTGGAATCGCTGGACATTCAAATAAGTGGTGTACGTCGTGAGTCTCCGCTTGGCATGATGGGCAAAGGTCACATTCTGTGGGGTCTATTCTGGCCTTGTAGTTCTGTAAGATTTTACACCAGCCAGAGCGAAGCTGAGCTAGGGTAGTTCTTGTAGATCTGGGTAAGGATTTTTCAGAGTCATCTACCTCAGGTATTATGTTTGTGCCAAGAACTCTGTTCGAATGGTAAGTTTCAATGATATCACCCACTGTGTTAGCATGTATTCTTTGGAGTAGAGATTTGTAATTAGCGTTGCAGGGTGTATCACCAAGAAGGTGTCTTTCATACAACAGTGGTAGATATGTGTTGCTGATACTTTTACTTACAGTTCTTGGTGGTTGGATAGCAGTTGTTATTGCATTGCATGTATGTTTCGGTAGTAAACAACTTGTTAGGTAGTGTAAGGAAGGCATTTCATTGTGCGCTTTTATGGGGATTTAATGTGGCATCAGATGACAAGATGAAGGTACCTGTTGTTGTCGTAGTAGCTGAATCTAGAAATGGGGAACAGTAAGGTTCCTCTTACTGCACCCCATTTTTAGATTCAGGTTTGGAAAAGTGTTAGAAAGAGGTTGCTATGGGGTCACCAAAAAGGTTTTGATGACCCGTGTTGGATCTGTGATGATATGCGTTCTAGGTAGTCCTGGTGCTTAGAACCGGCCATCGTGAGTTCGATGAAGGTACCTCTCCAGGTTTATCGAAAATTTCAGGATGTGCTTTTTCTTCTCCAATTCTTCTACTTGTTCGGATTCGTAACCTGGAGGCTGATGTGATGGTTCGAATCTAATCAAAGACCGGCCCTAAGTCTAGAACCATTGATCTAGCTGAGAGTTGGAATTGTGGATTTCTTGAGAAAAAATATCCTGAAGAACATTCTTCTTCTTTAACTTCACCCTTTCCCAATTTTATTTGGGGTTGGCGTTCCTTTCCTTAATTCTACCATACCACAACATTTTGTTCGGTGCCTGCTGTCTTTAGCTGTAACAATTTCCTGTCGCGGTATATCTAGCTTGCTTCTCACAGTATCAGTTGAAACTGCGTAGAAACTAGCTTTTTGCTGATGATCTCACATCAGTGGTATGAATCAGAGTTTTTTAGAGGTTGTGGATGCCCTTCCTAACACCAAACCTTCTGTATTTACACGGTCTTAGGACCGTAACCTAATGAGGCTGGTTTGCTTCCCTCGGTGGCTACATTATCCTGAAAACACTATCGCTCTATAAATTATCTACTGGGTATTTGTACAGGCTAAAACACAAAAATCTCAAGTTAATCACATCCTCATTCACTTGAGTACCGTAAAATGGAGTGAATAGAAAAAATAATATTGATTCAAATGATTTCTTTGTTGTGTATTTTTAGGAAGTTTTATTTGTTTTCGTCCCATTTTAGCGTATTAATTTAACAACATTATAATCGAGCTGTGTTATTATGGGTTAGTAAGTAGGAAATATGTCGATCCTTCTTTTGAAGCGACTACGCTACAAGCTTCAACGATACTACGAGCGACAAATCCAATTCCAGAAGGATTTGAAGCTTATAGAGTGTAGTCGCTCGTAGTAGCGATAACTTCTATTTGCCTCCGAAGGACGGCAGACCTTAATCTCACCCAGTGGTTAACCTCCACTCAAGACTATTATGTATTATTTTCAATGTCTTTAAGCTTCATGCCTATCAAAATCCTGTTAATGTTATAAATGATATATTTGTTGTTTACACATCAACAGATTGTTTTCAATTTTTTGCATAGAGTTATCATAATTTGATTTGACAAACACATGATTTATTTATGAAAAAATGGTGCAATAATAAAATTTTGTGTGAAATCCACACCAGATTTTTCTGTTTAATTTAATGCCTAAGAGAAATCAATTTTAGGTTAAAATATATATATATAATATACAAAATATATAATATTATATATATAATATACAGAGTGAACCTGAAAAACGGCAACACAGAAACAGGGTAGTTATAACATAAAATGCTCTATTGAGCGTATGATGTTTTCCGTTTCCAAGATGGCGGCTATTTTGTAAATTTCGACCTCACCCCTTAAAATCGCCTATAACTTTTTTTTTTTTGCTTAAGATAGAAAGATATAATTTCAATCAGAGCAACAAGTACAAAAATATCGTAAATATTATTACAAAAAAAAGTTTCAAAACTTTCAGTCTAACGTCGTTTTTCATCGATTGTCCCAAAAACTTAATTTATTTTATTTCTGCGGGATTTTACACCGAAATTTGTCCCGAAAATTAACCCGGAAATTGGCATGCATAAGATAAAACCTAGCCGTACTAATCTGCTAAATTTCACCAAAAATACAATGTTATTCTAAAATAGAATAACCTTAGTAAGAAGAAAACAAAACAAAAAAAATCTAAAAAAAAGTATCAAACATGAGTTGTCGGGAATAGCATTGAGTTGAATGGAAATTATCAATGTTTTTTGGTAGCTATCTGCTCATAGCTTCGCCAAAAATGTGAATAATGAGACGATATTGGCGTCGTTCAGCAGATTAGAATACGTATCTGTTTGATTTTATGCATGTCAATTTCCGGGCTAATTTTTTTCTGGCCAAATTTTCAGTGGAAAATCTCGAAATAAAATCAGTTGAGTTTTTGGGACAGTCGATCCAAAAACGACGTCAGACTGAAAGATTTGCGACAATTTTGTACTTCTTGCTCTAGTTCAAATTATATTTTTCTATCTGAAGCCAAAAAAAGTTATAGGCGATTTTGTGGGGTAAGGTCGAAATATACAAAATGATCGCCCCACGGAAACGAAGCGAAATCGGCATAAATATGCTGAATAGAGTATTTTGTGTTGGAAATGACGTGTTCTACCTACCCTGTTTCTCCGCCTCCGTTTTTCAGGTTCGCCTTGTATACAGTGTGTTAACTTTCTAATTGTGCCATAGGAACTAACATGGAATTTTCTTTTTATGGCCTTTTTTCCAGTAGTCCTTGAAATTTGAACGACATATGCTTTTCATGTATCTTTTATGTAGAAATCGAATGTAACCATTTTCAACACAATCAGACCAATGTTTATGTTTTTAGAACCGGTTTCAGGGCCATAAGATTAACACAGTGAACATCTTGAGTTTTTTTTTTTTCATACATTTGTTTTTCCTAGACTGATGATTTCACAAACTTTCAGCATTCGTCAGTGACGTAAAGACGTCTACACTACTTTGTATCCTGAGGTAAAGGTAATTAAAGAATCACCGATCAAATGACATGCAGTTTCTGACAATAATTTCAAACGCCTAATTACTTCCACTAATTAGATAACTTGTATTTGGTATTGTTAGGGCTACTGGCTAAATACCTTTTGTCACTATGAGCAATAAATAATAACAGTTCCTTCGAGACTTTAATTAGACCTATATATATTTTTTTTTTTTTTTTTGATTNTTTCCTTTTTGCTTAACGTCTCTTTAACATCTATTGGTCATTCGAGACGGGGGTTTTATCCTCAATTCGCTGGAAACTTACAAACTAGCTACCCACATTGACCTCACCCAGCCTGGGTTCACGAGGACGCCAACCTGAGTGGACACCCACTTGGTAAAACCTCGCTGGACGTAACTTCAGTGATCTAACGGGAACTGGTGTAATAATCGTGCCATAAACTGGTTTAACAAGACAAAACTTAATTCTCAAAATGATTAAACACCTTGTACCACTTTTTTTAATGCCGGATGAAGAAACCATGGGCGTAGGAAGGGGGGGCAGGTGGGGGCAGCTGCCCCCCCCTAGAAATTCTCGAGAGTATGCAGCACGGAAGGGCCAACTTAAATTTACACTAGATAAAATGATTTTTGGAAGAAAAAANTGATTAAACACCTTGTACCACTTTTTTTAATGCCGGATGAAGAAACGAAGCTAAAAGTTCAATTATTAAGTATATTGATAAGTAAGTTAACCATTGGTGAAATGAAAAATCAAAATATTGTTTTAATTGGTTCATAAAAATCTTCTCAGATGGCGTAGACTTCTGTTTATGTTACTGACGAATGCTGAAAGTTTGTGAAATCAAAAGTTTAAGAAAAACAAATTTATGAAGAATATAAAATGTTCACTGTGATAATCTTATGGTCCCAAAACGAGTTCTAAAACCACAACCATTGGTCAGATTGTATTGAAAATGATTTTATTCTATTTCCTGATGAAAAATACAACATGAAAAGCATACGCAGTTGAAATTTTAGGTCCCACTAGCAAAATTTCTAGGCCATAAAAATACAATCCCATGTTAATTCCGATGGTACAACTAGAACGTTAACAAACTGTTTTTAATTTTTTGGTGAAAAATGATTTAAAATGTTTTTCTTTTCTTTTTTCAATAGACTAACTTATTTATTTTTATATTTTTAAAACATATAATTAATTAATAAATACGTGTTCCTAAGAAATTGTTGGATATTTATTTCTTCTCCCTTATCATCTAAATTGTGATGCAATTTTTTAGGACCAGTTTTGAAAGCATCCTATTTTTACAATTAGGTTAACTGTGGTTTCGAATCCCGCCCGGAGCGAAAATTTTGTGATCGAATTTTCTCGTTTCCGGAATGGCATGACTGTTGAATGTTGAAAGGAATGTCCGCAAGTAATGCGAAAGCGGTTCCGGGGCATAATTTTTTTTTTTTTTTTTTTAAAATAAANATTTTTTTTTAAAAAAAAAAACAGTAACTGTGTTATCAACGGCAGTTACTTAGTTGTCCGCTGAGTGAGCCCACAGCACAAAGAAAACATTGAACATTTGGAAAGTAATATCCTTGAGGTTCTCTCATCCGAGCAGGTACAAATCACGTCCGACGTACTTTCAGTGATCTGGCGAGAACTTGCTTTTTTATTTGATTTTTGGAGTAGCCTTTGGTAGCACCTTATTTTTACAACTAGGTTAACTAAGGTATATCCTTCCTCTTTTTCGTTACGCTGCAATCAGAACAGCTAGTCAAATTTTCTGAAGGCTAAGTGCATTGCCGATAAATGTAATGGTATGTAGTGATTTTTTTTGGTTGGGAGGGGATTCTCGGTTTTCGCGTAGTTCGCAAAAAAAATTCAGTCACATTATTCAAATGTATGTGTGATACATCCATCAAATCACACTGTTTTCATCTCCTGATTCACATGGTAGCAATGATTTGTTATCTCTCTTCTTTTTGTATGATTTTTTGGAATCATCGCAAATCACCAATGTGATAAGCTGATAAAAAGTGCAAAGTGACACATCAAATCATATAGCAAAACGATAGTTTTAGAACGGCAAGAAAATCAAAACGAGCTTGTATATTTTATATCTCGAATCACGAGGTAAGATCAGTTTTAAAATTGTCTAATACTTGGCTGAAACTCAAGATTTGAGGTATTTGATCTCATAGCCTGTTTTGGCATTGAAAACTCGACATCAGAAATTTCAGCTCATTACAATACTCTCTGGTATCGTACTTTAGGTAGTGTTATCGTACTTTTCCCTGTCTGGAAGCCATGTTGAAAATCAGGTAAAATATTATTTTCATCTAAATATTTATTTGTTAATATATGTTTTTCCAACACTTTCTCAATCAATGGCATCGAACCCACTGGTCTATAGTTTCCAAGTTCATTTACTTTCCCCTTTTTATAGATTGGTGTAATGCAGGAAATTTTTAGTTTGTCAACAATAATGGCCTTATTAATCAAAAATTCAATGTCTATATCTAAACTTCCACAACGAAGAATATAGACAGATTCAATATCAGCCCTATGCGTTAAGGTCACAAAGATTCAAACGACCAAACGTATGTACCAAATTGTATGGCAGCCAAAGACTAGAGTACATTATCCCCACTCTATTATATGATTACTGTCAGGATTTTTTTAATGAAACAAATTTCGATTAAAGACATATCTAAAATCAACAATAATGAACACAACTTTTGAATAGATAAAAAATAAAAAACCTCCGAATAAGTTAAACTTAGCTTAGGAGGTTTACAATTATATTATCATATTTTATTATTATTAAAGTTATTTTTCAAATAAAAAAAAAAAAATAAGTTTGAAATTTGCGATCTACACAATTGTCCATTATAAGCTGCACTCCTCAGGAACGAAGAATACAATTTTTACATTTTTTTTTTTTTTTTTGCAAAAGTCGATCATTATGATTTTTGATTGAAAATCATCCTCATCGCGGGCGAATTAAAAATACAATTTACCTTTAAAACAAATTGTCTTTACAGCAAATTTTGACCCAAAACTTGAATATTTGAAGCGTCCAAATGGGATATCATTTTTGTGTGATCTGCGTCCTTACACAGCTCAACTTACAAACCAGCTACCCACATTGACCTCATCCAGCCTGGGTTTGGGTTGGGCCGGGAGTGGCAGTATCACGAGGGCGCGAACCTACGTGGTACCCACTTAGTAAAACATCGCCGAATGTTTCTTAACTTCAGTGATCCAACGGGAAACTGGTGAATTGAACATACTCGTACTATAGGCAGTATAGACAATAGGTATTTATTTTATTTTAAATAAAAAACATTTAGTGGGAAATTCAGCCAGAGCACAATACGAACAATCACATCGGCTATTGTTCTTTTCAATCACGGGTAACCCGTTGTATAGTGATCTCAGAAATCACAACTAGTAGTTCGTATGAATTTTAGACCTCACTTAATTAAAATGACCACCATGAGGGCCCGCATGGCCTAATAGGGTCTAATCAGAAAATTCTATGAACCATGAAACTTATAAATATAGTTCGGTAAGCGCTCGCGTATTAAACAGGAGGGCGTGGGTTCGATCCCAAGCAGAAGCAAGAGTTTTTCCTCATTAATTTGAGTATTTGACCACATAAAAATAGAGCTCTGAGAGTTAGGTGGTAGAAAATGTCTCAGGCATTAACCTCGCCTAGTAGTTACCTCTTCCACTCAAGAATCTATTTTTCCTCTTTTTTTATGGTGTACAACAAGACAAATAAATACCTATAATCGACAACGATAAACGATTTTCTTTTCCAAAACCATTTTCACAATAAGTACCTATTCCCTGTTCCTGAAAAGTGAAGTGTTCCAGGATTCATTAAAATGAAAGGCAAAACAAATAAGGACATTATTTTTGGCTCATCCCGTATTATTAAATTTACGCTTCCTAAACCAGACTAAACGCAATTCGTTGTACCATGGTACCTTCTCCCAGAAGATGACCATTAAGGGTCCAAGGAGGTCACCCAGTGCCAGTACACTCTGTTTCTAGGTTACCTCATCTTTTATGTAATCTTTTTAACCAAAGATCTATCTGAGGAGAGAAAGTCTGTGAGGTATCTGGATCGGTTACTACCTCTAGTCTGCACCAAATTCGATAGTTATCAATTTATTCAGTATTTTATTTCACAGACAGTGCGTCGTAAATAAATCAATAAAGTAAGTTTTTAAAATTTTAATAAAATCGTTCATTTTAAAATTGCATATTTGCATAAAATATTTTTAGGTGTATTTTGATGGATTATATAGCGGACAAATCCGAACAGATATCAATCTAATATATAAAATTCTCGTGTCTCAGTGTTTGTTACCATACTCCTCCAAAACGGCTTAACCGATTTTACTGAAATTGTATGTAGGTACTTTCGGTAGGTCTGCGAATAGGTTTTTATCTATAATTTAATAGAATTGAACGCCAAGTTTGTTGGGTAGGACGTGTATTGGGTTAGGTTCCAAAAAAAATGCGTGTTGAAGGCTACGCAACTCAGCAGACTACTCCCAACACGTTCTACACAGCTTAACAACCCGTTACTACTCCCCATGTTCTCTCATCTTCTCGAAACGAAGTTCCGGTACTCAGCTAGTGGTAATAATATAATTTTATTTTCTAATCACTTTGGCGTTCGATCCATAATTTTCATCTTCATCAAGTTATCAATTACCTATTTAAATAATTGGTTTGTCACAGTCTTCCACATTGGTTAAATTCAATTTGTGTAGACTGTTGACTAAGGAAATCGCTGTTGGATGAGGTGGTTTCCTGTTGCCTTACCTATTTTCTCCAATACGAAAATATCCTTCATAATCTCTTGTTATGCAACATGTGTTAATATCTGAGAAAGTTTACACTTTTCGTATAGTTTTGCATTTGGAACCTTCTTTTCCATCAGGTCCCGCGCATCGTTTCGTTTTGCATGCTTTCAGTGATAAAACTTTTTTTTTTTTTAATTTGGCTTAACGTCTCTTTAACTCTCTTTAACATCTATTGGTCATTCAAGACGGGGGTTTTACCCTCCATTCGCTGGAAACTTGCAAAAGAGCTACCCACATTGACCTTACCCAGTCCGGGTTAGGCCGAAAAAATAGCCAGCATCGCGAAAGCGAGAACCCACGTGGACACCCAAATAGAACAATCTTGCTAAACGTTGCTTAACTTCAGTGATCTAACGGGAACTGGTGTATTCAACGGGCCATAAACGCCGGCAGTGATAAAACTAAAACAGAACCTAATTTTAGATTTCATTTTCGCCGTTCGGTAAACTTATTTGGTTTATCATGTATCGGCGATTTTATTTAATTTGGCAAATAGTGTGCTTTTTATTTTGCGGATATTGACTCTGGCAAAAATAAAATAATCTGTTCTCCTTAAGCCGCACTTTCACAAATTCGCGTTAACCGATCTCATTGAAATTTGGCATGTCGAGGTCCCATTTGAGGCCCAAATGTGCGTTTAAACTTTTGGTCACTGTGTTTGCCTTTCGTAATAAAATTTTAGTACGGAATCCTATATACACAGGGTGTCCCAGAACTACCGGCAACTGTTTTTACTTTCTCTTCCTCTAGAAGATAAAGTATTTTATTCGTACAGAAATTTTAGACATATTTTGGCCCAAAAAAATCGTCTGACGGGAACCCAAAGGCCAAAATAAATATCAAATATGTCATTTTTTATTGCTATTGGGCCATATTTTCCATATTTCGGGTCATTTTTGAAGTTTGAAAATATTTGGAGCCATGGGGCCAAAAAAAAAAAAATTCCGACGTTCCACGTTCCACGTATGACGTACGTACGGAATCGTGTGCAGAGCTCTGGGAGCCAAACCGCTCGTCCGATTTTGATGAAATTTGGTATAGGTCATCTTTGGGCAAAAAGCCCGACCCGTATTCTTTTTTTCGATATCACCCCAGGGGCAGTCCTAGCCCCCCGGAATAGGCTTTTTGGGTCCGAATCTCTAAAATCCAAACTACACAACCAATTTTGATGAAATTTAAAACCAGTAATTATGGAGTCATTTTATCTAAAATAAATGGTCTCACGAGGGTGTATCCTTGTCAGGGGCGCCGCCAGGGGCCAAACAAGGTCCTTAAATGGAAATCTCTTTTAAAATAAAACAGATCAGTAATTTCACATATTTTTTTTAAAAATTTTTTT
>CM022880.1:11450116-11514913 GCA_012654025.1 Pachypsylla venusta
GCTGCAAAATCGTTCAAAATAATACTGTCACTAAAGAGCAAAGCCCGCAGCCGAAGGCTGCAAAATCTTTTTAAAATAATGATCAACATTAACACAAAATAGAAATATAACAATAATGTCACTAAAAGACTTAAAACTTTAAAAGAACAACATCTGCATTCGGTGGTAGTCTGATGGAATGATTAAGGAAGAGAAAGTCTAGTACGGTTTTCCGTACCATTTTTTGAAGCTTTATTATTCGCAATTGTTCTGTACCGGCTATAGCTGATATAGCTCGTCATAACTTTTGTTTATTCGATTTTGACTAAATTGTCTTAAATTTCAAGGTAGGTATCCAAATAGTCCCAGCATATCAATTTAAATAATTTTGAACAGAACATTCGCCTGCAATTTTATTTTTGTTCACACATCAATTTTGATCCGCTAGAAGGATGGTGGTTATCTTGTTGATAGCTAGTTCGTTGGCACAAATTTGGAGGTTTACAAACATTCCTTTTAATGAATCCATAAATATAATATGTATTTCATTGAATTATTTATTTATTATTTTTGTTAATTTCGCTTGCAGAAGTGAAATGGTGCGGAAGCTATCCCGACCTTCAAAAGAAAACATGGCTTCCTCACAATTTCACAACTGTGGAAGAATTTTTTTAAAGAAACAATTAGGTACGGAAAGTATAAGTCAAATATTTTTCTTTTACAACCTGTGGCTAAAATAAATTTTAGAACTTAAAACCAGCCCAGCTCCCCTTTCTCCGAAATTAACTCCCCCCCCCCACCAATTTTGAATCATGAATTTAATATGAAAGCATTTGAACACCTACCCATCCAATTCCATGGAATTGGAATGAATGAATGAATTGTGGAAAGAGAGCTATGTACCTATACTAACCTACTTGGCACAGGTTTTTGTTGTTGTACACGTACCTCGCATATTGTAAAGGGGCTTTGCGGTCGAAAATTGTTACGGGTCCCGTGAACCTTAAGCCAGGCTATATCATTGATTGTGTTTTGAGACATAAATAATGATCATTTATCAATTCGCCACTGGTTCAGTAAGATCGTTCTAAGAAACTGATGTTGTATTATCTAACTTTAATAACTTCAGACACCCCTAACCTACATATGACTTAACAACTTTAATACCCAACAACTTCCTAATACACATTTATCTGGTCTAATCAAGGGCCAAAAAAAAGATCAAGGACTAAAATATAAACTTTTCTTTTTATTTGTTATATAAGACAGAAATCCGGTCATATTTTATGTTGAGAGTTTAATGAACTTTATCAGTGAAGACTTTAGGTAACTAAGGGCATTCTTTTCTTAAAAAATGAACGTGGTCGTAAAAAATTCAACCTTACAATCATACTTTCCCCAAATCAGAGAGGAAAGGTCTCACAAAACAATATTTACAAAAGAGAAATGCTCCCCGGAGTCGCACCCTTCAATAATAATTGTCACAAAAGAAATACCCCCACCCCATGCCTACAAAATTTGATTATTCACGATCCAAGGTGGCTACGTAGAATCCAAAAAACCGAATAATCTGTTATTCCCTCGCATGTGGTAGATCCTATTTGAGCTCTAGTACTCTCGTATAAGGGACGTAGGTTCATTAGTCTTCTGTATCGTTTCGCTACAATCAACAAAAGCTAGTGAGTAAATTTATCCTGAGAACAGCCAATAACCCATCGTGTCCCACGAGCAGACACCTATCCGAGTACTAAACAACATAGCTTAACCTGAGTAATCTGAAGTGAAACTGGATAGTGGAGTCGATGGATAGTAGAATTTTCAATACCGGGATTCGCCGATTTTTGTTTTACTATATGATTTCAATAATGAACCTTTAAAATAGACCTCGAAATAAATACCCCCCCCTCATTTATTTTATCGCCCTATTAGCTCTATATTGCCTGAAGACAACAAATAGACGTGTCTCAAGTGCCAGACATGACTGTGTCAGTAGACGTGAACACAATGGCCATGACTAATGTCCATGAACAAAATTAGACCAATGAACTCCACATTGTAACTATTATCGAATAACAAACGCAAGAAATAGCTAGATTTTATAGCTTTCTCCTCATGGAGGTATCTAAGCTTGACGTCGCGACTCGTATGGAATCGGTTATATCATGGACGCAGGTCAATCCATAGAGTTAGATTATGTCACGGTAATCATATTATGTAAATAGATTGTACATGCTAAGGCAGATAGTAGTGTCGATCTGTCGATGGAGGTAATGGGCATGCTACTAAAAACATAGCTGTCACAGCACTTCAGGTTTTGATTTTCTAACGTCCTTCTCGTTTTTCTTTTTGTAAATGTAAAAAATGTAATGTAAATGTATATTTCTTTGAGTTATTATGTCGCAATGTTTGTGGGCATCATAGCATTACAAGGTATTTTCAACATTCACTCCAATATCACTAAGCCTAGGCTACACATTAAACATTTTTACCTTATAATGATACCACTTGACGCTATTACCATAGCTACTCAATTGTCCTCAGGAGGCTGAGTTACCCCCAAACACAACCAGACAAAGTACCAGACCAAATTTTCGATTCGTTCAGGAATCGAACCAGGAACCTCCTTGGTGCAAGCCGAGTGTGATGCTCAATCTGTCACGGAGACGTCTCACTCTCCCACGGGGACGTCTCGTTCTTTTCTTTTTTAGAAAAATATTTTTAGAGCAGTTTCGGGAAGCACCCTCCTTGAGGCTGAGTTTACCTCGAAATAGCTAACAACGCGTGATTCCCCATGGAGCACTAAAAACTATCTAAAAACGTGATTCCCCATGGAGCACTAAAAAAAATCCATGTGTTCAGGTCAATTTCTTGCCTATAGGATGCTGCACAAAAAAATAGCAAATGGGCTTTCGGTCACATGTTTCTGAGGCCTAAAATATTAGTGTGTAGGTACATATGCGTTTGGATTACACAAAAATACGTATTTTTAATGTACAAAAAAATCACATTAGGCGAAAGAAAAGTATTTTTGTACCTATTCATTGGCGGCCTAAATATCTCAAATATGGTAAATTATTCGTTCCGCGAGCCAATGAATTACCTGCGATTTAAACTAGTTTCAAAAAATTAGCAGATTTGACCACACAACTTTTTAATCTGTATACCTACCCTGTACACTGCAAAAAATATCCAATTTTCGACCTTTAGTCCATTGACATTTATAATTTACATTTTAAAAACTAACTTTCAACAAAATATCAACGAATTTCACCTAAAGTCTATGATTTTGTGTCTTTTTTAAAAAATTGGCTTAACGTCTCTAACATCTATTGGTCATTCAGGACGGGGGTTTCACCCTCCATTCGCTGAAACTTGCAAACCAGCTACCCACATTGACCTCACCCACCCTGGGTTGGAACGGAAAAATAGCCAGCATCACGAGGGCGTGAACCCACGTGGATACCCACATGGAACAACCTCGCTGGACGTTGCTTAACTTCAGTGATCGAACGAGAACTGGTGTATTCAACGTGCCATAGACGCTGGCTTACCTATTGTTTAATTAATTGGGTTACTTTCCTATTTTCAGATAATGTGGCTTGAAATATTCTTAATATTTATAATCATATGTATTTTGGCATATTTGGATACTAAGAAACCCAAAAATTATCCTCCAGGACCGGATTGGTTACCATTCTTAGGAAATACTTTAACAATTAAAAAATTAAGAGATCAAACTGGATATTTATATCAAGCTACTGCAGAGCTTTCAAAAAAATATGGACCAATAGTTGGCCTGAAAGTTGGTAAAGATAGACAAGTGGTATGTTTTGGGTATCCAGCAATCAGGGAAATGATGGGCAAGGAGGATTTAGATGGAAGACCAAGAGGACCTTTTTATGAAACAAGAACATGGGGGAAAAGACAGGGTAAGTCTCAGTATTGAAGATGCGGTGGCCGTGATCATTCCAAATTTTATAAGAGTTGTCCAAGGAGGATTTAGATGGAAAACCAAGAGGGCCTTTTTATGAAACAAGAACATGGGGGAAAAGACAGGGTAAGTCGGTATTTAACGATGCGATGGCCGTGATCATTCCAAATTTTATAGGAGTTGTCTAAGGAGGATTGCCTAAAAGACGGTTATTTCATAAATTTGTTAAGAAAAACAAATACACTTGAATTGATATAGGACCTTCCAGGAACTTTGAGAATTTCAGCAAAATCGGATGAAGCTTATAAGAGTTATGGTAGGGTAGCTATATGCTGACCTATTTGGTACACGATTAACTTTTTTCTCACAAATGTGGGAAACTTGTCTTTCTTCTAGGTTTACTCGTCACTGATGAACAACTGTGGGTTGAACAGAGAAGATTTGTGTTACGTCAATTGCGGGAATTTGGTTTTGGTAAAAGAACGATGGCCCAACTGGTAGAGGAGGAAGCTTATCAACTGGTCCAGTTATTCAAACAAGAGACGCAGTCTGGAGGTAGGAGTGAAATAGTGCAGGATTTTTTTTTCCATATTTTGACCCCAAGTTCAGTCTTTTTAAATGAAAACACCATTTATTTATTTCATTTTCAAACCGTCGGTCGTGAAAATTTACGTTTAAATTAACATTCACACTAAGCCAGCGTCTATGGCACGTTGAATACACCAGTTCTCGTTAGATCACTGAAGTTAAGCAACGTCCAGCAAGGTTGTTCTATGTGGGTGTGCATGTGGGTTCGCGCCTATTTTTCTGGCCCAACCCAGGCTGGGTGTGGTCAATGTAGGTAGCTGATTTGCAAGTTTCTAGCGAATGGAGGGTAAAACCCCCGTCTTGAATGACCAATAGATGTTAAGCCAAATTAAAAAAAAAACATTCACACGTAATGTTTCTTTTGTTGCAATTTTGAATTATTTTGAAAAAAATAAATCAAAATTACATTTTTTCTACTGATAAGTTAGTGTGACAATAATCTACCTTATCTCAATCAGACGAACAAAGGTACCGATCAGATTTGTGGTATGTCACACCAACTTTGTGTATCCTATGTCAGCAGAAAAGATGCGATTTTTAAAAGTAACATAAAGTTTGAACATTCGTTTGAAAGTGAATGTTCAGGACGGCTTTCAAAATGAAATAAAAAAATCTCGTTTCCATTCGAAAAACTAAAGTTGGGGGCACAATTTGCTATTTTTGAATCCACACAATAATTCTCTACTAAACTCCATATGATGCGTTTCTCGAGATATTAGAGTGGTTTTCAAATTTGAAAACACACTGCATATTTTCATCGATTTTTACTTTCTCTTCCTAAAGAAGATAAAGTATTGTAATCGTGCTGAAAATTTGAACATTTCTTTTCTCTTCCACAGGTGCTATCGTTCCAATGCGAGACACTTTTTCAGTTCCCGTTCTCAACACATTATGGTCCATGTTAGCCGGTATCAGATATAGTCCTCAAGACAAAGAATTAAAAAAAATTCAAAGTCTTTTGACTGAACTATTTGCTAATATCGATATGGTTGGAGCTTTGTTTAGTCAGTTCCCTATATTAAGATATATTGCTCCACAGAAAAGTGGATACAAATCATTTGTAGATATTCATCAAAAAGTTTGGAGCTTTCTAAGAGTAAGTATTAGTCATTATTGACCGAACGAAGTGAGTTCTAGTTTTACCTTTACAATTTTTCTATATCGGTAAAAGCTATCTAAAAATTTACGAAAATTACCCCCGCCAAAAAAAAAAAAAAAAAAACATAAGCTGAGACCCCAGAAAAATGATCAGAACTCAAAAATGTCTAACCCAGAAATCTGAAAATTCGTTGCCCTGTTGAGGAGATGGTTGCATTTCCAAAATTACGTTTATTAAGAAACGTGGCCTTTATTTAAACTCTAGTATCAGGCCCGTATCCAGGATTTTATTTCGGAGGGGAGAGTTCATGTAAAGGGAGTTTTACCATATGAAATTAGAGGAAAAATCAAACCTTTTCAAAATTTTCCGGGGGGGTAGGGGGTTGACCCCTTAAAACCCTGTCCTGGATACGGGCCTGTCTAGTATACTTGGTTAAAAGAAATACATGTTTTTGGGACACCCTGTATATAAAGAAAATATAAGTTGTGAGATGTATGTACCACACTATTATTATTTCCTTTCAGAATGAATTAGACAATCACAAAGAAACATTCAATCCTGACGAAATGAGGGACATTATGGATGTGTACCTGAAAACATTGAAATCTGAAGATAAAACAGACACTTTCTCAGGTAAAACTGTAGGATAGAATAGGAGAACAACTTCTATTAGCCTTCACAGGAGATTGGCTCCTTTAAACTGGTTAACTCGGTTGTCCTTTTTAAAAATCGAAAATTGAGTTTGGAATAATCCTGATGGACAACCTTGACAGACCTACCCAGGTAACCACAATATACCCCCTGATATCGTGACATTTCGGTCAGAATATAATTTTTGTACTCCCAACAATTTCGGAGTCATTTATTAGACAGCGTTCATTAAAATGGATCAACCTGCATAATACATAATTATAACAGTACAGGTTAGTTAGGTTCTGTATATAAATACATTTAGATTAAATCCATACATATTTCATAAGAGGCCTAGTGGATATCACGCTGGCTTTACACGTGAGAGACCTGGGTTCGAATCCTGGCGGAACCGGATTTTTTTCGGAACTGTACTTGGTTGTTCGGGGTGCACTCATCCTCGTTAAAAGCCACATTAAAAGAGCAAAGAAATATGTAGTGCAATGATAGTTAGTGTAGTGGCCCTTGTAATGCTGTGCTACTCACAAATCTAGGTTGTGACAATGCAATACCTACTATGTATAATACACATTTTCATAAGAAAGCTCTTTTAAGACAGTACACAAAATTTAGACCAAATTTTACACCTTCTCCTGGAGAATACACGCCGTTTCACAGATATGGGTTCATTGAAGCAAAATAGACTTACGTAGTCCAAGGTTCTTGAGTTTCAATATTTTTCTACAAAATCCTATAAATGATACAAAGTGCTTTGTCGAACACAAGAAATTAACTTATTAGACATTATTTTGTTGACACATTGAGTAGCATAAATAAATCAAAGCAAACGCTTCGTAGTATAAGTACGAGTATATGCGATTTTTTTAGTTTGAGTTAAATGTGTAGATCCTGCTCAACTTCTGAGCATTTGATATAGTAAAAGCATGTGCTCAGTTTTATTGCATGCGACTCGTTCTTTTTGGCTTAACGGCTTTACAACATCTAAGGTTATTCGAGATGGTGGTATCACCGCCGGATCAATGGTAATTAAGATTGCTGCTGCCCAAAAAAAACGCCAGTCTAACGGGACTATTCGTATATTGAAGACATCTTCACATTTCTTTTTTTTTTTTTTACGTTCTTCATATCGTACGCGAACGCCTCTAATTTTTTCCTTTGATTTCAGAATCTCAATTGTTAGCAATCTGTATGGACATGTTCATGGCAGGCTCCGAAACCACAAGCAAATCTCTAGGTTTTGGATTCCTCTATCTTCTTCTCAATCCACACGTACAAAAGAAAGCTCAAGAAGAAATTGATAGAGTTGTTGGTAGAGATCGGTTACCGTCATTAAACGACAGACCTAATATGCCATATTTAGAAGCAATAACGTTAGAATCTGTAAGAGTATTTATGGGTAGAACGTTCAGTATTCCTCATAGAGCATTGAGAGACACAACGTTACAAGGATACTTCATTCCAAAGGTAAACAATGGGAGTTTTTGTCAACTTTTAAAGAGAGCTAAAACAAAAGGGATAGAAGAAAGTTTAACGTGTGAATTATAGCATTAGACAATGCTTCAAGATTACATATTATAATTGTCACCCATTGCGCCGTGTCAACGGCCTTCAAATTCTTCGGTTCCAGTAACGAGAGCTCTAATTTTATCCGGTCAAATTTTATATCAGAGACACGTAATGCCGATATTCTGGAACTTTTTCCTTCACTTTTAAAGATTAAAATGTTTAAATTTAAAAAAAAACATATTATTGTCGGATATCCAAAAAATATTTTTCCTTGAAAATAATAATGGGCGTAAAACCGTACATTCCAGAGTTTTTACAGCAATACCTCGCTAAAATTTGAAATTTTAAAGGAAAATTCCATTTTTTGGCCAGCCTATATTTCCAGAAAGAGTCTAAACACAGTATTGAGTGGAAAGACTTCCAAGATGGGAATGGGGAGGGACGACGGCGAATATATGAGATGTTAAATTTGTGNGAAAATAATAATGGGCGTAAAACCGTACATTCCAGAGTTTTTACAACAATACCTCGCTAAAATTTGAAATTTTAAAGGAAAATTCCATTTTTTGGCCAGCCTATATTTCCAGAAAGAGTCTAAACACAGTATTGAGTGGAAAGACTTCCAAGATGGGAATGGGGAGGGACGACGGCGAATATATGAGATGTTAAATTTGTGGTCCCATTATTCCGGACCATGAAATATATCTGGTACACCCAAGGTCCTTATGTTTTCTAATTACCCTGTTTATTGTGTATGTGAGCCTTGACTTAGACACCTGTGGAATCATAATTATTTACAGGACACAATGATTATTGCTAATTTCAACGGAGTTCTTATGGATAAAGATTTCTGGAATGATCCAGAAGTTTTCAGACCAGAAAGATTTCTGAATGAGAAAGGATCAGTACATGTACCGGATCAGTATTTACCATTTGGAGCTGGTAAGTAAAGTAACTTTTGTGCTAAAGTAAAGGCGGTCAGTAGGAGTCTGACATCAATCAGTACATATACCGGATCAATATTTACCATTTGGAGCTGGTAAGTAAAGTAAGTAACTTTTGTGCTTAAGTAAAGGCGGTCAGTAGAAGTCTGACAACAATCAGTACATGTACCAGATCAATATTTACCATTTGGAGCTGGTAAGTAAAGTAACTTTTGCGCTAAAGTAAAGGCGGTCAGTAGGAGTCTGACATCATCGGGAACACTTTTTTCCACGATATCCTTTGTGGAACGTTCCTTGGGAGTCTTTTTAAAATTTTGATCGGATCCTTTGTAAAATATGATCCTATCTAGCGACAAAGTGCCCAACAGGCCAAATTTAGGACCGATTTTTTGCTGTGTGTGTTCATGAGTTCTGTTCCAAGATGGCATTAAAATAAAATAACATAAATAAACATAACAAAAATTCTGTGCAGAATTTATTCAGGTAGAAAAAAAGTTCAGCTGAAACCGCCGAATATTCAACGGAAATGGCTGTTGCAGTGTCCTCTCAAATTATATCAACACCAAAATATATTTCTCTCCCTTAACGCAAAGAGTTCTATTACTCCCTCAAAATTGCAAATGTCTTACTTCAGTAGACCTCGAACTATTTTGGGCAACACAGAAGACATCCTTTGCAGATATTTTGGTTCGATTTCAACACAGACAAGAGGAAACAGTAAATAGTATATTATTTTAATTTTCAGGTCGACATCAATGTATGGGGCAAACGCTCGCTAAATCCAACATCTTCCTATTGACAGCAAGTCTTTTACAACATTTCGACTTTTCAATACCAAAAGACGAAGAACCTCCAAGTACATTAGGCGTTGATGGAGTAACACCTTCTCCTGGAGAATACAACGCTTGGGTTACCCCCAGAGTTTGTTGAAACTAGAAAAGGGAATTTAATAAAGGAATTAAAATTGTGTGCCACAATGCACTTCCCTATGTTGTTGCTAAATGTATATATAGATCTTGGATTCAAACCAGCAGCCTCCAAGTTACGAATCCGTCAGTCTGACAAGTGAGCTAACTGGGCTGTCGAATGGAATAATAGAAAAGTCCTGTGGAAAGGGGTCACAGTCCAGTTTTTGAGACCCGCTATGTATAGGAAAACTTTTATTAGGGATTAAGTCCTCCACCCGAGAATCTTCGGGTCCACCTAATAAAACAGAAAAAAAAATCATGCCCTTAATACGAGAACGTCACCAGTCAAAAATTTCGCATATGAGTTGAGTGGATAATCCTTTGAAAAACGTCCTAAAATAAATAAATATACGCTAGAGCCGCTAACATAATTTACATTTGTTGATTTAGCCTTGGGCTCTAGATAATTCTTTGAGGTTCAATGCTCACGCTAGAAAAGTTTTTTTTTTTAATTTGTTCTGTGAACTGTAGACCTCACTCAGTTCCGCCGAGAATGTCCTAGTAAAGCGACTTTGTTTCTGATGTCCTGGCATTTTGGAGATCCCAAAAGAGATATTTAGATAGTTACGTGGAAAGTCTTTAACAGCGTAAGTTTTCCATCTTCTCCTCGCTAAATCCCCCCCAGCATAAATTTCAGAGTCTGTTACTTTTTGCCTTTATCTGGCACTCTCTTGACGTGCCTAAAGCATTTTAACATTTTCATACTAAGTCTAATGTTATGGCTGGATTTAATATTAGCATTGCAATTTTCAACAAAAATTACAATTAAGGATTTATTTGTATAAAAAATAACGAAGTTTTTTTTTATTTTTGTACTTGAAAAATAGTAAATTGTAAATAAATAATTAATTAGATAAATAAAAAAAAAATGTTATCGCATTATTTTACAGATAGATATTTCTGTTGTAACTCTCAAGGCCACATGTTTAGTGATACCACATGTTTAATGCGTTAAATTAGAGGTGGTGGTATATTCTTTGAAAAAAGTGCGAAAATACTTCTTGACGGAAGGAAAGTCATTTCAATACAGTATGATTTACCCTTTAGTCCCAAGGCAATGCTTTTTCAAACAATTTTTTTTTTTTAATTTATTGAGAAAGTGTTGTTGTTGTTGTTTTGAGAAAGTTTTTTTTTTTTTTTTTAAAAAAAAAAAAAAAAAAAACTGAAATTACGGGCATTTGCATTAAGATAAAAACAATCACTTATTAACAGAATAGTCTTTTTTTAGTTCTTTGAGCACCCGTAAAATTCTGATAACTGCAACACATGAGACCTCCTCCCCATCTCCACCCCAGATTATTTTGAAAAAAGTTAAATCCTCCAAAAAAAATCCAGATATCTTTTCTAATAAGTGGTACGAATTCCCAGAGTCGAGACATCGTTTCTGTAAGGTAGAAAAAATTAAATCTATATGACCGTTCATAAATGCTCGCAAAATTTTCAATAAATCGTATCCTGAGGGGGGGGGGGCAGTTGTAACTCCTTCTTTTGTAGAGGAGGGAAAAGCTTCATAAAGACGCCCACTAAATGGAGCCTTAGTGAGGAGTGTGGGGATAGTGTTGTATAAGATGTTATGATATAGAGATTATAGAGCTTCACCGACCCGCTTAAAGCACATCCTCCGTGGTGCTAAATCTTGCCCGCAGAAACCGATTAAACATGTCAGGGAAACTGTCCCGCCTTTGGAAAGCGTTTTTACAATTTTTTATACACTATATACCACCCAAACAACCCACCCTTTCGCCCACAGAACATGTGTTTTTACTTTTTCTCTTACATCCTGTAGAGTCAAACTTCCAAACAGAGTGCTCTAAATAATTGAATAAAATAGGGTGGGAAAAACCATCCTCCCCCAAGAAAGACACCAACCCCGCCAAAAAACATAAAAAATATTTTTTTTTCAACATATATCTCAAAATTAAAGCATTAATTTAAAAAATATTATTTTATTCTTTTCTGAGGACTTTTCAAATGTCTTCTAGGGGTCTCAGATTTCTTTTTCAAAGACTGCGCCATTTTGACGATATTTTACAATCGACTTTAATTTATAATCAACACTTGGGGTTTAATGAAACTGCTTCATTTCGTACTAAACTAACAAAAAATAATAATAAATGCTAAGCTAAGTTGGCAGTTGTTTTTTTGAAAAAAAATTTTTGATGTACGAGTAGGTATGTAAGTACACAACAATTCGTAAAACAACAATTTTTATCATTCCATGTTAATATCATTCCATGTTAATATCTAGAGGAAATAGCAATCATATGATGGTTATGGACGGACCTCATTCAAAATCACGTAATTTAAATAGATACGAGAAAATAGCGAAATTCAGTGTTGGAACGTGGTTTACCTTAGGAAAGTGTTCTTCGAGTCATTTTAAAGGATATATACAAATACTAGTAGAATACGCCCGCTTCGCTTGGCGCCTTAGAGGCATGGCCGTTTATAGTTCCAACCCCCTTTTTTCGCGATAAAAAGTAGCCTATGTCCTTTCCTAAAGTTTAGTCTATCTCCATACCAAATTTCATCAAAATCGGTTCAGTAGTTTAAGCGTGAAAGCGTAACATACATACAGACAGACAGACAGAGTTACTTTCGCATTTATATATTAGTATGGATCTAGGAAACCGCTAGAGATAGAAAGAACCCCCCCTTTTTTAGGGGAAATTTAATGGTGACCTTGAATATTTTCTCCAATCTCGCCTTCCAGGTTATTTCAAGGTCAAATTTGTTTTGTTTTTTTAAATAGGACCTTATATTTTTTATCGTAATATTGAATTTTTTTATAAAAAGAAATATTTTTTGCTTGTATTTTTTTTCGATTTGACAAATTTCGAGATAATTTTAATTTGAGTACGAGATATCAAACACATGAAGTAGGTATTATCGGCACGCCCATTTTGAAATATTTGGAATAAATTTGGTAATTTTAGTGGAACATTAAGGGTTTGTGCACAAATATTTGCAAATAGGCGTGCCATAAAGTTACACAAATATGTTAGATATCTCTTACTAGAGCACGTCAAGGACAAAATTATCTCGAAAACTGTAAGTCAAATCGAAAAAAATATTTCTTTTTAATGCAAAATTCAAAACCACAATAAAAAAACACTGGGTTCCATTTAAAATAAAAAGTTGACCTTGAAATGGCCCGGCCCTGAAGGCGACCTTTGAGAAAAAATTCAAAGTCACCATTAAATTTCGAACGTTTCCGTCCTATATGTAAAAGTGACTGAGAAATTTGACTATGTCCTTTAAAATGACTCACCCTGTATATCAAAATAACTGTCTTTAAATTAAGGAACGTTTTGAAATTCTCCCAATAGTTTCAGTCAAACATTAAGTATAAACATTCAAGCCGTCTTGTCACTGCCGGTTTGCAACACGATTACCAAAAAAATGGCAGACGTTCCAAATCAGGTGAAATCCTGACAATAGTAATTCTATGGGATCGCTCTTTCCTTACTCTCTAAATCAAATCAACCTAATTCCTTACAAATCAAATCAACCTAATTTGAACAAAATAAAAGAAATCATTGCACTTCCCTACATTATGAGAATCATTTTGAGACACCATGATTGCTGTCCTCAACTGTAATCAGTTCGTCTTTGAGTGACAACATCAGCTAAATAAATAATTTAAAATAGATTAGGTACTTCTGAAGATAGAGAAGAGGGAACCTTTGAATTATACAGAGGTTAAAAAAAAAAATATTCCCTACATTGAAAATGTCCACTCGCAAAATTTGATTCGATCATAAACTATCTCTAGTTTGATTCGATCATAAACTATCTCTAGGTAACTTCTTGAGTTCTACACGGAAAATTCCTGCATCATTCACCTCATTTTGATGAATTTTTGAGCACTGACCAAAAAATGTTTGTTCAGTGTTTGGTGATATGAGATGTTGTAATGACGAAGCTATAATGATCTTGGAATTTTTTTTCTCATTAGCGTATCATGCGGTAACTTACAGTTAAAAATGGCCATAGCTAACCGAATATGAACTATGATGTTTGGTTAATGTTGTCAAAATTTCCATTGCATTTCCATAATATTTGAGACTTTAACTAAAAAGTATACACGGTACCACAGTCTTCACATATATTGAACAATTGTGAACTCTGTAGAACATCTTCAGGGACTTCTTCAATCTAAAAAGAAAATTAAATAAAAAATATTTTACAAGACGATGGGCTATTGTTTTGGTTTTTAATAATAAAATTTTGCAATCGAATACCTTCCAGTAACGCAAATTCAAGAACTCTGTGACACAGGGTTTATTATTTTACTAGCTAAAAAATTACCCCCCCCCCCCCACANCCCCCCCCTAAAGTTATGCAGCATATATATACCCTATATTAAAAATACATAACAAATTTCAAGTCTGGCTCTTATCATTCTCTTTTTAGACAGGATTAATGCAAACCGCTAAAAGTTGTAAAAACCGCCAGCGGCATATTTGATTGCACTAGTTTTGAAGATTATTGAGACCCCAAATATGACATACATACCAAATTTCAAATCTCTAGCTCTTACCATTAACTTTTTAAACAGCAATAATGAAAACCGCAACGGTATATTCGATTGCACCCTAGTTTTGGCGCACAATGAGACCCCAGATGGGACCTATATTCAAATCGGTCAACGCTAAGAAGCAAAAGTGCTCATCACGGCGGACAAACGGATTATTCGATTTTTGGATTCTACGTACCTTGAAACGTAAAATATCAAATTATGAGGTAAGGTAATTTTTTTTCCGTGACGATTCCAAAGATTCATTATTGAAAATAATGAACCAAAATTTATTTACAGAGGTTTACGTACTAAAATTATAGTACGGAACCGTTTGAATGTAACTGACAGTGAAAATTTTGAGGGTCATTCAGTAAAATGGTAGTAACAGTACATTAATAAACCCATGTGCTAAATTTCCACAGTCATTATTAGACCTATCTTATATACAATACTCGTACAATTATAAAGCCGACTTATCGAAAGAATATTACCATCAGCTATCAGCTCCTACCTTAATATCAACTCCTTTTTTTGTGTAGCCCAAATTGAAAAGCTCCTCAGGAGTTAATTTTCCAGTATTGCACGAAGACTTTTCTAAACTGATATGTTTTGGAGCCGGCGTCCACGAGGACAAATAAGCTTCATCATCAACATCGTCGAAATCTTCAAGATCGTCCTCATCATAGACATCCTCGTCAGGAAGTGGGACAGTATTCTCGAAGCTATCACAAATGGAATGGTTAACAGAGCCTTTATTGTAAGCACAAGTTTTATCAAATAAAAATTTGAGAGCTCTTGATTGATCAATAACACAGAAATCTTGACTGTTACATTCCTGAAGGGAAAGACAGAATAATTCAAATCCCTGCTATCAAATGCCATTACTAGCAGCAACACACCAACTATCGTTCTTCACTTCGATTATAACTGTTTATTTGGACTAGGGCGCATACACCCAACGGTCTACTCCAAAAAAATGGGAAGAATTAGATTTTTTTTTAACACTTGTTTGATCATTTGTTTTTCTACCATTTGGTATTATACAAACATTGTCATAGTTTATTGCAGATTTCACTGAATTTAGCAAGGCGAAGATATTTTTTAACTTGGTCGTTCAAGCATTCGCTCGGAATCAGCAATATTTCCTTTTCAATCCCAGCTACCAGTGTTGATGATAAACAGTTTTATTGTTACAGAAATTACACATCGATTCTGGCTTTATTACTCTGGATCGGGAAAACTCAGCTGAGATCAGCAGCGCCATAGTCGAAAAAAAACACAGGTCGATCCAACCGTGAAAAAAGAAAAATCGATGATCACTGGCTAATTATTGACATTGGTACCCAAAACTGTGTCATTCAAAGCAATAAATTACATCAGTATCACCAAAGGTTCGGCGGACTGTAGACCTAATTTAATTTCGACGACTATGAAGAGAGAAGTAAAAGTTCGATAATAATTTATAAGCTGTGTACATATTTGTATAGGTAGATACCCCATAAATTTAAATAATTATGCATTGTTTTATACAGGAAAATATTGATAAAGGGCTTCCATTTTCCATTTGGCCTCAGGTGGCCCAAATAATCAGCTAATGGTAAGAACGTTATGAATGTCCGTACCAAGTTATATCAAAATCAAACAAGGCGTTCGAGAGTTATTGCGGTACAAAATGACAATAGAATTTAGTGGTGTTAAAAGTTCTGTTTCTGTTTTAATTTGTACCATCAGCTTAGGTGGGCTTAGCCCGTGAGGATGACAATCTTAAGAAACTTCTCAATATCTGAAGTCTGATATATCATTATGAAATTTAGATTAAAAGAAATAAGACCTTCGAAGGAAGTTCTTTAGGTTGTTTTTAGATTGATAAGACTTACCGCACATCTTCTATACACTTTAGAGGGCAATATGATGTTATAATAACTAAGGACTTCTTCAAATTGTTCGCTTACTATGGAGGAGTTGATACGCAAACAATGACCAGGAGGTACATGAATCACAAGCTGAAAATAATCAAATTACATGGAAATGGGTTTTATTTTGACCATATCTTTTTCAAAAACCTTTGAAATCGACCCCCAAAAAAGAAAACCAACATCCACAGGAATCCAAAAATGAGATAAAAAAAACCGTTCGTCCACCGTAAGAGCACATCTGAGATGAACAATATGATACATTGCCGGATATACGACACCTTCCTAAATGAAAGAATAAAAAAATGAATCTGCCTGATCACTCTTTGTAGAACTGATAGGTCTAAGTGGCACTTTAGACATTCAATTTTGACCTATACAAAATGTTAAGAAGAGACAAGGCATCTTCTTGTGCATAAAATGCAGACGTCACGAAAGAACCGCTGCATAATTACATAGGTAAAATTATCCAGTCACGTTACCGGCACTTATGAAAATTAATACATTAGCGTCAGTTGTGACGACATACGCCGAACGTCACAAATTTTATATGACCCTCCTTAACTGGAACAGTGATATTATGTTCCAGGTCGCCTGGTGCATAAAACCGGACATCATGAAGGTAGTATGAATAATTAATAGGTTACGTTTATACGATTATAGCCCAATGATATGAGCACCAATCAATATGGTTAGCATTGAGTACCTATTACAAAATAATCAGTAATAAAATGAAAGGCGGGATCAGAGCGATGAACTGTAGGTTTAATACGGCGCGGAAAAGCGGTAAGTCGAAAGGAGTATACCAAACACTATAGAAAAAGGATATAATAGTAAAAAACTGCCTCTTCCTTTGTCAATGTAGTGTTGAGGTTGAACTTGTTCACAGATTAATTAAAAGTGGTATACATGGTGGACAGGAAAGAAGGAGTGTGTGTACACAACATAAAAAAAGTGTTCACTTTAGCACCAAAAAAGATACAAAAAAAAAAAAAAAAAAAAAAAAAAAAAGACAGATAAAAGCGAGACTCAGACATAACCGTAAAAACGTTTCCAAATTTCTTTGGTTGAGTTAAAGAGTTGAAACTTTTTTACGGCCATGTCGTTTTGGTTAACCTTAATTTAAATTAAAAACAGTAAGTGCGAGACATGACTATCAAAACATTCCCCAATTTATCTGGTTGACGTGTTTACGGCCATTCCTGGCAAAAAATTTTAATTTTCCTTTTTTTCAATTAGAAAAAGATTAGTTTTTGGGTAACTTTAGACAGAATAGCAAGTAAGTATAATGTATTTCTCTACCTGTGAATAAACATGTCCCATTGTCAGCAAATATCTTCCTCGTCCACTTTCACTCTCCACTCTTTGTATACACTCTTTATGATCACTGACAGCTATTTCTGTATCAATACCATGATGACGTAACATCCTGGCTAAAGGTTTCAACATTGTATCACACATAAACGTCACTTGACATACAGAAACTGGATCTTTATTAGGTGGTGGTTGTAAAGACAGTTGTTGACTACTGTTAGATGATTTTTTCTTTTTTTTCTTTTTAGATTTGACTGGTGTGATGTTTAAATTTGTTAACTCATTTAAAAAATGAGAAATATCAATATTTTGTTTCATACATTCCGAAGATAAAATATAAAATATTTCTACAAGACAGTAAGCATCCAATGCTGAAAAAACAATGGTTAAGCTTAAGATTTATTTGCATATAAAGGGACTCGTACTTACTGAAAACATGCTTATAATTGTAATGGGGCGATGGCACCATTGCTACCATGTTTCTAAGTAGACACTCCATTTATCCCTGTTGGGTGATTGAAAGGGAAACCCTGCTGGCTAACGACTTGTTCTCTGTACATTCCTCCAGTCAGTCTACTGCATATATATTTTTTAATTTATTTTACTTATAGTTTCTCATACAGTCAGTCTCAGAAGTGCCGACAACCCCCTTAACATTTGAACGTCTGAGAATTTTTGATTGGTCATGTTATTTGCAAATGGCGATTCATTCTCCACCAGGGGTGGGTCCAGGGTAAAATTTTAGGGGGGGGTCCAAGGAAATAAAATGCATTTATTGGTAATAATGTGTCAAAAAATTTCATAATATTCCAACAGCAAGGTGAATTCTACAAGTGAAAAGAGATTTTAAACTAAACTCGGCCGTGATATATGTTGTAATGCAGCGAAAAATTTATTGAAAATTAGATATTCATACGATTTGCCTATTGCAAGAACTTTTGGGGGAGGACTATCCCCTCATGGTTCCGCCCCTGTTCTCCACAGACCATGCTAAATATCCGGAGATTTGAGAAATCTCCAGTGCTCTCATAGGTCATTTCCAATGATCATTGACAGGTGTTTAAAGACAAATCGTGGTATTAAAACCAGCTCACTTCGTTCGGTCAATTAACACAACTGAATTCCAGCTACAGTAGCTCATTTGATAGAGACTGTAGATTAGTACCAGGAGGCTGTTGTTTCAAATCCAAACATGAACATAAGATTTAATAATGATATGTCAACTTGGACAAAACTTAGCAAAAAAAGTGTTCAAAAATATAGGATCCATCGTCCTCATTAGTTCTTCACAACGATCCCACCGAAGGGAAATAATTACCAGCGTATAAAATTTGAGATTCACGCAAAGGTCTATTTTCCCAATTTGAAAATTGATCTTGTTTGTTTAAAGATTTTCCAATGCAACAAGTAACCAAGGTTGACAAACACTGGGAAGTGACGGACCGATTACTTTTAAATGGAAACTGAAAGTCTGTTTCAGCAGTCAATCTACTCCATAACAGTTGTAAATCTAAATAATTCGTTTCAGTAAAACGCGTTCCATCAGACATTGGCATAGATGATCTTACAATGTTAATATCAGCAACAATGTTGAATCCTGCAAAAAGAAATTACAATCAAGATTCGCATTTTTTCCATTTGCTGTATTTCAAATATATTTTGGTTTATTATTTTCACTAATGAACCTTTAGAATCGTCAAAAATAAATTATTTCATTTTTACGTTTTAAGATAAGTCGTAGAATCCCAAAATTGATTAAAAAAATTGTTCGCCGCTTGGCATTAGTAGCACTTACCACTTCGCGTTGATAGATTTTGATGAAATTTTTAGTCAGTCAAATAATAAAAACAAGTGTCACATTGCCAGAGTTTTCTATAGTATTATTCTCACGGGGCTGAATGATACCCGTCACACATCCAATCAAAAAATCGAAACATGGGAAGATTTTTGTAAATTTTAAAAATTTCGACCTCGCCATGGTCGAAACTCAACTCGGGTCTCCTGGATGCAATTCCAGTGTGATGACCACCAATAGGTGTTGATTCAGCTTATCACCGATAGGTATAGATTCAGCTTACCTATTTTCATAATATCATTATTTGCAAAGAATATTAATTCAAATTCATGACACAAATTGTTATAATGAGGAAGCGTTGATAAGGTAATCACGTCAAGAATGTAAACATGATTTAACGTCGCTATTTGAAGTAATGCCAAAACTGGTTGAGAACCTTTTTTCACTGTCGGCTTCCATTCTGCATCTAGACCTACACATGAGGAATGTTTTAACTGAGCCATGTCTTGAATAAATTGTATGAATAATGGCACGGTGTCGACAACTGTTATACGACTGGCGGGAAGATTTAAAGTGTGATAATCAGGACCGTCATCCCAAGCTAAAAGAAAAGAGAAAAACAAATTGGAGTAAAAAAGTAGTTCGTTATAGCGAGGTCCTTAATGGTAAAATTTCGTTATATAAAGGTTTAATACAGATTTTTTTTTAAAATAACATTTTATTTTTACAATAAAAGTACATACATAAAATCCTCTCCAAGTTATCCCAACTTCTTAGAGAAAAAAACAAAACAAAAATAACATTTACTATAGCCGAAATAAACTTTACATTATTCTGTATTTTTAACAGTTTATTTCCACCCTAATATCATATGAAACCTATGGATGTCTTGGTAAAAATAAACTAACCTTGCAAAAAATAAGAATATGAAGTGAATCTTTGATTGTATCTAGAAATTAAAAGAGACGGTGATAACCTCAAGGATTTGTCGAGGTCACCCAGACATATCCTCTTCAATAAGAATTTTTTTTTTTTTTTGCAATTCCAACAAGATTTGAGATATTTTAGTTTCATAATTAAAATGACTTAATCCTATATAGGTACAACAGAAAGCTTTCACAACTAAAATAGTGCCATTCAAATTTCTCAAATTCCGAAACAACACTAGAATAACTTATATGGATATGAAAATTAAAGATATCTTATATATCTCTAATTTTTGTAGAGGCAATGACCGTAAAAACCTAATCCTAACCTTATACTCGTATTTTTCCTCACTAGATATCTTTAATTTTTGTAGAGGCAATGACCGTAAAAACCTAATCTTAACCTTTCACCCGAATTTTTCCTCACTAGATATCTTTAATTCTTGTAGAGGCAATGACTGTAAAGACCTAATCTTAACCTTTCACTCGAATTTTTCCTCACTAAATATCTTTAATTTTTGAGGCAATGACCGTAAAAACCTAATCTTAACCTTTCACACGAATTTTTCCTCACTAGATATCTTTAATTTTTGTAGAGGCAATGACTGTAAAAACCTAATCTTAACCTTTCACTCGAATTTTTCCTCACTAGATATCTTTAATTTTTGTAGAGGCAATGACCGTAAAAACCTAATCCTAACCTTACAATCGTATTTTTCCTTGCCCACCAGAGAAGCTAAGAAACATTTTACGGTCATTCGATACAGATTGTTTAACACATTTTTTGCATTATCGAATGGAGTAGCAATATAAGAAATAATTTAGGGAATATTTTTATGCCTTGGAGTAGCGTCCCGCCACCTGGGTACACTTACCATTTTTCTCATCTATGAACTCTTTATCTTCTCGAACTTTATCTCTTAAATCAAATCCAGGTAAATTTGGATTCAACTTAAATTTTGAACACCAGTAAAGTGCTTCTTTATGATCAAAATAATCCACACATAAATTGACCAAATCTTTTTTGATGTCTTCAGAGTCTTTAACAACTTCCATTGCCATTTCTCTCCAACTATCGACATTGATTGATTGTTCTACGAAATATTTTTCTGCGTAAAATGATAAAGTTGATCTACTTGTTTTTTCCACAGTATTTTTGCAAGCAATATTTGGCACATCAAACAGTTTCATATATCTGACAATTAATTTACTCAGAGGTTTATATTGTAAAGGTTCAAATTTCACCTCCGGTATACTTTCATCACTAAAATAAAAAAACAAATTATTGTAATTTTTTCCAGTAAGGGATTTGACATCTAGGGGAAAAAATAAAGACATAATACACAAAATAACATACTATATAAAAAAGGCAAAATTTGAATGGCCCCATATTTTCTGGTAAAATTGAAGTTATTATGGCAGTGTTCCTCTTAAAATTAACTATTTTCCCCATTTTTAAATCCAGGTGTGGAATGATGGTAGTAGGTTGATATGAGGTAATCGAAATGGTTTTGATGGTTCCAAGGTGTGTGTTCTAGGTCGTCAAGGTGCGTAGAACGGACCAACGTTAGGGTGTAAGTTTTCAATATTCCATTACGTGAGGGCGGATTTTGAGAGCTTCTGTGTCTTCACCAGATAATGTCTTTGACGACATAGAGTATACTTTTTTATCTCACAGAAGTCATTTCTGTGGGAAGAGTTAAGAAAAATATGTTTATTGAACACAATAACCACCATATCTCACTGTTTGTTTGGGTGAAGTACTGATTAAAAATGTAGGAAAAATTGTAAGGGCAACTTGGAGGCCTGAGTGAAGTTCCAGCAAAACTTTATCATCCTTCATTTACCTGGCAATCTTTTTAATCATCTTTGGTACTTGATGTGCTTCGTTTGTTTTTAATATGTTATCTAAATAGGTTAGAAGTTCCAATTGATATTTCTTCGATACTTTCAAACAGTCTTCAACATAGGCCAGTTTGTTTTGAAAAACAAACGGGATAAGAAAATAGAAAATTGAAATACGATCGAATAGGTCAAAAACCTGGAAAAAATATGGTAACATGAGTATTAATTTGTGGTTAGCATAATGAAATTGATATGGATGGACAAAGGGTTCTGCAGTTTTCAGGGTTTCATCCAGAGTTAGGTCAAGATATTTCCATTTTGGTTTACCTATTATTATCAATAATGAACCTTTGGAACCAACCACGAAAAGAAAATAAGGGGGGGTATTTTTTAAACATTTGACATTTCGAGGTACGCAAAATTTAAAAATCCGTTCCTCCGCCGTAAGTGGCTCTTTTGTCAGTAAGCGTTGACCGATATTAATGACATTTGGTATATAGGTCTCATTCGGGGTCTTAATTTGCGACGACAATCACCAACAGGCACATAACTGGGCACTTACTACGTTAAATGATAAATGGCCAACTTTTGCAACTTAACTAAGACAGATTTTGTAAACATTTGAGTATGTAGGTTCCAGTAAGGGTAAACTTATGGTTACTGCCAGTCTATTTTTTGGTGTAATTTTGTAGTAGCACCCAACTAAGTAAAGTTTCGATTTAGAAAATATCTTTTCGATTTGCTTGTGTCATTACATACCTGTGTGACGAGCATAAGTTTTCTATACTCATGTTTTTCTTTCATTGGGTCAATTTGTTGCAGAACCCAATTGATCAAAGTATCACATTGGTAAACATCTTTTACCAAAAGCAAACTCTCAGGACATGAAAAGAGGAGAGCTTTTTTAAAAATTATTTGTTTTAACTCTTCAGTCAAATATTTTTGATATAATTCACGTTTCGTTGCAATCCAGTTTTTGAATAAATTTAAAACTGAAAACAAAACAAGACAGCGTCAATGAGGCACGTTGAATGTAACAGTTTCCATAAGATCATTGAAGTTACGCAGCGTTCAACGAGGTTTTAATTAAAGAATGACCACGTATGTTCGAGGCCTCTTGATGCAAGTTATTTCCGGTCAAACCCAGCATGGAATATAAAACTACCGTTTCGAATAACCCAATATGTTAAAGAGACATTAAGCATAAACGTCTATTAATAATAAATCTTGAATTTTCATTGATATTATGGTTCCGCGGCACATGTCAATTATTGCCCCCAAGAATAGATGTACTATAAAAATTTTAAAGTACAGCAGTAGACAACAAGTTATTTAGAAGCAAAATAAAGGGTCCAGGTTCAAATCCTGGACGGGTCAAAAATTTGGTAAAGATTTTTTTTTTCAAAATTTCTACTCAGTCTGGTTGTGTTTGGGCGTAATTCAGCCACCTGAGGACAATTGATCAGCTTGGTAATAGCGACAGGCAGTAGCATTATAAAGTAAAAATCGTTGAAGTGTAGCTTAAACTTAAAGATATTGGAGTGAATGTTGAAAATACATTGTATTGAATTGTATGATGACCACAAAAAATGTGACATAATAACAAAAAGAAATATAAATTTATATTTTCACAAATGTACATCTGCACCAACGGAAAAAAATATGCCACCTGAAGATGATGAATTTTTTTTGTGAGATAATGATTTTACAGAGATGATTTCTGTGTTGTTTTACATCATCATTACAGATATGAGGATGTTATCTACAAAAAAACTTCTCACAATGTCAAGAATTAATTTCCCCCCTAGGTCATACGTGAGCAAGAAATGACTCCTCAAAATGTCATTCTTACCTGTGATAAATAATTTTTTTGTGCAAGAATTTTTGTCACTTCTCACTGTTGACATGGAGATGAGTAAATAAATTGTGCTCGCATAGGGGTCAGAAAATATTTGAAAAAACTGTTCAACGTTGTTTGAAAATTGGTCACTTTGCTTCCCTGAAAAACAAAAAAAAAATATATATATATATAAAGTCAATGTAAACAAAAATTATGCAATCATTTGAGTTTACGAGTATTGACTGAACGCAGTAAGGCACAGTTTTAATTTTACGATTTTTATTCTGTTTGTCATTTTGTACGAAGATAACTTTTGAACGCCTCATCCGATTTTGATGAAATTTGGTATGGACATCCATTATATTTATGTTCCAAATGGTGGCCATTTTGCGTGTGTTAGATTTACAGTTCACAGAACTACTATTTAGTATTTTTCTAGTACAGAAATCCTTGTATACAGTGTTGCAGGGGGTTCATTTTTAATGTATGTCTTGTGGAAAATACATTGGAACCAAAAAAGGTGACGACTTGCATTAAACGATTAAAATTCATGGTACCACTATCAGCCATGGAGGGTGTTGATTTTTTACATATGTAAACCAGAGGAACCGAAAAAGGCGACGACCGGCATTTAACGATTATATGTGAAACACATTTCATTGCCTCAAAAGTCGCTGTCATTAAAAATAAACGCTCTGTATGGCTAAAAGTGGTGCCAAGAATTTCACTCGTTAAAGGACGGTCGTTGCATTTTTCTGTTCCAATAAATGAAAGTCCACACCCCAAATTTGCTTAAAATCAATTCAAAATAATGATATTTGTTTCATCAAACGTTCAACATTGCATTTTACTCACATGTATTCCATACATTTTTTATATAAGTTGTCCACTTATCCAACGTTTCAATATATTCTGGTGGAATAAATTTTTTAACTTGTACTGGACATACTCCATCCGCACAATGAAGTGAGTGATTATGAGTTGCAACTCCAGCTGATGGTACATTCTTTTGTTCAGCTTCAGACTGAACTGTCAAATTTTTCATTTGATGTGTAATACTATTTTTAATAAGTGATTCACTCTGATCATTCGATTCTAAATTATTATAATTGGTTCCTGACTGCACTGTAGAATTTTTCATTTGCTCTATCATACTATCAAATGATTCGTTCTGATCGTTTAATTGTAAATTATTATGTTTAGTTCCTAACGGAACTGTCAAATTGCACATTTGATTATTGTCATTTAAAATATCACGATGAACTATTTTATCATTTAATTGACTGTCACATTGATTTTCCCCCGGTACTGACTGAACTGTTAAATTTTCAATTTGACCAGTACTTGAACAAGTACTCAAATCAACTGATTTCTCATTGATTTGTCTATGATCACACGGTCTCATTGATTGCACATACTGATTATTTTCTTTAATATGATTACTGATTTTATTCACAGAAATCATATTACTATTAGAAAAATCCGGTCTACCAATTTGAGGTGTACCAAAATAATTGTTATTTGCAAAATTTATATGTCCATCAGCAGGGATATTTTTATCATATGTTTGATTATTGGCACTAGGTTGTCCAGGATAATTATTATAATTTGTGTTTTTATCATTAGGAGGATACATTCTAACGTCTTCATTTTGAGGTATATGGTTATTATTTGCAGTTTGAACATAATTCAATGTCAATATATTTCTCGAGACATCGTGATTACTCTGGCGATTGCTTTGTGGAATATATTTATTAATTCCATTGTCACTTGAACTTTCAATAATATCTTTTCTAATATTTGGTATGTTATCAAAATTCATATTTTTATCATTAGTATACATGCCAATTTCTTCATTTTGAGTTCCATAATTATTACTTTCAGTTTCTATATAATTCAATCTCGACATATTTCTTGACCAAATTTGTTCACTATTTCCTTGATTTTGTTGAAAATATTTATTCATTTCAAATAATCCAATTTCATTATTTGAAATATCACATGGAATATCATTTCTAACATTTTTTTTATCTAAATAATTTATTAAATCTACGTCACTTTGTTTAATTTCAATATTGCTATTTGATAAATAATTGTTTTTATAGATTAAATTTTCTGGTAAATTTAATTTATTGTTCGGTGTGCTTAGAGTATTGTTTTGTATTGCATTACTGTTGTTAAAATGTTCAAATGTATTATTTTTAAATTGATCAACCAATCGATCATTTGAAGAATAATTAATATCTTGATTTTTCTTATTAGAATCACAATTGTTAGTAAAAAAATGTTTTGTTTGCTTTATAGGAGTTGTTATGATTGGTTGCTTTGTAATAAAGCGACCACGTCCTAAATTTGAAGGACCACTTTGTAAGGGTGAACAATATCTTTGAGAAGATTGTAAGGGTTGATTGTAAGGGCTCTGCTCATCAATTCCTTTCTGAGAAGAAGATGGTGTATTATTTAAATTACTTTGAACAGTTCGTGTTGGTGTATTGATTATATTTTGTTCTCTTACAATTCTATTAATGTCGTTATATTTTGGAGGAAAGTATCCACGTCCACGTCCTCTTCCTCTTACCGTAATATTTTTGTCCATAATAAAGATTCGAAAAATTGAATCTGAAAATAAAAATATCAGTACCTAGATTAAATACCTATCAATTAATATTAAATTTTCAAAAACTATATAGGTTTGAATACAATTTTTTTCCTTTAAGAGATCAATCAAAAATGATTTGAAATATTTATTGTTTATACATCTTATTAACGTCTCTCTCCCTCTTTAATATTTATTAATCATTCGAGATGGCGGTTTCACCTTCCTTTCACTAAAAGCTTACAAACCAGATACCAACACTGACCTCATCCAGACTGTATTGGGCCAGGAATAGGCCTGTATTAAACCAGCATCACGAGGGCTCGGACCAAAGTGTTCACCCACTAAGTAAACTTCGCTGGACGTTGCCTATCTTCAGTGACCTTACGGTAACTGGTGTCTCAATTTGCAGACTCTGGTTCGCGTAATTATGAAGACGGTAATCTTCATTAGATACGTAGGTATTTAATATTAAATCGTTATGAAGTTATTTTGAACCCCAGCACCTTTCAACTGTCACTTAGTAGTAGCTGTGTTCTTCCTAAAATCAATGGTTCTTCCCATTTTGGATTCAGGCTTGGAAAAATGGTAAACACAGTTTACCATTTTTATAATATGAGATTATGGAAAAGATTTTGATGGCCCTTGGCTGAAACCGTGATAATATTCGTTCCAGGTCGTCCTGGAAACGGCCATTTTCATACAGTTCAGTCTCCAATAGTTTATTATTGAGAATAATAAATCAAAATAAAGAGTAAAATGGTAGTTGACATACCGTTTGCGCTGTATGATCAAAATTAAGTGCTTTTCCAGTTTCCTCTTGGCTAAACACATTAAAAAAAATCCATACTTATAACGGCTATAACATACAGAAGTTCCTTTCAAGATAAGTTACATGAATACTGGAGTTAACAAATGAACCACCCAACTCACCTAAAAAAAAAAAAAAAAGATTTAGATCAATAAGTGAAGCTTAAATGAAGAGTATAGAGAACTGAGTTTAATAGAGCTTATTAATTGATTGAAAATCAAACCGAAAGAAAATAATATAATCAAAAAATTACTTAACTGAAAAATAAATTTAGGGGAAAAATAGATAAATATGTAAAAGCATTTGTAAAAGATAAGATAGTCCAAGAAACGAGAACGACAAAAAACTGAACTTGCCAACATGCAACATCGCATGTCAACATAGGGGTGTATAAAGGGGGACACGACTCCGTTGCATGTTTTTACGGCCATGCCTCGTCATAATAGGACAACAAAAAGAAATATGAACATTGAACATAATTAATAATTATTATCAGGTTCAAGATTAAAAATTTAGGGTGATACAAAATTACAAAATATCCATAATTTGACAATAATTCACTCAGATGAACATGCACACTATTAAAAACATTTGTTGTAGATTTAATTTACGTTGGACGGCCATGCCTCGGTTAGATTATTGCTATCTAAGGCCGGCCATACACGCACCGATAAGTCTGTGTAGACTTATCTGCATAGATCTCAGATTTGTCTCACACCCATACACGTCAACGATATATCTGCGCAGACTTATCTGCACAGATCTGTCTCACCTCCATACACGTCAAGAAAATAAAAGGAAAAAACGCACTCATGAAAAATTTGGGTCGTAATTAGATCCTAAATTTTATATAACTACATACCAAATTTCAAGTCTCTAGTTCTTACCACTCTCTTTTCAGACAGCAATACTGAGCGACAAAACCCGCCAAGGACCTATTCGATTGCACACAAAAGGTTCCGGGGCATAATTAGAGCCCAGATGGGACCTATATTTTTTCCAAATCGGTCAACGTTAAGTGCAAAAGTGATCATCACGGCAATCCGCGTTGTCCGTACGATACCAACTACTTTACATTAACCTCACCCAGCCTGAGTGGGGTCGGGAACAGCCAGCATTACGTTAGCAGTGCCCAGACGGTCACCCATCCACGCTCAAAGTTGTTTAACTTCAGTGATCTAACGAGAACTGATGCATTCAATGTGACAGAGGCGCTGGCTATAAATAAAAGTAAAACAAATTTTACTTGAATACAAATAAAAGTAGAACAAATTTTATTTGAATTCCATTATTTTTAAATACGGTTANTTTTTTTTTTTTTTAAAAAAAAAAAAAACACGCAGCGTAATATTATACTTACTCTTGCTGAAAAACGGGTTCTGAGTAAAATCTGAAGTCTGCACAGATCTCTCCCACACACGCAACGATAAGTCTGCACAGATGTCTATTGAAAATTTCAATAGATTTCGATATCTGCACAGACCTGAAAATCGGAGACAAAATCTGTGCAGATCCTGCCAAACACGTCAGACTTGTCTGCGCAGATAAGTCTGTACAGACTTATCGGTGCGCGTATGTCCGGCCTTAAATGTAAAATGTTCCGGGAGCTTGCCATAATAACCGTGCAATCATGTGCAAATATCAGTGCATTATATTTGGCAACATTTAACACTGGCATGAATGGGTCCTACCCTACATCGCGCCTGGAACCGGGGAGGAGTATCAAAAACTTATGTTTTTCGAGAAAGAAAAATTTTACCTCTCTGTTTTATTGGCCGTCAAGGGTTCATGGTTCATGTTGGACGGTTGTACTTATTTAAAAGAGGCATGGCCGTAAAAACGTTTCCTAACCTCTCTAATTGGGTTAAAATTGGTTAAATTTTTTTGATTGCCTCAACACATCTCCCCGCTCCCCGTTGTTAGATCCGAATTCCGATATGAACACTGCCAAAACATGTTGCATTTGACATTTCTGTATCCATTTGCCACCAGAATTTGAATTCCTATCATTATCACTAAATTTGCAGCTTGCAGCTAATTTGTTATCAAATGATGGGAATAACTTCGTGCGCAAATTTTCTTATTATTACAAAAGTACGCTAAACTAATATTTAAATCGTTATTTCTCATGTATGAAAGTTACCTAACTGAAAATCTAATTGCAAGTGGTGTGAAAGAAGAAGATACATTTATAAAACAACTTTTCATCCTTGGCAATATTGCAAATTAGGAGTTGAGACACGACAATTGCCAAATATAACATTTGTAGATGATAACAGCAATACGTTCTACTATATTTTCAAAAATAACAGCGAGAACGCCTCCTGTACAAATTTTGTAAACAAAGCGGTTGCCCAACAAAGTGAATATTAGTTTTAACACGACAAATTTTCTTTTTTGTGTCTTTTTGTACCACGATAATTGTTGGACGCCTTATCTGACTTTGATCAAGTTTGATATGGACATTATATATTATATTCATAGAATTAGCTGATTAGTTTTTGAGGCACCCGTGATCGAATGTTGGCCAATTAACTCTGTGAGTCTACAGTTTACAGAAGCATTTTGAGTCGAAGAAATATCGAGTTGAAAACTAAAAATATAATATGAGCCTTTGATCAAAAAATAATATAATTAAAGTCATTATATCTTTTGTGGTAATACTGTAAAAATTAACCATCCATTGGTCGGAAAGAGCCCCGCCCCAGGATCTAATTAGTACTTCCACTTTAATTCAAACTGGTTTGATTTTTAAAATGCCTTCTTATTATATGCCTAATCTACATGGTTATTCTGTAAAATTTTCACCATTTTTTATAAATCAATTTGCTATAGTATCTAACGAGAATTTCGGTATTATTGGGCAAGGGGTTCTCAGTATTTTAGAAATTTTTAACGATAATATCATAGTCAGAAATCAATCCATAAAATGGCCAAATAGTTTAATTGATTTAGAATGGAATCCATTTGAAAAACACATTGTTGCAACTGGAAGTGGAGATGGTTCTTTACAAATATGGAATATTTCAAATTTATCAAAACCAATATTATTATATAAAGAGCATAAATTAGAAGTATCAAGTATAGATTGGAAATTTAATTTATTATCTACATCATGGGATGGTACAATTAAAATATGGGATACAGATAATTCAAATAAATCATTATTAACTTATCAAATACATAATAACATACATCAAGCGGTTTGGTGTCCATATAATTCTTCAAATTTTGCCTCTGTATCTCAAGATGGACAACTAAGAATATGGGATTCTCATATGTGGGTACCTTCCCTTCAAATTAATGTACACACCAGTGATATTCTTACTTGTTCTTGGTCACCCTTTAATAATAATGTTATTGCTACAGGAGGTACTGATTGTATTATTAAAATTTGGGATATTCGTAATACAAAAACTTATTCATCTCAAATAACAGGATGTACTCATCCTGTAAAACGATTACAATTTTCTCCTCATTCTGATGTGATTGGATCTATATCTTATGACTTATCTACGTCAATATGGGATTATAAATTAGAGGAAGTACAAGTAGAAATATTTAAACAACATTCAGAATTTATTTATGGTTTTCAATTTAATTTATTTAGTAAAGGACAATTTGTAGACTGTGGATGGGATTGTAGGATACACGTTAAATATTCAAAACTTATACTAAATAAAAGTTGACCAAAATATCGAAACAAAATTGTTTTTAATTAAAATAGCTAAAGATAAATGTATTATTATTGACGCTACGGAGTGAGGTTTAGTTTCAACACCTTGATTTTTTTTTGTTGACTGATTGTGTTTGTCTGTTTGTACCACCATAACCCTCGAACGGCTTGTCCGATTTTGATGAAACTTGGTATGGTATGGACATTCATTCAACGTAAGTTCATAAATTGAGCTGACATCCGGGGCTAAATGGAAACACATTAATGTCAATTTGATGTTATTTTTCTTGTATAAAACGCTGTGTTTGAAAAGTCCGGGACGAATTTTTATCATTTTAACTGCTAAAAATAGAGCTACTTGATAATGTCGTAACAGACGAAAGCGCTCGTGACTCAACAATTTACTTGCAGTTGATACAAAACTTTTTTCTATTTTGAAATTTATTTTTTATATTTCATAATGACTGCAAACATTCTATATACCATCTCTAAATTTAAAGATAGACTTGAAATTTTGTATGTAGTTCTAACATAACTTCATCCATTTTTTAGCGTAATCAAAATTTGTACAGAATGTCTCAAAGTGGTAAAATAGGCACCAACTTTCGAATTTTTAATAGAAATTTCTAATTTTTATTTAATATTCGAAATCTACGTCAAATTGTACATATAATCGATCCATATGTACATATAATTCAATACTTTGATCAACCCCGCGGAATCACGTTTTTTTTCTTCTTCGGGATAAACCCAAGAGTGTGATATATCGAATGAGTGTAGATTTTCATGCTAAATCACGAGGTACCATTGGTTTTGCCATTTTCACACTTTTATACTCAGGGTGGTTAACATGGTATTTTGGTTTAAATTTCAGTGATTTTCTTTGAAAAAGAAGTGAAGTGCGGCCATGAGAGTCACGATTAAGTAGAATATGAATTCAATAGGAGTAAGAAATTTCACTCTTATTATATTTAGTGTCTATAAATTAAATATCTCTCTCTCTGTTCATAGTCATCGAAATTGATTGAGGTCTAAATTCAGAGTTCACTGAAGCACTAATTACCAACCACTTTTAGAAGAACGCCTGTTAACCAATCTGAAGGGTTGAATAATGAGCGCACATTTCAATGAACAAAATTTTGGGGTCTTCTGATCTAAAAAGGAAATACTCAATGTTTAGATTAAGATTATTTATAGATAACTAAGTTTGTGCCTTGCTACGGTTACGAAGTTCAACCATTTACAAAATTCAAAATTTTACTCAAGGATAGGTATTGCTTTTTGTATTGCAGAACACCTTCGTATTAAAATTCAGCTTTCTCGCTCATTTCGATGTGTTACTTCTCAATCATGGATTTTTTTGTGGACCCGACCCCCCAGCGTGAGCACGGCTCCCATTTTGAAAATTCAATATTTTACGCAAGGATATTACTTTTTGTACTGCGGAACAACTTCCTATTTCCTATTAAATTTTAGCTTTCTCGCTCATCTCGATGTGGTACTTCTCAATTGTGGATTTTTGGTGGAACAGACCCCCAGGGTGAGCATGGCTCCAATTAAAAAAAATCAACATTTTACTCAAGGATATTAATTTTGTTATTACGGAATACCCCCGTATTAAATTTCAGCTTTCTCGCCCATCCCGACTTTTTTTTTTACTGTGGAAAATCTTTGTATCGAATTTTAACTTTCTTGCTCGTCCCGAAGTGTACTTCGGGATTTTTGGTAAAAAAACGGTCTTAATTCGGGGATAAACCAGAAAAAATCGAATTTCATATTTTTTGGGATCCTAATATACAGGGTGCGGCAATTAGTATTTCCACATTTGAAAGAGTTGGTACATAAATACCAAATGAGATATTTGAAAAATTATTTGGTATNTTTTTTTTTTTATTTATTTTTTTTCATCGTCCAAATGATGGCATTGGCGAAGGATACACATTTGGAGTCTTTCGCGGAAGTTTTCCATGACTCTCGTCAGCATGCCAGCATAAATTTGGATGATTGCCTCCTTTAACCCTTCATTGGTCCTAGGGTGATGTTTGAAGACTTCAGCCTTGAGGTAACCTCACAGGAAGAAGTCACAGGGACTCAAATCCGGCGACCGGGGATCATGTCCTGCGGAATCTCACGAGAACGATTTTCTGCATGGGTGACCCCATACAGCCTAAAGCTGATGATGTGGTCCTAAAATTGTGAACTCAACACAAAATTGCTTCTTCGATCAGGAACTGGATCTGTGGATTGCAAACCATACCTTGTGCGGAAAGCCCTCTGAGTGGCTATAATGGTTCACTTTTTAAAAAAACAACTTGACAATGAACGCACGATGCACACTCGACCAAACCATTGCGACAACTAAAAACTAGATGTCGTATCGTGCTGAAGATCACAAAATCCCTCGCTCCTCCCACTATCACTCCCACGATTTTTTGAAAAGTGGAAATACTAATTGCCGCACCCGTACTATTGGGGGGGNGGGGGGGGGGGGGTCCATTCCCGGTCATGTTTGTTATCTCTTTTAATTTTCCCCAAAAAAATGCAAAAATAACTGCTAAAAAGCGTCATTTTTGGCGGTATCTCGCTCCCAGATGAACTTTCGATTTTTTACTTTCTTATTACTTACCTACATACTATATAGATATAGGTACTGCTACAAGAAACTGTGTGCCAAATTTCAATTCTCTACGGTTAGCCATCGTGGAGCTACGTTGATTATCAGATTTATCAGTCAATATTCCAACTGGGCTTTGCGTTTTATAAGTATAGATAATAACAACAATTCAGCCATTCCTCTCTGCTCTCTGAACCAAAATCGGAAATAAACATCAGTCTCTATAAAACGGACGGCTTAAATATTTATATATTTTCTAACACGAGGACTAGAGCGGGAAATTATTTCATTTTAACTTTTAAGATATGCATCTGCTTATTTCAATTCTGATATGCTTATAAGGAAACGACCAACCATAACTAGGATTATTTCTATTTGTTCTTATATTTAATTTTAATGAAGAATTCATTTTAGACTGCAGTTTAGCTTACTAAAGTGTTTTTCACAGATTGACTCATTGCAGCTATCAGGTTCGTACAATTTCATTTTGGTTCACAAATTAAAGACCGACTAGGAATCGATCCTGCATCCTCCCTAGGAAATCAACAAACCACTCGAACATAATTATTATGTAACATTAAACCGAAGAATTTTCTCATTTTTTAGATTAGATACCTACTATGGAAGGGGCCACTCAATTTCAAATCGTGGATAATCTCAGTGCCAATAAATTTAAAAGGAAATTAGAAAGAAAACTCAACAGATACGAAAAGTTATTTGCTAATGAAAATTTTACTACATCCAGACTGCCGTCCAAGGTAAAAAAAATCACCATTTTTGTAGTAGTACCTAAGAGAAAATGTGCGAAGCAAGTGTGTTTCATGATCCTCATCCACAAGAATAATGCATTATGGTTCGACCTTACCAAGTGATGTGCGGACTCGGGTACATCGTCGACTCGAGTATTTGGTTGACTCGAGTCCAAGGGACTCGTTATGGTATTGAAATATTCGAGTAAATTCTGAGAATTGAAATTTACCTAATTATCTTATTCTCTTATTCTCTTAACACAGTCTGGCCTCTAGCACTACCTTAATGTTTCGTAAAAGATCGCCTTCATTCCGAAGGTATGTCAAGGACAACGAGTAAAGGCAAGGGGGGAGGTAGAAGATTGAGATGCGGGACTTCCTCGAAATGTGTTCAGTTTTAACTCAATTCCCAGATACTCGTGAGTAAAATTCTGCCATACTATTTATTAATGGACTCATTCATCTTCCCTGAGTAGATACGAGTATGTCACATATATTACTTAGTAGACTCGAGTCCCTGATTGCCAGACTCGAGTACGGCGGGACTCGAGTAAAGTACCCGAGTCCGCGCATCACTAACCTTACCATGATGATTAGTTCTCTGTAGAGTTAACATAGACTTTTTAGATAACACCGCAGCTCTGGGCGACGGAAATCTAAGAAATCTAATTGATTGAATAAATTGACATCTAGTTTTAACATCTCGATTTTCTTTAACTGTCTGTTTGTATGTTCCATGATAACACTCGAGTGCCTTGTCCGTTTTTAAGGAAATTTGGTATGGATTTGGTGGCCATTTGAACAGAGCGAGATCTAGCTCACACATCCATTGTAGATATTCAAAGTTCACCTGTGATGGTGGTGTAGTATTAAGACGCTCTGACTGATAAACAGTTGGACGTGGGTTCAAACCCAGCCAACCTATGGAATTTCATCTTCACGAATTTGAGATATTTACCACTATTGGAGGACATGGAATGGGCCGGTATTATCAAAATCTAGCCTGCAGTCCTCAGAGTAGCATAATATGCTACCTAACCCTTCCGTCACCATCTCTTTCTGTGATGGACACTGAAAGTAAAGTAAATAGAGTTCACCTGGATGCGAGGTACAAGGAAAAAGTACGTTCCTTAAAAAAAAATATTCCTTAGGTCAACCAAGAGGCGAAATATTCTCCGACAGTGTACAAAACGGTTTTAAATGGAAGGAGATGCCCCAAAAGTTACTAATTTCTTGTGATTTTTTTCTTAGAAACATTTGATAATTACTTAACAGCTATCTAGATTGAAATTGTAGAAATGTATGTTTATCAAAAAAAAATAGGGAGTAACTAGTAAACAAATACATGTTTCATTAATTACAAGAAAAACAGTAAATAGTTGGCCATTCATTTAAACTAACCTGGTCGTTCGGGAATGTTTCCAAAAATCTCAACTTTGGGTTCGAACACAGCAAATTTGAGAGGTAGTATTTTTCCCTTATGGTTCATTCCATAAAACTATAAACCAGAATAACGCTGCCACATTAATAACTACTTGGAAGTAGGAAGTATGCTTCTTACACGGGCGAATAAACGTCTCAGATTGGATTGTTTTAAATATATGCCCCCCCCCCCTGAAAATAATAAACCTTAATATAAATCCAACCATTGTATTGTGCTTTCTTTCAGAATTTACTGATTTGTAATGCTGGATTAGTAAATGGAATTGCAAGAGAAATTATTGTTGAATTATTTTCATCGTATGGCATTTTAAAATCTGTCCATATGATCGAAGGAAAATCATTTTGTTTTGTTGAATTTCAATCTTTAGCTGATGCTATATCGGCGTATAATTCTATTCAGGGACATCTGATACTTCCTCAAACTAATGGAACATTGTATTTGTTATATTGTGAGAAAAGTAAGGAGAAAAAATCATTTAATTGAATATGGTTTCTACTGGCTATCCTCCTAGTTAGTGAAATATTACACTGGCATTGTACTTGGGGGACCCGGGTTTAATTCCTGGCAGGATCGGAAAAAAATCGACTTTGTGCTTGTGATTTCGGGGTGCTCTCAGCCTCGATAGTACGATTGAGTAGCTACTTTAATGTGAGTAGCGACCAGTGGCGACATTACCAGAGTAAAAAGATTTGGTAGAAAATTGAAGAGACTATTAGAACATGAGGCTCTTAGTAATGCTGTGGTACCCACAAAAATTGTGAAAAAGACGTTGTGCCTTACCACAAAGAAGTTCTATATTACATATACATTAGTTTCTACTGTCTATAACTCTAGACTAGAGAAGTTCGTGAATTAATCCCCCTTTCCTTCGATTATACAGTATTACAAATTGAATGTACTCTGCAGGTCCTTTAAAATTAAAAGTATGTATGTTTCATTTGGGGTCCATATGATCCTAGGGGTTCCTTTCAGTCATTTATAAAGGATTTCATACCAGAGAAAACATTAAAATAATATAAACCAATATACGGTGTTTTTATTAGTTCAATATTAATAAATTTTGTTTTCATTTTAGTGCCACTAACCAGCAATGATTGGAATAAAATGCCCCCTGGTCTTGTTTTACTTCCTGACTTTATAACAGAAGCCGAAGAAAAATGCTTTGAAAAATATATGACACCTTCCTCAGATAGTAGTAAGTACTGATAAAAAAGGAAAAAAAAAACCGGCGAGATCTAAAAAGGGTGTAACAAACAACTGCGTTGGAACATCATATTTCATGAGTAGCTGATATATGGAATATATTTGATTTTTTGCTGTTACAAAAACGCTTTGAAAGGACGCGACCTGAAATATGCGATTTTTGGTAATTTTTTTGCAACAGTCTTACATAAGCGATGTCTTATGTAAGACTGTTATTAGACTTTTTCTCGACAAAAAATATTTTATGAAAAAGTATACTGACATTTAAATTGCCAGATTAGTTTTTTTTAAATTTATTTTCACATTTAAAATGAGACCACGGATATTTTAGTTATTCTTTTATTTTAAATACATGTGGTTTATACTATCTCTGCCCCCGTTAATTCTGGAAAAGTCAAATCTTTCCAAAATCAAGATAGCGTATTCATTACAATGAAGTACAAATTTCATTCAAATCTGAAATGCCTTTCAGAAAAGATTGCAGAAAACTGCGAAATACTACTTTGCTCCGATACATGGCCGTTGTTATTGTCGTACATAAAAATAACGTCTTATTGTCTGAAGATATAAAATCTAAAAAAATTTTTTAAAGATTTATTTGTCAAAAAAGAAAAGAAAAAAAATATAGTAATAAAAGAAAACTTTTATTACTATAAAAATCTGGAAGTAAATGGTCAGAAAAAAGGAACACAGTGAAAGAATGAAAGAGTTCTGGAGAAAGAAAAAAGAAGATTTGATTTCAAAATGAGTTTCTTCCGTGGTCCATAGCTGGCCAAAATCGAAAAAAAAACTTCAAAGAAGAAAATAATAAAAAACGGGGTCACATTTTAAAAATAAGATTGAAAAGAATCGCATAATATATAAAGTTCTCTTTACTTTTTTTCAGCTTTAAAACACCGCCAAGTGAAACACTATGGGTATGAGTTTCGTTATGGCACTAACGATGTGGACACAGAATCTCCCCTTGAGGAAAAGGTGCCTGATGATTTTATTATTATATTTGATAGGCTTAAAGAAAAAGGATACCTAAAGGAGAATGTTAGTTTTCCAGACCAGCTAACAATAAATCAATATTTACCAGGACAAGGTAAGCAACACACAAAAGAATATTCGGTCAGATTTTAAATATTTCAATCAGAGGGTGGAAAAGTTCAGCCATAGAAAACTTCCACCCTCAATATTTGATATTTTACGTTCCCAGGTGTGTAGAATCCACCTCCTGTACAATTTTAGTTACATCAAATTTAGTTAACAAAAATCCTCTTACGGCGTAAGTCATATCTTTTTACTCGATTTTTTTTATCTGAGTTAATTACAAGTAAAATATAAAACGTAATAAACCATATAAAAATATTTAAAAAAATTCGTTAAATTGGGATACTATGTCAAGTAAAACCATATTGAAGGTAACTAGTACTTTTAACCTTCAATACTTCATAAAGTAAAAATACATTTTCTCTTGCATATGTGGGTGCAATCTCTTTCTGAATCCATACTAATATATAAATGCGAAAGTAACTCTGTATGTATGTATGTTACGCTTTCACGCTTAAACTACTGCACCGATTTTGATGAAATTTGGTATGGAGATAGACTAAACTTTAGGAAAGGACATAGGCTACTTTTTATCGCGAAAAAAGGGGGTTGGAACTATAAACGGCCATGCCTCTAAGGCGCCAAGCAAAGCGGGTGTATTCTGCTAGTACGAAATATAAGCGTAACAAATAAGGCTCTGACAAAATTAAAGCGGTCATGTGTGACGGGTTCTATTTAAATATGTACACAAAATTCTGCGGCGAACGAGCGGAGGCCGCTCTCAATATTGTCAGGACATTTTTTTTTTTAGGTATTCCACCTCATGTAGATACTCACAGTCCATTCGGTGACGTCATAATTTCTTTGTCACTTCTATCTGACGTAGTTATGGAGTTCAGAAATCTAAATGAAGAACATTTACCAGTCGAATTACCTAGGAGATCTCTGCTTATGATGACTCAAGAATCAAGGTAAGTATTTATACGCTCAAATTTCTCAAGAAAATACGAAAAAATAGTGGTTTTCTAGTGTGCCTTGGTATTTCAAACTGAATCGGGTCATTTCGTCTCTGAATTCGATGAACATTTTTCCAATCCTCCAATCTTGGCTGTAAATTTCTTTAACGCTTTATATATGTCTATTTCTTTGGTAGTTCCATGTAGGGACCACATATCCAATAATTCTTCACGTGTTGAAAATCTTCTTGTGTGTGACGTATAAATATGAGGAGCTCGCTTACATCTGATTGGTCAGTGTTTTCATCAAGGCACAGGGAAAAAGACACGCATTTTTTAACCAAACTCTGAGTTGCTTCTTCAACTAGCTTTCCCATGTCAATTACTCGCCTTTGAATTGAAAGATGAGAAAGGGACACCGTCTCGAAATTTTTCACTATTCTGGAATCTCCAAATACTTTTTCCATTTCAAAAGCACATTTTTTCATAATACGAACATCACGGCTTGTGGGGTATTTTNTTTTTTTTTTTTTTTTTTTTTTTTTTTAATTAATATTAGTGTGCAGGCCGCAGAAAGGAGCTCGGGGGCCGGATGCGGCCCGCGGGTTAGCAACTCTGTACTAAAATTTTACTTGGGTATATTACATAATTATGATCCCAGATGAGAGAGAAACTCCTCCACAGTATATGGCTTCACCTCCATTACCATTTTCTTTAGAGAATCCTTGTAGATTTTAGTTTCAAATTTTTTAAAACCGTGAAATTTGGAATGTTTACCATTTGGAGTGCAAATAACTAATAACTGGTCAAAAGTTTTCTTTTCTCCTATTCACATACAAAGGGTTCCACAAGCAAATTTTTTCTTCTATTTCTTCTAAAATATAACTTTTATTTATTCATTCAGGTATGGCTGGACACATGGCATTACTCCCAGAAAGCTAGATGTTGTTCAGACTGTCAATGGTATTACAGTAAGAAAAAGAGATGTTCGATTAAGTTGTACTTTTAGATGGGTAAACAAAATAAAGAAATGTCACTGTTCATTTGATGAGTTATGTGATTTAAAAATGGGAATAAGCAGTGTGCAAGATCCAAATGATATGGAGAGGAAGCATGTACACGAGGTAAGTGAAACAAAGAAAATTTATACAGGGCGTAACAAAATGTCTGCGTCACATTTGTGGTATATATATTCCTTAAATTAAGTTTTGCTGGCTTCACTCTACAAGAAAATCTCGAAAGGTGCTTCCCCTTCTGTCTGGGGGCTGTATTTTTTACATGAAAGCTTAAAGTAAATACCGTTATACACGGTGTAACAAAAATAAAATTTAGAGACCCCTCTAGCTCCGCTCCTGATTATTTTTTTGAAAAAACGAAAAGGCAAAATTTTCCTTATTTATTTTGTACTTTAATATGAACAAAAAATATTTGTACCTACCATTCTATTTAAATTTCTTGAGAAATCGACACTTTTTGTCAATAAAAGTCACTTTCGGGGGTCGAACCTGGATCTCACCATGACCATTCGATTGGCCATGGCCCTTTTCCTATCCCTAGTTTTCCAAAATTCAAAAATTCCCAGTTCATTCAATCCTCTTACATTCCATGTTCCCATAGTCATGTTCTCATATTTCATTATGAATTTTCACTGCTTCTGTGCATCAATAGATACCCTGTAGCATATTCCTCACATCTGACCGTGATGCATCAGACTGCACTAGTTGCCAACCAGGTCATGTTGGCAAAAGGTATCCGAGGCTTTCTCGGATACCGATAAACATAAGGTTCACCTGTTTGATAAAACGTCATAACTTTTTGGATAAGAAAGATGAAAAAACTTGAGGCCATTTAAGCCATTTTAAAACCTATAGTCTTGTGATCTGAAAAGCTGTTAATATTTTTTTTTGAAAAATGAACTCCACAAAAGGAAAATGTTAAACGAGTTTAGGAGATCTGATGTGGGTGTTTAATTGTCCTGGATTCGATTACTCCGTTTTTTTCTCTTCTTGAAAAAAAAAAAAAAAAAAAAAAAAAAAAAAAAAAAAAAAAATAGATGCGCAGCTTCTGGAAAGAAGAAGCACTGTCCGAGAGATTTTACGAGTATATAAAATTAATCCACTCTAATTTATAATTTGTTTAGTGTCAGGAACAAACCCTATAAAGCAGTCTTGGTGGGGTACCTCTAATCATTATTAAACGTAACATATTTATGAACCGCTAAAGTAACAGAGTGGTCCCTACCTCCTAGGGGTTGAACGAACCGAGGTACCCCACCAAGACTGCGTGTTGGTGAATAAAGTGAGGAAATCAGACTAAAATTCTGAAATCGTTTGGGGTGGGGTCGGAATTCAAACTCATTAGGTATTTCGAATTAAGGGAGAAGTGGGTGATGACTTGGCCGGGTATTTTTATAGCACGTAGTGGTATTTTTGAGGGGGATAAAGTGTAATAGGGAAACATATAATTTATTTAATAAAAAACTATTCAGAAAAAAAGTACTGTTTTGATTGAGATCATTATACTCGCTCTCAGTTCTTACTTGTAAGATGTAATTTAATTACAACACTTGTTTTATATAGGAAATTTCATAGAAAATAATTTGTATTTCTTCGCAAAGTGCTTATTTTTTTAGATATAGCCACGTGAATGATTTTTTTCACTTTTTCGTCAAAATGCAGATTTCGGCCAAAAACGGTTCGACCGCTTGCGGCTTACCGGTACCGAAAAAAATGGGAATTTAAGTTCAAGATAATTTAATTTCCTACATTTTTAACCGGACTTTTAAAATTGATGGGACAAACAGTTTCTAAGATATTGAGGAAAATTGAAATTTTGGCGACCATCTTGGATTTTGGGCGACTTCCCGAGGTCCGATTTTCCGCTTTCGGGGTTATAAAACACGCTCTTAGGCATCCAATAGCGAAGGAATCAATGCTGTTGCTATTTTTTCAAGGTTCGGACTAATTTTGAGCTAAAATGATTCTACTAGAGGGGAAAAGCTCTAACGTAGAGTTCGAACACAGATGTCTTGAGGTTGTGTAAACTTCTAGGACGAGGGCTTCAATAAACTCATTACGTGTAGCGGTCATTTCATGATATCTTTTATCGTTAGAGCTGTGTAATTGTACCGCCGAAAAACGTTTCTTTTTGCAATAATGCACTTCCGGATGAACTTTCGATTTATTATGTACCTAGAACATACTAAAAGGATACTGTGTAGCCATCGTCCAGCTACGTTGTTTAGGAGTCAGTATACCAATTGGTCTTTGCGTTTTATAAGTATTGATAAAAATAAAATAATAACTTAATCATTTTATTAGTTTATTATTATAATATAAAACAATTAAAACATGTATAGGAATTAAAACGTAAATATTATTGTAAATAAATGAATATGGCGACCAACAACTTTTGTATAAAAAAATAACAAGTTACCTTTCAAAATTTATCCGAATTGTTATGTTGAGCAACATCCGTTGAGGTCATGGTATTGACAGGGGATAGCGTAGAAACACTCTCCACCTACCTATATTATATTTTATCAGTAATTAATTCCTAATTATAATTATTCTATCTGATAGTCACCTCTGAAACCAAAACAAAATTTTTGGTGACTAGTGATGAACACTAACGCTTACAACACCTTGTAAATGTTTATTTCTATGAGTTATGTCAAAAATTTGAGGACATCATAGCATTACAATTTATATTTACAATCACTCCAATATCAATAGGCCTAATGGATATCACACTGGAATTGAAATTGGGAGACTTGGCATTGAATCCTGACGGAACCGGATATTTTTCGGAACTGTGCTTCGTTGGGCGAAAAACACTCAGCCTCGTGAGAAGTGGCTACTTCAGGGACGAGTGGCGTTATTACAAGGGCAAAAATACAATACTATGATCGCTCAGTGTAGTGGCCATTGAGTTACGACAATGCAAGAGAATGCGTTATCACAAAAAACACATAATATACAGGATGATTCAAGGAAATAGTCAAATATCTAGGAAACCGTTAGAGATAAAAAAAAAAAAAAACGTTCGACCCCCTTATTTTCTGAGGAGAAATTTAATGGTGACCTTGAAATTTTTCTCCAAGGTTGTCTTCTAGGTTATTATAAGGCTATTTTTTTAAAAAATAGAACCCGTATTTTTTCTTCTAGGTTATTTATAAGATCATTTAAAAAAAAAAAAAAAAAAAAAAAAAAAAAAATAGAACCCTGTATTTTTTACTGTCGTATTGATTTTTGTATTAACAATATTTTTGGCTCAATTTTTTTTCCGATTTGACTTTCAGCTTTCGAAATAAATTTTTTGAAATATTTGATCATAAATGTGTTAATTTTAGTAAAACATCAAGGGTTTATGCACAAATATTTCCAAATAGGCGTGTCGCAATGCTACTCATGCTAGATATCTCTTACCAAGTGCACGTCGAAGACAAAATTATCCCGAAAACTGTAAGTCAAATTGGAAATATATATATATATAATCCTTTTTTAATACAAAATTCAAAACTAAAAAACTTCTATTTTTTTCAAAAGTTGATCTTGAAATAACCCTGAACGCGACCTTGTAGAAGGTAAAACGGAAGAAAAGAAACTCACTGTATTTGAAACCAATATTTGAGTCGGAGATTATTTTTAAATCAAAGTGTCAGTAATTCTTTTTGAGCAAAACTAAGGCTTGTATGCAGAGACGTTTTTCATACCCTACAGTGAACACTACATGAGAAACTAGTTTCCCCTGTAGGGTGGTCTCGAGCTTGCTGTAGTGAATACTTCGACCTTGACAATTCTTTTTTACTTCCACATTTATCATATGGTTACCGATATCGTTAAAAATTAGCGGGAAAATGATTTTTTTTAAAAAATCCCACCACTTTTAATCCCATGATATCCTTAATATTTTTCCCCTTTTACATCTATCGATGACTAAACGTAAAGACTTGAAACTTGGCACAAAGGTCCCTTTTAGTATGTAGGTGCGTAATAAGAAAGGAAAAAAATGAAAGTTCAAGTGGGAGCAAGTTACCGCCAAAAATGACGCTATTTAGCGGGTCTTTTTGCAATTTTTTTCTGGGCAAACTAAAAGAGATAACGAAAAATGACCGAGAATAGACCCCCCCAAAATAGTATATAAGGACCCCATAAAAAATATAAAATTTGAAAATTTCCGGTTTCTATCCGATTTATGGACGGTTTTCACCACCAAAAAATCGGAATTGAGAAGTACCACTTCGGGATGAGCGAGAAAGCTGAAATTTGATACAAAGGTGTTCCGCAGCACAAAAAGTCACATCCTTGAATAAAATATTGAATTTTCTAACTAGGAGCGGTGCTCACTCTGGGGGTCGGTTCCACCAAAAATCTAAAATTGAGAAGATTTAATTTCGTGATCTCGAAGTTGTTGTTGAAATTTACCGGCAAAATAACGGAAATGGAAGTTACCGGCAAAATAACGCTTTTTAGCGGGTTTCTTTCTTAATCACTTTCAAAAAGTGTCGGACACAATCAGGATTGCTCATCAAGGCATGGCCGTAAAAAAGTTTCTTAACCTGTTTAGCTGGATTAAAGTAGGTCAATCACAACATTGACATTATTCACAAATTAAAATCAATATTGAACAGAGGAAAACAATTTAATTCATATTAAGTTAAAAATCAATTAATACACAGGTAATTGTGTAATTTAGTTAAAATAAACTTTTAACTTGAGAAAATTTAGTTAGCAAGAATAGCAACATGTAAATATATAGTCAGCTGGCAATGGGAAAAATCCCGAGTTTTTAAAAATCCCTCGATTTTTCTCCAGGATTCTCTGCCATATACCGCCTTCGAATTACAGTACAGTAACAGCTGAGATTTTGTCATATGCGCATGCGTAAATAGTAGTTTGGAGTCTTTTGTTGCATCCAGTACATGAGTTCGCAGGCCCTTCAAACAATCGTCTCTGCATAACAATATCAGCTGAACGGACAGCTGACCCTACAGTGTTTACTTCATGAAGTAAACACTGTAGGGAACCCTACAGTGAGGACTCTGCATACCACCCTAATTCGCAAGCATAAGATTGATCCCCAATATTATTCAAATTCCAGCGTAATATTTTTGATAAAGCGCATAACATAAACATGTAAAAAGTACCAATATTATAATATAGGGTATTCCAAAAGTAATGAGCGTATTTGTGTTCTCGTTCTTTTTGCAGGTGACAATTCATTCAATTTTTTTTTGTTCCGCGTTTCTGATCTAAACATAGAAAACTTCCTAGGAACGGGGAATAAGTGTGACATTGTTTTTGGGCAAAATCTTTAGTTATGACTTTCCAAATAATCATCCTCATTGCGAGGGCCCTGTTTAAAAGAGCATTACAATAGGTTATATGTAATCGAAGATCGGTAGGCATTAGCTGATGTGATTTTTTTCATTTTGCATACAAACATCTTTTGCGTCAGAATTTACTGTTGAGAAAGCTTTTGGAAGTTAAATTGTCTTAGCTCGTCTGTCATGGAAATGATTGTCTCTCAAAAATCATAATGAACGATTATTTTCCGAAAAAAATGTTACAATAATTACTCCCCGTTCCGGAGAAAAGTTCCATGATTCGTTAATACAAATTCTGCAAGTGTTTAGATTTTTTAGAAATTTTTAGAAATTTCAAACTAAAAATGAAAGATTTTTTTAGAAATTTCAATCTAAAAATGAAATTAATATTGTAATGAAAGAGAAAACAAATAGGGTCGGTACTTTTGGGACACCCTTTATATATAAAAAAATCAGAATATAAAGTTAACAATGAAGGGTATTTTATAGAATGCACAGAAGCGAGATGGTATGCAATAATCAGAATGAAAGTATCAGATTGAGAGAAGAGTTTTTTGGCTGTAAAAAACCTCTCTAAGAGTTTGTTGACTGAAAAATTCTCTCTTATATAGGGGGAAAGTAAGGTTGGACAATACCACGAGGGGGGACTAAAAAATATTTGGAATTTCTCTATATCTCACCAACGCAGAAAGGTAGAAGAACCCCGGAGGTAAAGATTCGTAGAGGGGATCTCACAAGTGAGTATAACGGGACATTGTGGTCTCAAAAAACACCTGCACAATATGGGAATCCTAAGAGAAAACTTGTGTACACTATGTGGGAAAGAAGAGGAAACAGCCTCTCATGTGATCTTTGATTGCAATGCCCTGCTCAATTGGAGAGTGAGTATCATCGGGTCGCTAAACCCCAGAGAGGAACTCGTCCAAAACAATCTGGTAAGAAGACTGCTCAAACTCGCTGGGCAGTTGAACCTTAACTAGAGAAATAAGCTTAACCCAATACACAAAAAGCCCAGGAGGCTGAGGTGTAGGGATTCCAAACCTAAGGGGTTAAAGCTTAATGAAATGAATGAATGAGTATAGGGAGCGATGTCGCTTTATGGACCTCATTTGTTAACCATATTACCGAATGGGGCAATACCTTACCTTTCGTAAGACTGTCTCAAAAAATACTTTTTGCGGACAGTTTCAACTTGTCTCCAGTTTCAGTGAAATAAACTTTTAAAAAAATTACAAACACTTCAAAAGTTAAGGGGTGGGGGGGGATCGGTCATTCTGGGACATACCGTATAGCAGCGATGGACTCATGGTTGCAGTATATTTGATTTTAATTTTTATCCATATTTTCGTTAAGAAGCATTTTTGGGCATATGCTCAGAGGAAATTATAATCTCATTTTGATCTCCACAATCTATGGTGAGCTAATAAAAAAGAGACCTCCTGTAAAGAATGAAATTTTGGAGGAATACTAGTTATTAACCCTGAATAAAGTTGTTAAGTTAGTACCTCGGGATTTATTTATTTATTTGGGTTAGGGAAATTCAATTCACGAATTACCCTCATGTTATGAATTAAGTAATTGTGTGCCCCCATTGTGTACGATGAGTTCGTATCTATAATAATAAAACTATGAAACGATAGATGTACGAGTAAGTGTGTACTGTGCATGTATCACAATTTGTTTAGCCAAAACGGTAAGAGATATCGAAAAATTGATAGGAATGACCCCCCCAACCATAGGCTGGAAATTATCAGAATTCAAAAATGTCGAATCATTTTCGAGTTATGGCCGTTTATTTTTATGTTTGACCAACTTCAGCATGTCACGGTCCGATATCTTAAATTTTGTTGCGACAACATAATCAACTCTAAGCGAGAAAATTTTATATGGACTTTTAAATCTTAATTTAGGACATAGTTTGCAAAAAACTGTCCAACCGTTTTCGGATTACGGCGAATTTTCCGAGTTTTGTAAGAGAAATCATATAATTCTATTAGCGCGAGAACGGCGTCTCTAAGGCGCTAAGCGAAGCGGGCACAGCCTGCTAGTTTTAAATAGATCTGCTTTTCTGTACTTCCATTGAAATCAGTTTGAATTTGAATATATTTATCCTAAACTGCAACAAGAGTTTGTTTTTCTGGCTGTTTTATAAAACGCACGGGACTGAATGCTTAGTCCTTCAGATTTCTCAACTAAAGTATCGAGGTTTTCACCCCTTCGTAACACAGCTTCAATAGTATTGTGAAGAATAATTTTAGTTTCATCCAATTCTTCTTGGATTTTTGTCATGGCATCTGCTTCTCTTGGATTTTGATATCGGGAGAGATATTGAGGGAGTGGGGGAAACTGAATGGTATCTTCGCTTCCTAAAACAAAACGAAAGTTTGCACATTTTCGACTAGAAAGAAACAATTTTAGTTTTTTTGGCAATACAAAATGATGCTGCTTACATATTGAAAGTTGCTATAAACAACAGATCCATATTGAAAGTTGCTATAGCAGATCAATATATACCTCCAGAAAGAAACAATTTTAGATTTTTTGACAATAAAAAATGATGCTGCTCACATATTGAAAGTTGCTATAAACAGCAGATGAATATATACCTACGTAAAACATTCCGGTCATTTTTTTTTAAACATATGTTTTGATAGAGAGATTTTTCCACAAATAGAAATCAATCAATAAATAGTAGCATCAAAGTTTTCGATGGTAGCTGGATGTATGAGACTGCAGCTGTAAGGAATTGGTTGTTTGTTGCCAGTTTTTAATTACCATCACAAATCTACTCTCAGAGGCTAATAATTTGCATGAGTCCTCAGAAACATGTCATGCACTGCAATATAATTACGACAGTAACATAATAATATTGCAGAGTGGCTTTCTGTATTATTTTACACCATCAGCTCAAGTGTACAAGGCTCTTGAGGATGTCACCCTCAAGTAACATCTGACAATCTCAAGTGACCTATTTGACATATGACCTATTTTGTTAGTAAGTCACAATTGGATTGGAATAAAATATGCCTCTAGAGACATCTATAGATATCATTAAATAAATTTCGTGTTTTTTTTCTTTTAAAAAAAAATCCCGCTAAAATATAAGACTTGAAATTTTTAATTGAATTATTTTAGAGGACTTAAAAAGAAAAAATACTCTTACTGAGAAAAAATACTCTTACCTCCAAAAAATATTGATATTTAAGTTTCAAGATACGTAGAATCCAAAAATTGAATAAAGCAAAATTTTTCTTCCGCCGCCACACCGCACATCGTGAAGGGCACTTTTGCCACTTTGTGTTGAGCGATTTAAATGTAAAAAATATTGATATTTAAGTTTCAAGATACGTAGAATCCAAAAATTGAATAAAGCAAAATTTTTCTTCCGCCGCCACACCGCACATCGTGAAGTGCACTTTTGCCACTTTGTGTTGAGCGATTTAAATGTAGGTCCCATTTGGTTCCTAATTGTGCACCGAAACTTTTCGTCAGTGTGATATATATATATACATTAGCTGAGTACCCGCACTTCGTTTCGAGAAGATGAGAGAGAAAATGATAATAAATCTGACTCTTCATTAATAATAATCGACGTACAACCGTTTAAACGCGATCAGAGCATAAACATAGATTACATATTGCATACACGTTTGCAGTAGAACATGGGGAGTAGTAACGGGTTGTTAAGCTGTGTAGAACGTGTTGGGAGTAGTATTGGGTTAGGTTCCAAAAAAAAAAAAAAAAAAATGCGTGTTGAAGTCTACTGAGCTTCTGGGTCTGCAGAATTCAACACGCATTTTCAGACCCAGTCTAAACTCAGCAGACTTCAACACGCATTTTTTTTTGGGGGGGGAACCTAACCCAATACTACTCCCAACACGTTCTACCCAACAAACTTGGTGTTCAATTCTATTAAATTATATCGGCATTGCACTAACCGCTTTTGTACATAATTTTATTTAAATCAAACAAAAATTTTAATTTCCATACAAAAATTGGAAAATCGGCCGTAACTCGAAAACGGTTGGAGGGCTTTCAACTCTGATATTTTTTCTGGGCTCCCAGTCTTTGTTTTTTTTTGGGGGGGGGGTCCATTCCTATCAAATGTTCTATATCTATTACCGTTTCTTATAGTATTCTATGATTTCCCATACAAAAATCGGAAAATCGGCCGTAACTCGAAAACGGTTGCATATTTTTGAACTGTGATCATTTTTCTGGGGTCTCAGGCTATGGTTTTGGGGGGGTTCATTCCCATCAATTTTTCTATATCTCTTACCGTTTTGGCTAAACAATGAGTATTGTCAAAATTTTATTGTGCCCGATCCCGGATTCGAACTTGTAACCCTCGAATGGCTAGTCACAATTTTGCAAAATATGTCCTAAATGAAGGATAAAGATGTTACCTAAAACTTTCTCGCTTTGAGTTGATATGTTGCCGCGACAAATCTTAAGATACTGGCCAAAATTAGGAGAATTTCGTGAAAAAAAATTAAAAATCGGCCGGAAAAGTGGCCGAAACTAAAAAACGGCTGGACATTTGTGATTTTTTTTTTATACACTAAAACCTTATTCGGGAGTCACTTGTTCGATTGGCGAAAACGGCATTAAAATCCGTTCGGTAGATTTTGAGTTTATCGCGAACGTACAGATAGAAGGACAGACAGACATGAAAAGTTACTTTTCATGTCTGTCTATAATATGTATATAATATGTATAGATAATTACGTATATACATTCGTAAATATAATGGGTGTTTTTTTTTATAGAGTTACACAACTTTAAATTAAAATAAAACAAAGAATATATTTTTAATATCAATGAAACGGGCTTTATTGCATAGAAAATTTCATGACATTAATGTTTAAATATGATTTCGGCCATGTGCTCGCCAAGGCTGGCGCGTACAAGGCGCATTCTGGAACACCAATTTTCACAAACTTTTCGCAGCATTTGCGGCAGTATTTCGCCAATAACTCTTCGAATGTTGATTTTCAGGTGTTTACTTGTCTCTGATTTATCGACGTAGACAAGTGAATTAGCTAGCATTGATCTTGCTGTCATGCGGTTCCAACAGGACGGAGCCACATGCCACATAGCGCGCTACAATTGATTTACTCAAAGAAACTTTTGATGAAAGAATAATTTCGCGTAATGGTCCAATTAAATGGCCACCAAGATCGTGTGATTTAACTCCATTGGATTATTTTCTTTGGAGTTATGTAAAGTCACTTGTAGGTCAAAAAAATAAACCAGAGACAACACCTGGAAATCAACATTCGAAGAGTTATTGGCGAAATACGGCCGCAAATGCTGCGAAAAGTTTGTGAAAATTGGTGTTCCAGATTGCGCCTTGTACGCGCCAGCCTTGGCGGCCACATGGTCAAAATCATATTTAAACATTAATGTCATAAAATTTTCTTTCCAATAAAGCCCGTTTCATTGATATTAAAAATATATTCTTTGTTTTATTATAATTTAAAGTTGTGTAACTCTAAAAAAAACACCCTTCACATACTTGAAATATACATTCGATTGAACCCTAACGTTTTGGCACTTTTAGACGCCAAACGAGACCTTTATGCCTAATTCATCCAAATCGGTTAACGTTAGGTAGCAAAAGTGACCATCACGTTGGGCAAACGCATTTTTTATTCGATTTTTGGTATTCGTACGTTGAAACGTAAAATATCAAATTTTGATTATTTTTTTTTTTTCGTTACGATCCCTAGGGTTAAACCAAAAACGCTTGGTTTATAAATAATAAATATTACGGAACAAATTCAACAGAATTAGACTTAAATGTTCCCAGACCAAAGTATTCGAAACTTCAAGGTTCGACACTTACCTGTTGGCCAACTTGAAGAAGGTACGACTTTACTAAATTCATTAAGTACATTAGTGATGAGTGTATGTGCCACTCTATGAGGATACTCGTGATCTGATACTAGGATTCCTGCTAAATTATCACCTCTCACAAATACATGACACATATATTCCCCTTCCTTTACTGACTGACGGGAAGCAGTCTGACTTCGTTCGACCACTGTTTTACTAACAAATAACATGAACTCTTGAACACTACCTATAAGTAAATAAAATGAATAAATAAGTTTCTTTGTACTTTGATAATTTACAAAGGTTGCCAACCTTTGTGTTGACAATGTCATAGCATTACAAGGCATTTTATAATTGTTTCAATATCACATTAATTTGAATAAGCAAACATCGCCTCACAATAGTACTACGCCTCATCACCACAGCTACCCAATCGCCCTTAGGTAGCATAAAATTAAAAAATAAAATAAAATAAAAGAATTTTTTGGTAATGACAAAATAAGAAATAAGAAAACGGTCACTGAGTTCTGCCTTTCCAAAGAAAATCACTGACTTTCCAAAGAAAATCACTGACATGAACACTAAGTAATGTGTGGTATGATTAGTTTACATAGAAAATATAAATATATGTGCAGACCTAGATGACAAATATTAACTCCAATCTTATATCTAGCTCAAAACTTGAAACCGCAATTTTATTAATGGTCCATGAATGTACATAGATTCAATGTTTCATCGGAGTCCATGAATGTAAATAGATACAATGTTTCATCAAAGTCTATGAATGACATAGATACAATGTTTCATCAAAATCCATGAATGTAAATAGATGCAATGTTTCATCAAAGTCTATGAATGACATAGATACAATGTTTCATCAAAATCCATGAATGTAAATAGATACAATGTTTCATCAAAGTCTATGAATGACATAGATACAATGTTTCATCAAAGTTGAACGAACAGTCAAACAAACTTTTAAAGAAAATCGTGTTAATACTAGATCTCAATTCGTTAAAGCAAGAACTCAGTTGATCATTTCAGCAGTGTCTCAAGTGAGTAATTCATCATGAGACACCAATGTAAATTTTTACCAAGGTATGAGAAAGTTCGAGTATTCTCGAGAATTTTTTCACCTTCATAGTTACGCCTTTTTTAAATTAAAATGTGTATTAATTACACTGACTAAAATTTTATTTAATTATCACCTAAACTTAGCTCATGGAAAATTATTATTGGAATGATTTGCCAAGTTAACTATGTAAATTTGAAATGTTTTCTTATAATACCAACTAAAAATCGAGACATAACCTTTTTGGCAAAAGAGCATACCTATACCAACAATTTTTCGGAATGTTCTTTTTTTATTCTTAAAAAACAAGGGTACAAATACATAATAACTTGACAAAAAGAATTGTCTCAAACTCAGCTCCGAAGTACTTAAAAGCAAGAAAAAAACTTCAATTTTAGCACCTCTCACATGCTTTACATTTGGGTAAAAAAAAACGTACCCCACAACTTCCTTTTGTTATCGTATTAAAATAGAGGTCCGTACAATCATGTAAACCGTTCAGCAAGTCGTTGTATACGGAGGTTACAACCTTCTCTGATCCTAGTCAATTTTTAATGCTACTTATATTTTCGCAAAGACGTAACTAGTTTTTTTTCTCTCTAAATATAAAAATGTACATATAAAAAGAATGAGAAAAAATACTACTTTCAATGAAATAAAGTATGGCACGTTAATGAATAATTTTTCTAAAGGCAATATTTTTGGTCGAAATAATGATTTTGTTTTTTTGCTCTCCTCATTTCTTCTTATTGTTGCTGAATATATACCACAGACATATTGGGATTATTCCATAAATTTTCCTTCAGTTTTTGACAACAGGTTATCAATTAATTCTTACCTCTTTGAAAGAAACTAAATGATTGCAAATCATATGCACACTTTAATGTAATAGCTTGAGTTGGAGCTTTATACAATATGTTTAGAGCGTATAATTTCACCATAATGAAGCCTGGAGTTCTTTTTGGAATGTTAGAATAAAGTATTACTGTAAATTGAACACTATGTGGAATCTAGATACTAACTACTAAGGCTATAATATTTTTAATACTCATTCTTATTATTTTCTTTGTTGATATAAAATTATTTATTTCCACATTGAACGGAATTACGGAATTCTGAAAATAATCAATTAAAAATTCAAAGGAACTTTAACCAATGTTTAATAATAATAAAATAAAATTGATAAGATATTAGTTTTCCCCACTTCTACCATCTACCGTCTTTGTTTTTGTTTCGGGTGGAACGTCAGAACGAAAGTTTTTCTCTAAAGACAGTGTTGCCGGATGAGAACAATAAACTTCACCTATTTTTGTGAAAAAACCTCTGAAAAGGGGAATCTATAATCTATACTTATAAAACGCAGAGATCAGTTGGTAAACTTACTAACGAATAATCAACATAGCTCTACGATAGCTATACTTAGATACTTGAAATTTGGCATACAAATTTTTGAAAGGAAAAAAATTGCGTAAGAGAAAGCTCAAATTCGATACAAAGGTGTTCCGTACTAAAAGCAATATCCTTGAGTAACGTATTGAATTTTTTAATAGGAGCCGAGGGACGGGGGTGATTGCCCTACTTGGTTTGAAGAATGAAAACAAAAAAAATCTCATTTCCTTTTTGGTAAAATCATAGGGCTAGTCAGGTAGAGCTAATTTAATTGCTCGCTCATAATAATTCAATTGACTTCATTGATTTAAGTAAGTTAGGTAAACTGTTTTTCTTGTATAAAGTAATCATTCATGCAGCAAGAGACAATCGCCCTACCCCAGACCTGAAGAAATTGCGCGTCAAATCTGTTTATTAATACTACTGACTTCTATGTCGATTATCCTTCTCCAATATATTAGAATTTATTATTAGATATTCCACGGTAACGATAACATCCCTTAAGTTAAAACTCTCCCCTTATTGGTGCTTAATGCGTTCGGGAGTTATCGTGGTACAAAAAGACAAACAAAATCATGGTTTTAATGCTAGACCTCACTTCGTTCGGTTAAAAAAGAAACTTTTATTTCAGTGGAAATCTGGATAGGTATCTATATTGTCTTGGATCTTAGATAAGTATACAATCGCTGAATCAACACTGTTCGATTAAAAATAATTTCAGAAAAATGGTCTATTCATTCTACTTGTGAACATTTTTTATTAAAAGTAATTTAAAAAAACCTTTGAATTTTACATTGAAAAATATGTTCCTCTGATTTTCCCTCACGGAACAAAAAACGTTTGATTTGGCAACACTGTTTAAAAGTGTTCGTAGTTTGGTAGTGGTTCCCAAACTGTACTATGCTTAAAAATAACTTATCAGTCAGTACAATTACAATGTGCAATGTGCATACCAACTGGACTTTGCGTTTTATAAGTATTGATAATATGATAACGTCATACCTAATTAATTTAATGATTATTATCAACGAAATTAAACTTTACCTTTAGGCTATGTTCAGATGATCGCGCGGTACAAGATCTATCCAAATAGTGCATATTGTCTACATGACCGCGCGGTGCTAGTTCTACAAATTTGTATTGATTTGTTCAGTTGATCCGCGCGGTTTGAGGCGAAATAAAGTAGCCAAGAAGATATTTTGATGCCAGACTTCCGCGTGAACATACGTTGTCATGTGAATGCTCCTCCCGCGCGGTACCGCGCGATCATCTGAACATAGTCTTTTTCAAATAATTAAAATACCTATTTTTTCCCCGCAACTAAAATTGAAAGAGGTGATTTATTTCGGTCAATAGATCAAATTTTATGAAATAATAAAATTATTTTGTGGGGATAAAATTCCAGCTCCAATGAAGCCTTGGGAAGTAAACCAGCTTCATTAGGTGACGGTCCTAAAGCTGCTTTCCCACTAAACGCAGCATTTTGTTGCCGCAACACGATGTTGGGAAGGGCATCCAGTCTTTAAAAAATCTGCTTTAAACCAATGATGTGGGATCATCAGCAAAAAACGAGCTTCTACGCAGTTTCTATTGATATTGTGGAAAGCAGTGCCGACCGCTAATAGAATTGGGAAAAGTGAAGTTAAAGAAGAAGATAAAATTCCAGCTCTATTTTTGGTTTAAATAATGAACTTTGGGAATCAATACGAAAAAAAGCCCCCTCAAAATTTGATATTTTCGTTTCAAGGTAGGGACAATTTCGGATTAGCGATTATATTACATTTTTAACTGTAACCGCTGGTTGTAAATAAGTTTTGACGACTTTCAGACATCTGACAACCTGTATCTCTAATTTCTAGATTAGAAATAGCAGGGGCGGATCCAGGGTACAATTTTAGGGTGGGGGGACTAAGGAAATAAAATTCATTTATTGGTATAGTGTGTCATTAAAGCATAATGTTTTTATGCATATAAACAACAATATTATACATTAAAATCGAAACGATGTCTGCCCATTTTAGAAAATCTTTCCTTCACTTCTTCCGGAGTTACCTCACTATCATAATTGATATTTAGGTAATGAAGTAATGCAGCGAAAAATGGATTAAAAATTAGATATTCATACGATTAGAATTCAGAATATTACGAAGCACAAGTAGCACAACTCTTACTTGAGGTAGTATTCGCATGAGAAAATAATGAGGTTCAGCTTTCAACAATTTGTTTCACCTATTGCAAGAACTTTGGGGGGGGGGACTCTCCCCCAGTTTTCCCCCGTGGATCTGGAAAATAGGTACAGTAATCAAACTGATTTCATGTGGAGAAACATTATTTACGGCTTTCATACTTGATACTGTATTGCGTATGAGAACGAAAGTCAGAGGGATTTATTTTAGCTCATTATATTCAATTCACCCTGTAGATAAGTATTGATTAATGAAACGTTTTTGCTTCCAGGTCTATGATGCTATAGCGGACCATTTTAGTGACACCCGTCATTCTCCTTGGCCCAAAGTATCCACCTTCTTAGAATCATTATCTGTCGGGTCAATTCTCATCGACATTGGATGTGGGAATGGCAAATATTTTTCTTCCAATCGACCTTTTTTTCAGGTGAGACTATTTGATTTGGTTGATTATTTTCAAAAGTGAACCTTTGGAATATATCAAGAGTTTTTTTACCCCTCCCCCTTCAAATTTGACATTCGTACGTTTAAGGTTAGGTACGAATAAATCAAAAATCAAATGAAAATATGTACGTCGTAAAAAGACTTTTCAGAAATAAGTATAACGAATTTAATTTATGTTAACGTAATAATTGTTGCCACAAAGATACAAATAATAGAGCTTTTTTAATATGAGAATCAGTATAATAAGATCTGGCATCGAACCGTTGACCTTCATAACGAAAACTCTGTGCTGTATCAACTGCTCTTATTGTTCTCACGATGTCTGATTCTACGTATCGGGATGACCTGGACGCATATCATTACATTTCCAAGACTACCAAAACATTTTCTCGGTATCTCATGTCAACATGTTCCCATCATTTTTCCAAATTTAAATCTAGAAATGAGACCGCTAAAACAATAGTAACATGTTACTGGGACACTGGGTCTTTGAGAAGTTAAGAAGTATTAGCAATTCTTTTTAAGTTAACGTCTCCCAATATCCGAGATCATTCGAGACGGCACGGCGTTTTAATCTCCATTTGCTGGGAACTTAAAAAACGAGCTACCCTTATTGATCTCATTCAGCCTGGGTCGGTCCGGGAATAACCAGCATCACGAGGGCCCGAATCTACGTGGTCACCAACCAAGTAAAACCTCACCGGACTATGCTTAACTTCAGTGATCCTACTGGTGTATTTAACGTGCCATTGACTGTCAGCAATTCTAATTTTGACGTAAACTTAAAACGTGTCTCTTTCTTCTCTTTTTAGACTAATAATACCCCTTATAAATTAAAACTGCTCGAATAGAATTAATGTGAGGCAATTATCTCAAAATTACGAAGATAATATTCCATTGGTTGTATGGGTTCAAAACCCTAACTATTTAACAGTTAGAGCGTCTTCTTACTATTGCACCAAATCAATTTTGTTTGTAGTACCAACATTATCGAGACAAGGGCACATTATCACAAATGAAATGAAATTTGAGCTTTTTTTCTTGGTCAAATACAGATGGAAGTAGAGTGAAGATTAAGTGAATCAGTCAGTGGTATGTTGGCTTGATCGAAGGAGACTGCAATATTTGGTTGTATGATTTCTAATACATGATCTTTTTTTTTTCTCTCTCTCTCTCTCTCTCTCTCTCGCGCAGATGGGCTGTGATTATAACGCTAAGTTGGCCTCTATTTGTCAAAGTCGTGGTTTCCAAACCTTATCTTGCGATTGCTTATATTTGCCATTCAAAAATTGTTCTGCTGATGCCGTCATCAGCATTGCTGTAATACATCATCTATCGACCAAAGAAAGACGCTTGCAAGCTATCAAAGAGATTGTTCGGATTTTAAGACCCAATGGTAAGATAGTTTATTTCGATATTATAAACGTTGATATACTTTATCCGAATCTGAGGAGTATTTCAGGGTAAGAAATTTCACTCGGAGAACGTAAAATGAACGAAAAAAATCTAAGACATGTCCCAAAAAACGTTTCTCAGCCTCTCTGGTTGGGAAGAAAAAATACTCAATGATTTACAACCATGTCTCTTCATAAATTAATTATTTTCAAGAGTGCTGAGTAGCACAGTTGCTTAAGGCGTTGGATTCGTAACCAGGAGGCTATTGGTTTAAATCTAACTCCATCCCCTCTCTCCGAATTACTGGTCATAATAGATCTAAACAAAGTTCGGAATGATAATTGCATCACTTTCAGAAGAGACCTGCAACCAGTTTTATTATAATAGAAGAGCAATCCCCCCGTTTATTACTCCTCGAAGACAAAATCCTTTGAGGACAAACTTCCTAGTTGTTAAATATGACCATTCCTGTTAAATATGACCATACAGGAATGTAATGAACATTATTCTCTAACTTTTTTACAAAAAAAAAAGACAGTGTCGATTGAAATAATTATAAGGCGAACTTTCAATAGCACTCAAGCTGTTATCCTCAGGCCAGTGTTGACTCTGTGATTTTCAGAGACCTCTATCCTGAACATCATAGAGTCAACATTGGCCTGAGGATGATAGCCTGAGTGCTATTGAAAGCTCGCCTTATAATTATTTCAATTTGAATCGATATTGTCTTTTTTTTATTTTTATTTTTTTTTTTTGTAAAAAAGTTTTTATTATTTTACGATTCTTTTATAAATATATTATTTACTTAGATTTAGTTTACTTTTCTAAGGTTACGTCTCGATAATGTGAACACTAATCCGTGGGAACACAAATACATTTTAACGACTAAGATCTCCGTATAGTTGAATGAACCAATCGATTTTTTTCCAGGTCAAGCTTTACTGTATGTTTGGGCAAAGGATCAATGTAAAAATCAAACATCCAATTACTTACGTCAAAGCAACAATCATAAAGAATTTAATAAACCCGATGTTTTTGTCCCATACAAAGATGCCCATAGCTCACAGACTCATTTAAGATACTATCATGTGTTTGAAGATTATGAGCTTCAGATGCTATGTGACCAAGTGGAAGAAATATGTACTCAGCAATATTATTATGACGATGGAAATTGGTGTATTCAGTTTCAAAAGAAAATACAGCAACCCAGTTAGAATATATTGAATAACAATATATACTGTTATTATTGATCAGATTCTCTAACGAATCAATTAGAAAATATTACTCAGCAATATTATTATGACGATGGAAATTGGTGTATTTACTTTCAAAAGAAAATACAACGACCCAGTTAGAATATATTTTATAACAATATATGCTGTTATTATTGATCAGATTCTCTAACGAATCAATTAGAAAATATTACTCAGCAATATTATTATGACGATGGAAATTGGTGTATTTACTTTCAAAAGAAAATACAACGACCCAGTTAGAATATATTTTATAACAATATATGCTGTTATTATTGATCAGATTCTCTAACGAATCAATTAGAAAATATTACTCAGCAATATTATTATGACGATGGAAATTGGTGTATTTACTTTCAAAAGAAAATACAACGACCCAGTTAGAATATATTTTATAACAATATATGCTGTTATTATTGATCAGATTCTCTAACGAATCAATTAGAAAATATTACTCAGCAATATTATTATGACGATGGAAATTGGTGTATTTACTTTCAAAAGAAAATACAACGACCCAGTTAGAATATATTTTATAACAATATATGCTGTTATTATTGATCAGATTCTCTAACGAATCAATTAGAAAATATTACTCAGCAATATTATTATGACGATGGAAATTGGTGTATTTACTTTCAAAAGAAAATACAACGACCCAGTTAGAATATATTTTATAACAATATATACTGTTATTATTGATCAGATTCTCTAACGACTCAATTAGAAAATATTGTTTGACCTGTTGCACAATATTATTGTTTTAGGAAATGGGACGATCGCCCCCATCCCCCCCCCTAATAATTTAAAAAATATCACAACCTTACTTCAGATCCTTTAACTGAAAATGACCGTTTTCTAAAAGACTTTATATTAACCTCCAAAAAAATACGATACCTATCTGTTTTAAAATTTTAAGAATGTGGTATTTTTTATCAGTTAAGTAGATGTGAATTTGTAAAACCTTTTTCATTTTTAAAAACAACCAATCACAGCCTAGAAATATTTTTTGTCCTATCGTACGAAAATTCGTCCGTCCGACGTAACTGTCCACTGTGAGAGGCACATTTACCAGTTTTAGAGTGGATCAATTTTAATGAAATTTGGTATGTAGATTTTATCTACATACCAAATTATTCACTTCAATATCACTAAGCCTAAGATACTGTTTAAAAAATGATACTATGTGTCGCTATTTCCATAGGTTCTCATTTTCCCCCAGGAGGCTGAGTTACCCCCAAGCACAACCAGACCAAGTAGAAAATTTGAAAAAACCTCTATAAAATTTTCAACCCGATTAGTAATCGAAACAAGAACCTCCTTGGTGCAAGCCGAGTGTGATGGAGACGTCTAACTGGTACAAACTTTAGAGTAGAAATATAAAATTTATGCCTCCTTCGTAAAAGTTATGAAATTTTTTAAGGGGAGGGGTATTTTTTTGTGACAATTCCAAAGGTTCATTTTTTTCTTCTTTTTTCTTGAAGTTCAGAAAATAAGCTTTGGTATGTAATTTAAACATTTAAAAATTGAAAAATGAACATGTTCGTTTTAATTATAAAAGGTATATTTATTCATTTTTTCATTTCATCAATAATTAAGTTACATAACAAATTTGAACTTAATTAAAGAAAGAAGAAAATATAACAGAAGCCCTAATGTGAGGTTCGTTTCTTCATCTGACATTAAAAAAGAGGTGCGATTTGTTCTATTCGAGTTACAAAGGAATTTATAGGTTACAGTGAAAAAGTTTTTAGGGAATCAATGAACATATGTTACTGACAATAATTTCAAATGCCTAATTACTTCTACTAACTAAAGAAAATAATATGTTCGTGTTGATAGCTATAAAAACCTTTTTTTTTAATGTCAGATAAATAAACGAACCCCGCTGTAAAATAACTGAGAAGGTGAATGTTTTTCTTTTTTCGGTAAAAGGTTTCCTTTTTTTTAGGGTAAGTTATATCTCTTTGTCCTAAATAACTATCTTAGTTCAGACTTTCTACCCGAAAATTGCAGTTTTCTAAACGGCCTAATTTTATCTTCCAGGAGAAAAATGAGATTTGACTTTGTACTCTTACGACACTGATGAAAATAAAAATGTACACTTTTGATGGGTTAGGTAGATGGGACGAAATACTATGTAGTGCCGCGGGTTATGAATATAAAAAAAGGTGGATGGGAAACCTTTTTTGGAACAAAACAGGGTAACTTTTACATCAAAGATTAAAACAAAAACTGTTATACAGGGTGTAACAAAATTTAAATTTAGACCCCTCCGGCTCCGCCCCTGATTTTTTTTTCAATGAAAAGGAAAGTTAGTTTTTTTTTTTGGACTTTTATTTTAACAAATAATATTTCTAACATGCCATTTAAATTTCTTGAGAACTCGACACTTTTGAAATGAAAGTCATTTCCAATTGTTCAACCTGTATCCCACCATAACCATTTGATTGGCCATAACCCTTTTCCTATCCCCATAGAGCTTTTCAAAATTCAAAAATTCCGAGCCGTTCAAATGTTAAGGGGTGGTGACCGGTCATTCTGGGACATACTGTATAGGTTCTGCATTGCACACCAGGAGCCAATTTGACAGGAGATAATAATAATGTCCTTATTACAAGCATACGACACATCAACTTACCTTGACGATGGCTAAATGTTGAATTCTTCTTGCGTTTTTAGATATTTACAAAGCCCAATCAAAAAAATGGTCGGAGTTCGATCAGTGGACCCCTCAAAACCTGAATGGTACACAAAACCTACAGGAATAAAAAAAACACAGTATCTGGGCTCGCTGTTTTACCATAATGTCAATAGCGTACATTGAAGTTCTGATAACTTTTACACATGAGACCCCCTGAAAAAATCAAATCACCCCGAAATTTTGGGAGCTAATGTAACCAATTAAATTAACAATCGAACGAAATGATATCTCGTTTTAACTGCACAATTTTTGTTCCACGGTATAACTACCGAACGCCTTATCCGAGTGAGTAATATATATTTTTAATGTTCATTTTTAATTTAATTTTTAGTGTTTCCAAAAATTTATAAGATACATACGTTTGTTCTATAATATTCTCCCTGAATATCGGCATGCTTGGCCATATTATCTTCTATAAATGTATCTTCAGGCACAACGGACCAAATTCAGCGTTCTGCGCACGTTGCTTCCAGCACTGACTCATCTACAATGCTGGTCCCGTGACTGTAGATTCCTCTTACAATTTAGGTAGGTACCAAGTAAGGACGAAAAATCAAAAATTCAAGCGAAAGGGAGTTTTTGCAAAAATGACACTTTCCAGTGGTACAATTAAACAGACCAGACGGTAAAAGATATCAAAAAAATATCGTGAATAGACCCTGTCAAAACCTTGAGGAAAGATATAAAACCTTCGTTTATACAATAGCAGATTTTCCGATATTTGCAAAGGAAAAAACAGACTGTCTTTCTACGAAGTGACAAACAACATCTTTTTTTTTTTTTTTAATTTGGCTTAACGTCTCTTTAACATCTATTGGTCTATCGAGACGGGGGTTTTACCCTCCATTCGCTGGAAACTTGCAAACCAGCTACCCACATTGACCTCACCCAGCCTGGGTTGGGCCGGAAAAAAGAGCCAACGATACGTGGTGTTCCCAAGCGGTCACCCATTCAAGTACTGACCACGCCTGACGTTGCTTAACTTCAGTGATCTGACGGGAACTGGTGTATTCAACGTGGTATGATCGTTAGCGAAGAACAACATCTAGTCCAACTATTAAAATATAATTAAAATTTGGGATGATGTGAGCTTGCAGATTAGGTTGATTCTGAATTCATTACATACGTTTGATTGTTGAACCAGTTTTTAATGCGACTTATTTTACACTTCTAATCTATCTTTATTCAGAGGTTTGAGGGTGTCTGACATCTTTGGTTAACTTCTCGAAATAAAATCGTTGTTTTTTTCCACAGTTTTTGGTGCAGTTTATTAAATTTGAATAGAGTCAATGATTTGTTCTGGTTGCTCTTGGTTTTCCATTTATTTGATTTTATTTCTTTCACTTTGTGAACAAGGTCCTACTGAAGAAGTTTTATCATTGAATAAATGTCTTTTCAAATTATTAGGAAATCCTCTTCTTGTAGAGATATCTAAATGTTTTCCAGTACATCCACCATGTTCATAGAGACGAACACATCCACCGTGAGAATATAAAGAAGAAGTTTGATACCTAAAGTCTCTACTGAGATCTACACATCCACCTCCCGATACATCAATAGATCCTCCACGGTATTCGGTATCACGATAAAGAGTTGCTCTCCAACAGGAGACAACACTGATTAGACATACCAAGAAAAACACTTTTGATGATTCCATTGCACAGAAGAAGCTTAGAGCAAAACTTATTAAAAATCACGTAAAACAATCAAAAATATAAATATTTTGTTTAAAATTATATTAGGTACTTATTTATAAAAAAAATTCAAGAGATGATTTTATAATTGAAAGTGATGTTGTAGCGATTCTAAAAATAATGAACTTATCGATTTTCTAAACCACAAGTAGTTTGTTAAAAATAAACGACAAGGAAAAATGTTCTTGTTGAACTGTCAAACTAAGATTGACTTTCAAAAATTCCGCGTGTCAAACAAGTTGACCCTAGAATCAAAACTGATCTGCAGATCAAGGATAACAAATAATATGTAACATTTGTGTACTAATAATGTCCTTATCACAATCCTTTCCCTATGACTAATACTTATAAAATACAGCGCCCAGCCGGTATTCTGACTCATATTCAACTTACCTTGACGATGGCTAAATGTTGAATCTTGAACACAGATTCTCCTTGTTATTTATTTTTTTATTTATTTGCACAGGTCACAGTTCACAATCTTTAAAAATTGGGCCTGGAGTCAATCAGTATGGTAGCAGGGTTTGAGAAAAGAAAATCTCAGCACTGTTGAAAAAGTCAACACCATTCGCAGCAAATTGATTTGCAGCAGACAGACAGGAAAAATAGGATCCAGGAGAAGAAACGTGAGCAAGACTTAAGCTATTTTCCAACAGACGATTGGGATATTGTCTGACTTTCAACATTATATTTGATATAAGAGATGGCAAGTCAACAAGATTATGGAGGACATTATAAACAAATTTGGCAGCAGTAAATTCTTGACGGTCAGAGAGTTCATCAATATTGATAAGAAGAAGCATATTTTCATTAGGAATATAACAAACGACCACGCCAAAACCTGTCATAAAATAGACCAAGGTATTCACGTTGAACATTTTCAATGCGACTAGCATTGGCAATCGGCCACTGATGATGGGTCCATTATTCAAGTTTTGTCCGAATAAATAGGTACGAAGAAGAACAAAATGAATAACTGTTTGGATTTAAAATTTCCACATAATTTAAGTATGAGACCAAAACGGGAGAATGCCTTGGAAACAAGATTAGAAGTATTAAGGGTGAATAAAAGTTTGTAATCAAGCAGAATACCCAAATCAGTTATGTTATTCACGAGAAATTTCTGAGGATCCAACATAATAGTGAGCCAAATGCCAATTGATTCGTCTTGTAAATGTAATTTCTTTAGTATTTGATGTGTTTACAGACAAGTAATTAGAAGAAACCCTATTTAAAATTTTATCAATGAATCTTGGAACACAGATTTTCCTTTCGCGTTTAAGCGATACAATAAGGCTTCGGCTACGATGAGAGCGTCAAGCGATTTTTATAAAAATTTCAGAAATTTTCCGAATTTTGGCCAATATCTCAAGATTTGTCGCGACAACATATCAACTCAAAGCGAGAAAGTTTTAGGTGACATCTTAATCCTTCATTTAGGACATATTTTGCAAAATTGTGACTAGTCATTCCAAGGTTACAGATTAGAATCCGGAATTGGACAAAATGAAATTTAGACAATACTAATAGTTCCAAAACGGTAAGAGATATAGAAAAATTGATAGGAATGGACCCCCCCAAAACCATAG
>CM022880.1:11516742-11530846 GCA_012654025.1 Pachypsylla venusta
TTTTTTTTTTTTTTTTTTTTTTTTTTTTTTTTTTTTTTTTTTTTTTTTTTTTTTTTTTGTGATTTGAGAATATAATAAAAGCCTTTTTCATTAAAATTTTTTTTTTATCTAAGAATTTTAAACAGGAACACTGAAAACCGCTAAAAAAAGGCAAAAAATGCCTACAGTATATTACGATTGACCAATCACCATTGTTATTGTTAGTTAGACATAATTTATTGTTTTATTCACATTGTCTTTATTAGATTATAAATCAAACCACGTACCTTTGTACCTATATCGTAAATTTATATGGAGGAAAATCAAAAATAAAATATGGAAATTCCCATCTCTAACTAGCTAACTACCTATTGTATTTGCTGTGAATATATTTTCTACATCGCAGTCATCAGGCATTCCCAAACTGGCGATATTGCCCACCAAGGGACTGTGGATACATTTTGATGGACGATACTGGCGTAATGCTAGTTTAATGGGCTCTAGACTCTAGCGGCTAGAGGGACATTGGAAGTTAAATTCAAAGCTGAGAAAAGATAATTTTAGATTGACAATTTAATAATAATAATAATAATTTTATTGAATGAAACAGGTTTACAATAAATAATACAATATTATAAAGTAGGGAAAAGTGCCAGCCCCAGTTTCTTGGAAACTTTGACTGACATGAAATTTTGTATCTTATAGCCTGGAGTGAATAAATTTTATTTTATGAAAAATACAAATCGATATTAGTTTAGGGAAAAAAATTAAAAAACCTAAAAATTGAGTTTAGGAATCTATAGTCGTTGGGTTTGGGGGAATTAAAATTTGCAAGGGTGAATGTGTTTGGGTGACAACTGTGTTGTGCATGACTCTTTTACATACTTTACTTTATTTGAGATGCTGTAGGAGCACAGGAAGTTTAATACCGATATATTGGATTTACTTACTTTCTATGTATAGGATGTTAGCTAGAGAGTGAAGCTCAGAAATTTTTGTTTTTCTTCGTTTTTTGAGAGCTACTCGAAGGGCTTTATTTTGAAGTAGGCTTTTATAATTTGTTTTACAGGTGGTATTCCAAGCTGGGGCCGCATAGGTCATAAAAATGCGGAGACAAGATTTGTACAACAGAATCTTATTTTTGGTATTCAGCTTCGATTTATAACTAAGTAAGGGGTAGAGAGAATTCAAGGCAGCAAAGAATTTTTCTTTTATATGTTTTATATGGGCTGCATATGTTAATTTGGAGTCTAGGTAGATCCCTAGGTACTTGACTACTTTGCTCCAGATGACTTCAAAGTCAAAAACTTTAATTGTTTGGGGGACTAAAGGCCTTCTTCTGGTAAATAACATTGCTTCCGTTTTATCAGCATTAACTTGAATATTTATCACAATGATTTCTTAGCTTATATATATATATATATTGTAGAATATATATCGACTCACCAAGACGAACTAAACAGGCCGGTGTCATCAGCAAACTGGGCGTTGCCTCCAATTTGTCTTTGGGGGTGTCATGTGTGTAGAATATATATTGTTTTGGGACTAGCAAGCTTCCTTGTGGCACCCCAGCGGCTATTTTCTTTGGACTGCAGAGTACGCTACAACCATGCGTTAATATACTATTATTGCTATTGGAATCAAGAAGTCTTTCGACTGGAATGAAACATGTGTTACCTGAATTGGGAGAGTCGATACAATCACGTATTGACAATTTGATTATTTTTTAAATGAACATAAATAATATTTTAATAGCAGACTTTGTTTAACAAAAGTGTCTGTTTGTCTGTTCATTTCTGATAACTCTTGCCTGCCTTTGAAACTTGATATCGACATTTATTATGTTCAAATAGCCCCAATTGGTTCACCCGGGGCTCATAATCTTGGCCCATTAATTGGGTGCGGTTTTCAGTTCACAGAACCACTAATAGTAATAGATTTTCTGCTACGATCGGCGCGGTGCCTAAATATGTAGTTTCGTCTCAAAATATATACTTGCTTGAAATTGTAAACTGTACGTAAAAGATTAAAAAATACAAATATTTCCGTTAAATATAGACCACACTCAGTTCGACCGAAATATCGAATTTTGCATCTGATGCGAGAGATGTTCCGTTTGACCGAACATTTTGAGGAAATTTAGTAATGACTAATATAACATTCAGTACATGCAGGCCCGTATCCAGGATTTTATTACCGGGAGGGGGGGTCATGTAGAGGGAGTTTTACCATATAGGGATTATGGGAAAATTCNGGGGGGGGTTGAACACTTAAAACCGTGTTCTGTACCCAGGCATGCATAGAATTGGCTGATTATTTTGATCACTCTGTGCTTCATGGTAGCCCATTATTTTAGAGAGGTCTATAGTTTACAGAAATTCCATACCATTAAAACGTTACTGACAGTGAGCAAAAGTTTCGACCCCAAATGGTACCTAAAAACCTACATACCAAATTTCAAAATCGGGAAACACGAAGTGCCAAAAGTGACTATCACGACGAGCGATGCGACGCTGGCAGACGAAAGGATTTTTTTATATTCGAATTACGGATTCTACGTACCCTGAAACGAAAAATATCAATTTGTGGGAGATATTCTGTAGCTATTAAAATAATAAACTTGTCCCATCGGCAGAGCTTCGATTTTTTTAATGAGTACCTATTTTCATTGGATTTTCACGTTGGTGAATTTTTCAGATTAATCAACACGCTAATTTTGCAACACTAAGAAGAAACAAGACCATCCTATAATATTGGCCGTCACACCACTACTATCATTGTTCATGTATAAACCCAACTTTCAAATAAAAAGTTGATGCCACTATTAGGAAATACCCAGCCATTTCTGTACCAAGAAATACTATATAGCATTGAATTAATAAAGAAAGGAATTCCCCAGTCAATGAAGCAGGTAGGTGTGTGTATATAAATTTAGTGCCAAAACAAACTGATCTTCCTTTAGAAAATCAAAACATATTACCACTCGATCGTGCTTCAATGCCAAGAAGAAGAAGAAAAAAAAAAAAAAAAACAAAAAAAANTTTTTTTTTTTTTTTTTTTTTTACAAAATGTGAAAATACACAAAACAAAAAGCGCGGACAATGGAGTACATTTTCACAGTCTGCTCCTTATTTTATAAAAAGGTGATTTTCTGTTGTAAAAATTACCTCATTGACGAACGAAGTGAGGCCCAGTTTTAATATCACCATTTTTCTTTAAATGTTTGTCACGATAACTCTCGAATGTGTTGTCCGATTTTGATGAAACTTGGTATGGACGTTTATTATGTTCATAGAATTTGCTGATTAATTTATGACCCTGCTGGGCAAGGTCTACAGTTGACAAAACTATTAGTGTTATCACGACGCTACTTTTATTGTCTGGAAAAAAAAAAATTGCGTACACCAAATTGAATTAGCTCTAGTTCAAGGTGAAAGAAAGTCAGTTCGGCTTTAATTATTGCTTTGGTAAGGTCACCCATCACAATCTTATCTCATACCGATCCTCGGAGGCATGTGATGGACAGATGACACAAATTGTAAGCTTGGGTTTCGTTCTCATTATTGTTTGAAAATTAGAAATTATTCATTTTATTATTATTATTTTGAGTTGACGGGACATACCCATTTTCACATGTTCCCTAATTAAAATTAATGAACTTATACTAAATGAATTTATACGAATGTAAACATTGTAAAATATTGGTGCAGGCTCGACAATGCGAGTTTAACATTTTCAACAGACTCATGGAAGATGTCAATGTTATGGGGAGGATGACCAATAAATTTCGCCAGTCTCATGAGTCTGTTGAGTGCACTGTTTTCACCGATATTGGTTCTGAAACAACTGAGCTGAAACAGATCATTTTTGTGAGTTATTTTACTTATTTTAACAATGATAAAAGCTCAGGTGAATTGATCTTTCCACACACAAGTTTACATACAAACACAATATCGGTGACATCCCGTCTATAGCACAACGGTCTCAAGTCAAAGGAATCCATCAGTTCAGCATAGTTAAGATCACGAACTGGTGTCCAATTTTTATACGAAAGATATCTTAAAATGAACCTCTGCACACTCTAGTCTATCAATATGTAGGTATAGCAAAGGATGGTGACAGTGGCGTATCTAGAAGATTGAGCGCCCGGGGCAAAGAATGATTTGCCCCCTTCCATCGTTTTACACGTTTTACATCATACAAACTCCATACACTAAGTTCTGTAACAAATTTCCATATTATTTTTAACAATTTTCATGCTTTATTTCATTATTAACGTTAATTCACGTACATATTCGAAGGGCACTAAACAATCTCTAATACTTGGTCGAATATATAAACAGCTAGTACTTGGTCGGGTACTAGCTGTTTTCCCGTGCTTCCCTACGATTACAACAACAATTTCGAGATTGCGAAATTAAAGTTTCTCAATTTTAGATTTTTCGTGGAATCGACCCTGAGAGTGAGCATGGCTCCTATTTAGAAAATTCAATATTTTACTCAAGTCTATTACTTCTTGCACTGCGAAACACCTTAGTATTAAATTTCGGATTTCTCGCTCATCCCGATGTGTTACTTCTCAATTTGGGTTTTTGGTGAAAACCGACCCACCAGGGTGAGCATGGCTTCTATTTACAAAATTCAATATTTTACTCAAGGATATTACTTTTTGTACTGCAGAACATCTTCATATTCAATTTTAGCTTTCTCGCTCATGCCGATGTGGTACTTCTCAATTCCAATTATTCTATTTGGAGGGGGGGGTCCATTCTCTGTCATTTTTTGTTATCTCTTTTAGTTTGCCCACAAAAAAAGAGCTAAAAAGCGACGTTTTTGGCGGTAACTGGCTTCCACTTGACATTTTAGTATGTGTGCCAAAATTTCAAGTCTCTAGGTTTAGCTATTGTGGAACTATGTTGATTATCAGTGAATCAGTATAACCAACAGGGCTTTGCGTTTCTCCCCGATTTATGGACGGTTTTCACGACCAAAAAATCGGAATCGAGAAGTACCATTTCGGGATGAGCGAGAAAGCTGAAATTCGATACAAAGGTGTTCCGCAATACAAAAAGTCATATCCTTGAATACAATATTGAATTTTCGAACTAGGAGTTATGTTCACTCCGGGGGTCGGTTCCACCAAAAACCCATAGTTAAGAAGTATCACTTCGGGATGAGAGAGAAAGCTGAAATTTCATAAGAAGTTGTACCGCAGTGCAAAAAGTAATATCTTTGAGTAAAATATTGAATTTTCTAAATAGGAGCCGTGTTCACTCAGGGGGGGGGGGGGGNGGGGGGGGGGGAGAAGTCTAAAATAGAGAAGATTTAATTTCGCGATCTCGAAATTGTTGTTGAGATTTCTAACGGTGGCGAAGCATGGGAAAAAATCATATCTCGAGTAAATATGATTTATATCATTTGTGATGATTTTTTCTATTTTTTGACAATAACATTTTTTTCTTGTCGTTTCTTTTTAACCCAAGTAGTTTGTTTGGGAATATTCTTGTGAATCTATAAAACCTTCAACTTTATTGATAAGTTTGTTATTATTTTTCGAATCGCTACAACATCACTTTCAATTATAAAATCATCTCTTGAATTTTTTTTATAAATAAGTACCTAATCTAATTTTAAACAAAATATTTATATTTTTGATTGTTTTACGTGATTTTTAATAAGTTTTCCTCTAAGCTTCTTCTGTGCAATGGAATCATCAAAAGTGTTTACCTTCTTTTTGTTGGTATGTCTAATCAGCGTTGTCTCCTGTTGGAGAGCAACTCTTTATCGCGATTCAGAATTCCGTGGAGGATCGATTGATGTATCGGGAGGTGGATGTGTACATCTTGGCAAAGATTTTAATGATAAAACTTCTTCTGTAAATTCTCATGGTGGATGTGTTCGTCTCTATGAAAATGGTGGTTGTACTGGAAAACATTTAGATATCTACCCAGGAAGTGGATCCCATAACAATTTGAAAAAACATGGATTTAATGATAAAACTACTTCAGTAGGACCTTGTCCACCGAGCGGAAAGAAATAAAATCAAATAAATGGAAAACCAAGAACGACCAGAACAAATCATTTATTCTATTCAAATTTAATAAACTGCACCAAAAACTGTGGGAGAAAACAACGATCTTATTTCAATAGAACCTCTTGATTTTTAATCGAGAAGATAACCAAAGATGTCAAAACCCTCTGAATGAGGATAAATTAGAAGCGTATAATAAGTCACTGTAAAAACTGGTCCAACAATCAAGCGTATGCACGAATGAATTCAGAATCAAGCTAATCTGCAAGCTCACATCAACTCAAATTTTAATTACATTTACAGTTGAACTAGATATTATTTGTAACTTCGTAGAAAGACAGTCTGTTTCTTCCATTGCAAATATCGGAAAATCTGCTATTGTATAAACGAAACAAGATAGAGTGGTTTTATATCTTTCCTCAAGGGTATTGTTTTCACGGGTTCTATTCACGATTTTGCAAAAACTCCCATTCGCTTGAATTTTTTATTTTCGGTCCTTATTTGGTACCTACTTTGTAAGAGGAATATACAGTCACTTGACCAACACTGACTGTAGACGAGTCAGCAATGTGCGCAAAACTTTACGACTTTGGTCTGCCACTTAGTACTATGGCGAAGATTATGGTCGGGAATTGCGATATTCAGCGAGAGCATTACAGAATAAACGTATGTATCTTGTAAATTTTTGGAAATACTAAAAATTATTAGATAAAACAATTAAGATTAAAAATAAATCGCATTTTATTATTTCCCGTTGTTTCATTTAAATAGAAATTATGAAAAATTGAGTGAAATTATGCTTATCTATTTGTTTCTATAATGTTTTACACAAAAGATATTAGTTACTATTTCTTTGGTGCCCGTCATATTGGTAAATGGATGATTTCGAACTTTCGAAGTTCACACAATATTTATTCAACATAAATATTCGAATAGCACTGTGTTTTTTAACGTCTTACATTCCGAAATCATTTTCACCCAAGAATATTTTTGAAAAGTATAATATTTTTTGTTTATATAACTGCATTATTATAAGTGCCTGTAGTATAATATTATAACAAAATAACATTCAGTATACCTATATAATTAATATGCTCAAAAAATGTGAGGCAAAGTGTTCTTTATTTTTACTTTTAAGTTTGCTGAATGTATACATCTTACTCACTTAAAATGGCAATCATGAGTCTCCAGGTGGCCTAAAATCGGGAAAATTGTAGACTTCGCTAGAAAAAAATAACTATTATTTAGTTTGTGTACCCCTTAAAATTAATAATTCATATTATTTATATATGCAATCTGTTATGCAGCATTAAATAACCCGTCATGAGAACCTCAAGTTGTATAATTATTATACGAGTATACAAACATACCTATCAAGTATGATTAAACTCGGACAAGGCGTTCTGTATTTACCGTGGAACGATCAGACAAACAAAAGTCGTGGAGTTAAAACCAGATTTCATTTCGCTCAAATAATTAATTGGTTACATTAGCTACCTAAATTTAGGGAGGGAGGATTTGATTTTTTCAGAAACTATCATCAAGGGCGGAGATCTGAGGGCCCCATGTGTAAAGTCAGAACTAAGGAAGGTTGTAAGGGAGGCTCACATGTTCGATTTTTCCCTTTGACATCCAACTAGTCAGTTGGTAACTACTTGCAAAATTTCAGCGCTGTAGATATACGAGAAGCGCCTAAAACTTTTGATGATGAGTGGATCAGTCAGTCAGTGACTATCCAAAAGTGACAACTTTGAAATTATCTATCTTCTGCCCGGATTAATATGAACTTTTGAAATTTATTCCATAGTATTGTACTACGGAATGTATGTTCAAAATTTGAATCACCTATCCCTTGTGGAAGCGGATATCTGACGGTGTGCAAAACTTGGTGAATTGCTTCGTGTAAATATACACAGTAATTTTTTCTGGAACTTGGCTTGGCGTACTACCGTGCGCTCAGTTTGTACCGCTTAAAAGCGCAAGGAGAATCTGTGTTCAAGATTCAACATTTAGCCATCGTCAAGGTAAGTTGAATATGAGTCAAAATACCACCTGGGCTTTGTATTTTATAAGTATTAGCCATAGGGAAACCCCGTGTCGAATGCTTGTGATAAGGATCGACATTATTAAGTACACAAATGTATCAATTAGTACTCTATCAAATCGGCTCGTGGTGTGCAATAGATTGATCCATTAATGTTACATATTATTTGTTATCCTTGATCTGTAGGGATCAGTTTTGATTCTAGGGTCAACTCGTTTGACACGCGGAATTATTGAAAGTCAAACTAAGAATGAGAGGTATTGATTCTATCAATAACTAGGTGTGAACTACCCGAAATTCATTTCGAAAATATGAGAGGAAAGGAAATAGAATAAATGCTACTTTTTCATAGATACTCGTGAATATTTATATCACCGAGGCTTACAGTTTAAATACAATCTGAGCATAACACACAAAGATGATGGTAGTTAAGCTCTGCAGAATGTGTTAGAATTATTATTGGATTAGGTTCCCAAAAAAAAATGCGTGTTGAAGTCTGTCATCATAGACTCCACCTGCTGTCAGACCAAGCCTAACGTTGCGCAGACTTCAACACGCATTTAAATTTTTTGGCGCCTAACCCAAATATTGTTTCCCAACACCGCTCTTCAATACCATGTAGTGGTAAGACGCTCTGACTCGTAATCAGTATGGCGTGGGTTCAAACCCAACCAACCCATGGAATTTCATCCTCATTATTTTGAGATATTTACCACTATTGGAGGCCATGTAAAGAAGGGACCGGGATTATGGATTATCAACATCTATTCCTTCGTCCTCAGAGTGGCAAAATTATGATACTTTCCGCGAATAACACGGAAAGTAAGTAAGAATGCCCTCTACTTGCTCAAAGTTAAACACGCGCATGTAATACTAATCCGGACACGTATTACCCAACAAACTGATCAGAAACCGTTGATTAAGTATAGCCATTTGAGAAAATGGCACTTTTACTATCAGACGTTGACCGATTTCAATGAAATTTGGTACCTATGTACCAAAATTTTATTTTGGAATCTAGTCTGATGGTCCTCGAAGTTTGGCTTCACGTACAAGGGACTCATACTCAAAAAATAGTAGACATAATAAATGCATGTACTTGGCATCTTTTTTTTTCGAAAGTTTTCAATAAATAGAACACGCAGCCTTTTTATGGTCAGAAATGTCACTTAGCTTTTTATTCATCACTGCAGTTAGGCAGCGTCCAGGAAGGTTCTACATGGTGTGTAACCACATAGGTTCGTGCCGTCGTGATGCTGGCTATCCCCGTACAAACCCAATGTTTCCAGATAATGAAGGTTAAAACCCCAACCTCTAATGAATTAGATGTTTAAGAGACGTTAGGCTAAAGACATATATAATAAATCCTTACAGTCCCAGTTTTTAATAGAAATGAGAAAATGATGAAAGTCGTTTCTAGGCACGAATGAGTCATCCGTCAATTTGGTGTTCCGCTGTCCTTCCACAGCATATTCTGCACTGTCCATCTCTCTTCGGTACTATGTGCTCTCTGCACTCAGAAACCTGGCAAAACAGGTGAATTTGACAAGTTTCCTGTAGGCATATTTTTTGAAGGGCTGTCTAATTGTACCACTAAAAAGGTAATTTTCGTCAACTTCCTTCCAGTTGAACTCTGTATTTATTCTTTCTTTGTTTCGTACCTAACATTAAAAAAATCCATTTTTTAGCTTGACGTCTTTTTATATCTAAGACCATTCGAGACGTGGGGTTGTGGGTTTTACCCGCCGTTCGCTGGAAACTTACGAATCAGATTTCACAATCGATCTCACTCAGCGTGGATTGAACCAGGAATAAACAGCATCATCATGGATCGAATATTCGCGGTCACCAACCAAGTAAAATCTCGCTGGACGTTGATTAACTTCAGTCATCTCAACGTAGCAGTGTCGCTGTCAGATTCTAGGTCTAGTAAAGTGTGTTCCATTGGATTTTTGCTACCCACAATATTCAGGGATCCCATTAAACAAATAACCTCTCGCTGGACGTTGATTAACTTCAGTCATCTTACGAGTGTATTCAACGTAGCATTGACGCTGTCAAACTCTAGGTCTAGTAAAGTGTGTTCCATTTTTTTAGCTACCCACCATATTCAGGGATCCCATTAAACAAATAACCTCTCGCTGGACGTTGATTAACTTCAGTCATCTTACGAGTGCATTGAACGTACCATTGACGCTGTCAGATCCTAGGTCTAGTAAAATGTGTTCCATTGGATTTTTGCTACCCACCATATTCAGGGATCCCATTAAACAAATAACCTCTCGCTGGACGATCCTCTTTAACACCCTGTACATATATCCCTACCTATCTTAACCTGAGACACATTCCACACTTCTGATGTCACATACCTTACTCTCTATCTGACTTTATTACTATCTGGACCCGAGCTCCCTTATTTTTAGTGCTCTGAAATTAAATTTTGAAAAATCTATTAAATTAGTTCCATTTATTTATTTTAATTTAATTAGTATAAAAAACAAAACCTATTTTAAAATAGTATAATTAATTAGACTGTTTTTTTTTCTAAGTTCAAATAAAATACGTAAAAATTCAATTTAAAACAAATAAAAATAAATAGAATTACTAAATTTCAAATGATATCCAAAATAGGTTATTGACTCCTGCATGGTTAATATAGGGTTGGAAAAGAACAGTTCTTTTTGGTTTAAACCGGTTTAAACCAGTGAAATAATAAATACATTGTTTACGAGTATTGATAATGGGATATACCTAAGTATTTAATAATAATCATAGCAATTCAGTAATAACGTTTACACTATTGTATTATTCTTAAACGGAAATCTAGGCGCACGGTAGTGCACTAGGCCAAGTTCCGACCTAACCTAACGCACGTGTGTATATTACACGCGTGCGTATATTACACGAAACATTTCGCCATGATTTTACCACCCTCATGAATCCGCTCTATTTTATGATACTGTTTTGTAATTAGAAATAGGGGTTACTTACTGGCACCAAATGACTACCCGAAAGTTTTAAACCCCAGAGTCAAACAGAGGCTGAGATACAGGGGTTACGGTACTCCTTCATGCACTGACTGACACATCAAAATTACAGAGTAATTTCGATTTAGTTAGAAACGTGAAGTCTTGGTGTATAAATGAAAGGAAAAATAGAAAAAGTACATTTTTCCGACATTAGATCATTCCCCCCCCCGGGGGGGGAGGAAAAAGAAAGCTGTTCTGGTATAAAACTGAACTTAGCAGACGAGGTCGCCTTGATAGCAATTTTAGATCTGAGAATGCCATATTTATAAAATTTCAACTTTCTAATGTACCCACAGCTGATAGCAGGTGCACTATCTAAACAGTCTCCTGATAAGGAAGGTTTTTTCTTTATTCATCACGAAATACTCTGCAAGTTGTTTTCTTTTTTAAATGTGAATATTGTAAAAAAAATCGGTCAACTCTTAAGTGGCAAAAGTACCCAGCAACGCGAGGAGGCGGATTTTTTATTCGATTTTTGGATTCTACGTACCTTGAAAGGTAAAATATCAAATTTGGAAGGTTTAGTTCAAAGGTATTTTTAATATTTTTTTTTTTTTTTTTTCGTGACGATTACGAAGTTTCATTTTTGAAAATAATAAACCATAAATCTTTATTATTATAAATAATAAACCATAAATCTTTATCTCGTCTGACTGTTCCACAGTGAAATTATTTGTGTCTTTACTCAGACACAAACTTTATTTTTCACAACAGTTATTTAAAAGATTAATTATCTTTTCGAAATCATGTTTCGTGAAAATTCGCGAAAGGGATTTATTTTAATGTTTAATTTAAATTAAATATGGAAATCGAATCAAATGGAATTTATTCAAATGAGAATAAGAATTTAAAATATCAAACAATGTGGAAAAAGTCTTGTAAATCTGTAATTCATTTGGACCAAAATGACAGTGAAAAAGTTCGCAATAACAACCTTTGCGCTGAACTATTGGAAGATTTACGTTCGAAAAACTCGAATTTTAATTTAAACAAATGGGATCCTGATCTTTGTATTCAAATGATAAAATTGTCAAACTCAAAAGTTGATTGTTTCATGGCTTTGGACAAACTTATGCATCGATCTAGTAGGTAAGTATCTACTATATTATTTCTTCTTGTCGTGGCTGTTGTTTCCAAAATTGACAGCCAAGCGAGGACTAACACCTGAAAGTGATGATCATGAAAGGTGATGTTGCTGTTGTTGTTCTTGTTGTTGCTGTTTTTGTTGATGTTGTTGTTGTTGATGTTGTTCTTGTTGTTGATGTTGTTCTTGTTGTTGATTTTGTTCCTGTTGTTTATTTTGTTCTTCTTGTTGATGTTGTTCTTGTTGTTGCAGTTGTTGTTGGTGATGGTGGAGTTTATAATGAGTTACACCTTGCAATATTACGAGTAGATAAGTCATGGATAAAAAAAAATAGAATTTGGGGGGGGGGGGCCTGGNGGCTCTGGAACCTATGGACACCCCCTGGGTACGGCCTTGGTTACATTGAGATAGATGTTTTACTTATTAAACCGGTTGCAAGTCTCTATCGAGACTGCAACAAGTTTAATAAACGAACTTTATTTTCATCTTGACCTTCGGCCGGGATGGAGTCATATTCGAACCAATAGCGTCCTGGTTACAAACACACCGCCTGAACCAACTGAGCTACTGGGGCTCTCAAGGTAATTATATGTACATACAACATTATACCTATCCATTAAAAAAAAAACCGCCTAGACGATAGCCTAAAAGGGGAGAGGAACCCAATCCCATGGACATCTCCATTAGCTGTAGAGGGACATAATATTAGCTAATAGTTTCTCTTAAAGGTGAGTTCTATGTACGAGTATGTGATCGAGCTGGCTAACTAAGTCCGAAATTTGATGTAGAATTGAATCCCTCGATTGAGGTAGGATTTCCCAAGTAATTTAGTATTAGTGGTTCTCATATTCTTCTTATTTCTGGTATTATAATTATGGATGTCACTATTCTTAGGGTAGGTATATACGTATTCGCATTTGGTTTAAAATATTATTTGCTACTTGGGAAAACTATAGTGAAAATCACTATTAACCTTCTCAAGCTATTTGTTTAACGCCTCGAGGTAGTAAATTACAGGTGTCCCCTAACCCCTATCCCATCTGTTTGGGGTAAAAGCACAAATAATTTCTTATAAAGGATTTTTCATGGGCTATATCCCTTCATTAAGGTGTTCGCGGCGGATTGTGTATCACATTGGGATTGCACCAGGGAGATACCAAGAATAAAGTCTGGTCGGATGGACCAGTTTAGGTACAATAGATGCAATTTTTGCATATTTTTGATCTCAATAATACTGATACCCTAAAAAGATTCAATTCATCATTTCAAAGTTATGCCTGAAAAATGTTCAACTATTTTTATTAGTGTTAAAATTTTAAAACAATGAAAATAGTCTTGAAAATAGATATACGGATGTACCCATGTCTTCATATGGATCTCTGTGGCGAATTGTATTTCACCAGGTTTGAATCCTGATCGGATCGAAACCTTCCGCACTTCGAAAACAAATATGTCTGAACATCGCCCTGTCGATGGACTATGTAGTCTAGTATGTCTGAACATCGCCCTGTCGATGGACTATGTAGTCTAGTATGTCTGGACATCGCCCTCTCGATAGACTATGTAGTCTAGTATGTCTGGACATCGTCCTGTCGATGGACTATCTAGTCTAGTATGTCTGGACATCACCCTCTCGATGGTCTATGTAGTCTAGTATGTCTGGACATCGCCCTGTCGATGGACTATGTAGTCTAGTTTGTTCATTGAAAGCTATTAGTTGTTATCTAAGTAGGTTAATGGAGAATTATAATGTCAATGTCTGAGGAAGATTACATGGTGAAATGCAATGAACTACTGTAGCGCTAAGACCAGTGTCAAGGATGAGAGGTACTACTCATCTGGGAATAAGAACTAATTCCATGAATTCCGTGAGCAATGATCTTCATAAAATTAATAAAAACTTTCCCAAATTCTTTTTGGTGAATATTATTTCATTG
>CM022880.1:11530946-11651697 GCA_012654025.1 Pachypsylla venusta
GGTGTCACATTGGCAGAGTTTTTACATTAGACATTAAAATACTACTAAAATGAGTTTTAAAGAAAAGGAGAAATAAATTTGAGGGTAAGAAAAAATATGAGCTCGAACCAGGGGCGAAAGAGACGCGCCCCACCAGCAGAAGCAGATTCAGGGGGATATAGGGGCAATCACGAGCGCCCCCTCCTCCCAGACCCGAAGCAAACGTCTTCTATTTCAGTAAAGAACGAAACGCGTACAAGCTGTATTTGCCTGAGATTCAGTAGGTTTTTTTTTCATTTAAGATTTCTGTAAAATTCTGATTTCAATATGCGGGCCCCTGATAGATCCCGGGGAAATTCTTTCAGGTGTCCCTTTGGGCCATTTAATTTTCCGACCCCGGCTGGAATCAAAACCAGGTCCCCGAAGTGCAGTGCTAGAGTTATGGCCACTTGAGTTGAGTTTGAAGTGCAGTTAGTGACATATGTGTCCTAAATCTCGAAGTTTCTAAATAATATTTTGGACAATAAATAATGATTTTATAATTTATTTTTTTAAATATGTTATTCTTTTGTTTTGTGCTTGACCTGAGTATACAAGTAAATATAAAGGTATAGTGAATAGTGATGTTAATGAACATTAAACAAAGGTAGTAACTGGGTGGCATTTTCTATTGCCTTATACCAGAGGTTCCCAAACATGGAGGCGCGCCCCCCAGGGAGCGTGAAGGCAAGCCAAGGGGGGCGACACCAGTTAAATTATTATCATTTACTTAAGATATATGTACATACTTTTTTTACAAAGGTAATTTTATTGAACATGATTCAGCAACACATTAGCGTTTTCAAGGAGATATAGTATTCAGCACCACATTACCGTTTAGAATGAGATAGCATTCAGCAACAAATTAGCGTTTTAAATGTGATAGCATTCAGCAACACATTAGCGTTTTGAATGAGATAACATTCAGCAATACACCTCGAGGTAGTAAATTACAGGTGNTGACTCTGACAGGATATGTATGCTTATCCCTGTTTAGTACCAATTACAGAATGAAGGCTTTACGTGTGTGGAGGGGATGCGACTGTGTCTTCGGACGTTGTCATATCACTTTCACTCGTGTAGCCATAACCCCTGACGAAATGCTATGTAGTGCCGGGGGTTATGAAAAAAAAAGTGTGATAGCCACTACACCAGAATTTATGTAAAGAATTTCCAGGAAAGAGAGAGGAAGAGTTATACCCACGCATAAACTACAACTTTCTATATCCTTAATCTATATCCTTTTTATATCGTTTCAAATTCTTAAGTAAACACCGTCTCCGGGAACGAACTCCGTATCTTAATGTTTCAATGAGTCATTTGCAATTCAGTTTCACTTCTGATATAGGTACCTAGGAATGTGTTTTATGGTAAATTGATTTAGCAGATTGCTTCGGAATTATATTTTCTATCAACGAATGGATGTTTTCACAGTTTTTTTAGACGTTTAAAAACTTCAGATATTCCTGGACAAATTAATTAATCCATTAGTGGTATCATCTTCTCCAATGCAGCCACTGGTCGCCACATCGGGATAACAGCTCCTGATGAGTTTTAATCTAATACTAAAGTTTTTAATAATCATCATACATGTTCTTGGAGGCTGATAATTGACATACGCCCCTAGAATCTGGACAATTAGTGTTGTAATATAATTACGACAGTAACTAAATAAAATCGTAGTCCTGAGTTTGCGCCAGTTTCTTGTCCTTATAGTCCGTCCGGTTTGCTCTCTTATGTTGCTTGTAATGTTGGTATTTCAGACTGATTGGTGATTGCCAAACAGTCCTAGCATGAGTTGAGAGGCTGCCTCGACGCTCATGCACGCCTTTATGAGGTATACCGCTCACAATCGGTCCTCAACAGAACTTTGCCGTTGTAATTCACATGTAACCATGATTCATGCAGCGTTGCCCATTCCCCGGGACTAGGACCCGCCCGTTGAGAGTTATCCAGGTGCACAGTTACAGCCTAAGCCCCCTGTGTGCCCTGGACCGAGGAACAATGTAATGGAAGCAGTGAGTGAGAGACAAGCGTTGACTAGTGCTGCTGACAGATCCAAATGGCGAGCTCTCTGCCAACTCCTACACCAACGGTAGAAGGGGACGGATTAAGTAAGTAAGTAACTAAATAATATTCTATAGTACTGTTGCCTTCTGTGTTCTTTTACACCATCAGCTCAGGTGGACTCGGCCAGTGAGGATGTCACCCTCAAGTAACTTCTTACAATCCCAAGTATGATTTACTTTTCCTCGTGGAATGTTAGCAAGTCATAAGTGGATCGGAAGAAATTACGACTTGGATAATATATGTCAACAACACAGAACGGCCATGCCTCTAAGGCGCCTAGCGTATCATTAATAATAATTATCATAAAACTATTTTTATCTTCGCATTTCCTATCATAAATTAAAACCCATTGTCTGAAGAACTAATTGTCCTCATTTTGTTTTTTCATAAATATGATTCTTCATTAGAATTTATGACAGTGAGATCGTCATAAAATACAATGACAATTTATGATTGAACAAAACAGTAGGAAGTCATCTTTTATGTGACACCTAATTAGTGAGAATGCATTCTCAAGTACGACGAGTGACAATAATTAGGCAAACTTACTGTACGACATGTACGAGTAGGAACCAAGGTCGATTTTTATTAAAAGACCTAGTTTCGGAGACTCACTCTTTATTTCTAAAAAGAATGTATGATGGATCATATATCTTAGTTTCGGAGACTTACTCTATATTTCTAAAAAAAAAAAAAAATATGGTGGATCACAGATCTTAGTTTCGGAGACTCACTTTTTATTTCTAAAAAAAAAAAATGTGTGATGGATCACTGATCTTAAGTTTCGGAGACTCACTCTTTATTTCTAAAAAAATGTATGATGGATCACTGATCTTAGTTTCGGAGACTCACTCTTTATTTCTAAAAAAATGTATGATGGATCACTGATCTTAGTTTCGGAGACTCACTCTTTATTTCTAAAAAAATGTATGATGGATAACAGGTCTTAGTTTTGGAGACTCACTCTTTATCTCTAAAAAAAATATTTGTTGGACCACAGATTTTCGGCTCCGATGAATAGATACTGTTTGTTGGCAGATATCCCTGTGAACTGTAAATCGAAGTTAATTTAACCGAAGTAATTTACGTAAATACTACTTTACCCTTTACAATTATCATGGAAAATTTTTGTGAAGTAAATTGCTTTATTGTGATCAATAAAATCAATAATGAACCTTTGGAATCGAACACGAAAAAATACCAAAAATGACCACCACTTAGCGTTGATCGAATTTAATGAAATTTTAGATTGTAGGCCACAAATGATCGCCGAAACTTTTTGTTTCCCTCAGTAATATATAAAGGGTTCCAAACTAAAAAAAATACAACACAAGAAGTTTATTTTAGATCTAATGTAAAATATTTTTAGATTTAATTCATTCGATACGGGGGGGTTTAACATCCGTTCGTTGCAAACTTTCCAACCAGATACCCACATTGACCTCACTCAGTCTGGTTTGGGCCAGCATCACAATCGCGCAAAAACTGCGTGATCACCCACAGAGTATAACTTCGTAAATCCCGCGGAGCAAAAATAGGGAGACCCCAATGGGACAGTTAAAAAATTGTATGTAGCCCTACTCCCGAAAGTAGTTTGCAAGAGAGGGATCACTTGGGAAAAAATGTGGATCTCTAGTGAAAATTTCGAGGGGGGGGGGGCAAGATGTCTGGCACCGCCACAGGCTCCAATTAACTATTCCGCTATCCTGCGTTAGGCAAACCGACTACAAATTGTGTTACGGAGCAATATACGTACCTAGCACCCTTCTATGAAATATATTCTCGTTAATTTCCTTGAATACTCGTAGATAATTAAATAGGATAAACTGGTACCTATTATGCTATGAACTAGACGAAAAACTTTATCGTAAATCAATTCATACTTCAAGGGCAAGTCTATATTGTACGTCTGAAGTGGCCTAGGTCCTTAGCTATTGGATATTCAAATTTATTATTTCCTATTGGAACAGCTGCTGTACTCACACCTACGCTTGAGCGGGACACAATGAACGTTTTCATTCAGTGCTGGAGATGTGATATTTCTTAATGATTTATTGAATTATTCACCCGCGTGCTTCGCTACGGTTCTTATAGAACAATGGTGATTGTAGCCTATATGTGATTTATATGTTTCCCCAGAGGCCTTAGAGGCGTGGTGGTACTGAATGGTTAGCATTTTTAAATTTTACTTTACTCGCTCCCGGTTTTGAACTTGTAACTCTGTAATGGCTGCTCATAATTTTGCAAATTATGTCTTAAATTAAGGCTTGAAAACCAATTAAAACATTCGCGGTAATGCCTCCGTGATATCAATACTATAATGTAGAAGTCACATTTATTCACATTTTTTGTCTCATCTTCTCAAAACTAAGTTCGAATATGCACAGCTAGTTTAAAATATAAATTTTCGTATTTCTGAGAACGCCTCGCATAGTGAGAACATCGCATAAAATGATTGATCATGAAAAATGTCTGGGCCCTTATATATTAACATGATTCAATTAACCTATAAATCAGTTTAAAAAATAGTGTTCCAACAAGATGATTGTCCCGCCCACTTTGACCGCAGGGTTCGAGCTTTCTTAGACCAAAATTTTGAAAAAAGCTGGATAGGTTTGGTCTAAGAAGGCTCGATTTCTGCGTTCACAGTGAGCGGGACAACCATATTTTTTTTACTAAATTACTTATATGGGATCATAAAAACTTATTTCTAGGAATTTTTACCTACCATTTCGGTGTGGCCGCAAAGGGTCCATGTCACATATTCCACCCTGTAATTCGTGAACGGTAGATCCTAGAGAGCTCTGGTTTCCTGTAATGAACTCGTATTAACGAGACCTTTAAAACAAGGTGTCACTTGATATACCTTCTCATTTAAGATTTTGAAGCCAGTCGGTGCCCAGCCTAAACGGGAGGCCAAAATTTTTTTAGTCTAAAACTAATACCCCTAAAATCTAAGGTATTCGTGTTTTTGCGTTTTCTTATATTTTCAGCCATTCTCGAGATACGGGGGGTGGGGTGAGACTTTATGGACACCCTGTATTTAAGTGATCAACAATATTTTTATTAAACTGAAGTTGTTCAGCAAATTATTTGAATGGTTCAAATATTTGTTGTTTAACCAAAAAGTTGAATAACTTTTTAGAATGAAAGTTCTCACGCTACTCGTATTTTTCATTCAGCTTTCAACAAAAAGTGAGTTGAACAAGAAAAAGTTGAACCGTGGGAACCCGCTTTAACTTTAACTGTTTGTTACTCTACTACATACATACTTACACACACACACACACAAATTTCTGATTTATATATTTAGATGTACCTACGATTTGTACATATCTTGAAATCGGTATTTTTGTGAACTCCAAAGCACTCCCGGGGATACTTGGGGGGGGGCTCGAATACGTCATATCCAATATAATGCGGGCTGTTTCTTTTGTAGTTTATGGTTGGCCCTCAGCGTCCTTTCCATCTTTTATCTGTAACGTCTCATTCTTTGGAAGGACAGGCGTTTTTCCTTATCAATCATTTCCACGAGATTTGGTAACACGTGTAGATCTTCAACTAAAAGCTGCGCTTTGTCGTTGCAACGACAAAGCGTAACTTTTAGTTTAAATATAGAACGCAATTGTTTAGATAATATTTCCGGTCGGTGTATGAGTTATGAGCCGACACTAATCTTATTCCTACCCAATTGATTTGTAAGATCATTGAGATATCGATAATAAATCAATTTAGTTCATACCACAATCATAATCAAACTGTTCATTGTTCAAGAGAAATAACTTTAAAGGACAATCAGCCTCCATGGCCATTATTAACCACTACACCCATAATCTTTTTATCCGATTTTTATTCTCCGAAGGCCCGAAAGAGGCATGGCATTTCTGAGGTTTGTAATATTTTTTTTAAAGTGTCTCTATAAACCGTCAGAGTTTCCCTCTCTTATTTTAAGAGGAAACTGTGAATTTAAAGTGGTTTAGCAAAATGTTTCCAGTAAAAAAATATAAAATATCGGTCAACGCTAAGTGGCAAAAGTGCCCATCACGGCGGACAAACGGATTTTTTATTCGATTTTTGGATTCTACGTACCTTGAAACGTATAATATCAAATTCTGAGGAGGGGTATTTTTTTTTTTTCCTGACTATTCCAAATGTTCATTATTGAAAATAATAAACCAAGAAAGAAATAAAAATTAACTCTTTATTATTTTTATTTTTCTCCTCATTAAATATTCCTCCCGCTTTAACATACCCTCAATTCCACATTTTTAGTATATCATAGCCGCCTGATTGTGCAACTGTGTTTGTAATGTTAGGGTTACTCATTTTGAAGGCCGCAACCTCTCTTTTAGTGCAATTTTTGTCACTCACAACCGGACTCAGTTTATCACTCTGTCTGTCAATGTGTATTTTTGACAACTATAGATTTGGGAAACACCAATTGTACCTTATAAACTCTAGACATAGTGGAAAAGGCAACTTTATCCTCTGTGGCTAATTTAATAACATTTCTACACACAACGGGTCAAAAGGTAGATTCTGTTGTATGTAGAAAATAGAAAATGTGATTATTTTTTATTAATCCACAATATAAATTATTTTGTTTTCTTTTAATCTTATATTACCCTGCTGGTTATTATTTTATACTATTTTTATTTATGTAATTTTGTCAAAACTCTTTGCAACATAATAATGCAAATAAAAAAAAAAATAAAAAAATAAAATGAAAGTGTCTAGGTTTAATCATCCTTGAACACTACCCATTATGAATATTATCAACTAGTAGTTCTGTGAACTGTAGAACTCACTCTGTTAAAATAGCAAAATAAATCGTCGTGATAATTAGTATTATACCTAGTATCCAGAGGTGTAGACCTTAATTAAATTATGGATCACCCTGGTACAACAAAGCCAAACTACTTTCATCTACGAGCCAACGATCATACCACGTTGAATACACCAATTCCCGTAAGATCACTGACGTGATAAGCCCGACGTTGCTTAACTTAAGCAACGTCGGGCGTGGTCAGTACTTGGATGGGTGACCACTTGGGAACACTACGTATCGTTGGCTCTTTTTTCCGGCCCAACCCAGGCTGGGTGAGGTCAATGAGGGTAGCTGGTTTGCAAGTTTCCAGCGAATGGAGGGTAAAACCCTCGTTTTGAATAACTGATAGATGTTAAAGAGACGTTAAGCCAAATTAAAAAAAAAAAAACTTTCATCTACACTTGTGCAGATGAAAGTAGCAAAAATAATACTGAAAATTAGTAGGGATATGTGAACTTTTCAAATAGTTTTTGAAGAAGAAAAACTTTTTAACGTTCTGTACTTAAAATGCCTATCGTCCTTAATAAAATATGTATGTTGTCCGTCAGTAGTAAGAACCTTTGCTCAAACGTTTAAATGCAGCGAGTATACTCTTAAAGCCAGTTGAGTTGCTCAACTGATACCTCATCTTTATATATAAAAGGCAATGTCCTGAGTGACTGATCAACGTAGAGCCGAAACTATTAATGCTACAGACTTGAAATTTGGCAGGGACCTTCGTTGCACCATATAAGTGTGCACTAAGAAAGGATTTTGCAAAATTTTAAAGGGTAGAATTGAAAAAATCGCGAAAAGTAAACAATCCCCGCAAGCAATACATTGGAGAGAGAGAGAGATAGCATGATACATGTATAACAGCGTACACGTCTACTTTCTCAATTTTAAAAAAAGAGAAAAAATATTATTAGCATGGAAACAGCCATGCCTCTAAGGCGCCAAGCTATAGGCCGTAGCGAAGCACGGGTGAAACAGCTAGTATATTATTAGGTTTGAGTAGCGGAACTGAGAACGGCCTACAAGTAAAATAGGTAGGTATTTTACAAATTTAAATAATTATAGACTTGTGAACGCCAGGAAATCATATTTTGAATATGCAATAAAAAAACATTTAATTTTTTTAAAGCAGGCGTTATTTGACTATGCGTTTTGATTTTTCTAGGAATGTATTATGTAGGTTACAGGCCAACTTGTTTTTTAGGACAAATTATTAGATTATCCAAACGCACTTAGGATGAACCATTTGTGCCGGATTTGAATATTCACTATTTCAGACCAAACTAGTTGGGGAGAAATAGTGCAAACGTAAGAAATAAGTACAAAATCACATAAGTAAATCAAATCAAAGAGGCTAGGAAACGTTTAATCGGTCATGCCTGTAGTGCATAATTACTTTCTATGTAAACAATAATTATTGTGTTACAACTATTTCGGCTAGACTGAAAAGCCTGGACTCTGGCGTCTGCCAGACTATTGACAGGTTTGGGAGGCGCGCTTCTGCCTTTCTGCATCAAGAAAAGAACTATGAACTCCGTTTTTCCAAGGCGAAAAGGCAAACTAGTTTGGCCTGAAAGATTGAATATTTAATCCGCCAAAATTATTTCATCCTAAGTGCTTTCGGATAAACATAATTGATTCACCAATCACAGCAATATTATATGTATATTTCAGTGATTAACCTATTTCCTGGGGGCTTCGAGAATAGACAATTATTATTGACCATTTACTTAAGGAATTTAAATTAATAAAATTTCTATTGTTTTGAGTTGGTTATCCTGGGTGTTAGTTCCGCGAGCCATCTTGGTTGTTCATCTTCAAGTCATCCACTATCAATGGCAGTGAGAAATATTCTGTCCAATTAAAATAGGTTCCTATTAACCCGCGATTACAATATTTCCATCTTGGTTGTTCATCTTCAGGTCATCCACTAACAATGGCAGTGAGAAATATTCTGTCCAATTAAAATAGGTTCCTATTAACCCGCGATTACACTATCAATGGCAGTGAGAAATAGGTTTTGTTGCTTATAGTTAATTGTTTGTTAATGTTTTTGTTAATCTAATTTTCAGTTTTGATTTTTTATATATATTTATAATTTTATTTGAATATTAGGGGTGGGGGGTATTTTTGTTCCCAAATTTGTAATGTGTCAGCGGTTTTTAACCCCCTGAAACACACTAAATAATAATAATAATAATAAAAATATTCTGTCCAATTAAAATAGGCTCCTATTAACCCGCGATTACATCCATTCTTTCACATGATCACTGCAGATTCAATATTTTTATTATAATAAACAATCCCTCAGAGATTTAACCGCTGTGTTAAAACAGGTAATTTTTGCCTGTACGAAGATTTTACATTTTTCTGAATGAAACAAGGGATTTTAGGACTGCCTCGGTAGCATAGTGACAAAACGATTACCTGGTAAACTGGAGGGCTCTGATTCGATACCAATTGGAGCTTTTCAAAATTTAAAAATTCCAAACCGTTAAAAAGTTAAGTGGGGAGGTGACTGGTCATTCTGGGACGCGATGTATATCTTGATTAAGTTGGTATAGAAATATTTTAAGTGAGACAGCGATATTATGCAGCTATGTTTAGAAATATCCTTACCTTAGCAATCAGTAGCGGATATATTGGGGGGCGGTAGGGGCGATCGCCCCTCTCAGCTTAGCCCCACGCCTCTCGGTAACAGACTTTAGAAATTTCATACTAAAAAATTACAGATTCAATTTTATTAATGATAATATTTCCGAGAATATTGGCTAATTGCGGAGTCTGATAGTTAATAGTCGAGCTATTTTCCTTGAACATCTTGTATAGACTTATTTCCTAAAAAAATTAATAAGTACTAAATATCACATCAGATTTGACCTGAACGCTTGATTGCCCCCCCTCAACTGAAGACCTGTATCCGCTCCTGTTACCAATGGTTCTTAATAGCACATTTCAGAGTGCCACGTGTTCAAACATCAATAACACCAAAAATACTAAACGAAAAATTATCAATCCAATATAAATCTAAGCAAGGCTCTCCTGTAGACAGATTTGACGACCTTAAATTAGTGTCTTCCCTGATGAAGATCGCGAGTTAATATTAGGTAAATATAAAATAAACTTTAGAAACATATTTAAATTTATAGCGTGGGAGTAAGATTTTTTTTCTTTTTTAAGGTTTATATAGTTTAAATTTATTATTTTATAATTAGGAAATAATGATAATCAATGTTTGATTAACTATGGGCGTGTGATCATATAGGCCTTAAGCTATGATTATGTAGTGATCACCCAGAATTCTACAAATACCCATCTAACTTCTATCCAGGTATAATAATAAAACTCCACGCAAGGATAGATGTATGTTTAATCAAAATGGTAAGAGATAAGCAAACAATGGAAATAGGCTAGGCCCCCAGAAAAATTACTAGAATTCAAAAGTGTGGAATTGTTTTCGAGTTGCCACCCATATTCCGATTTTTATATCGCAAATCATAGAATGTAAAATGTATTAAAATTTGTGTAAACGCATAGTATTGCATTGTCACAAGCTAGATTTGTGTTTATCACATCGAATAATGGAAATTATTAAAAGGTGCAGTCTACTATTTAAGTATAAATCCGAAATTGCTGAATGATAGCTTGCTTTATTTGTACTTTTTTCATACATAGACGGATTAACACCCACATACAGTTTATAGGCCGGAGAGAAAACTAGGCTATTTTTTTATCCAAATCAATTATGAGTCATTTTATTATCTGTCATTTTTCTCATTTATGTGCCACCAAAGAGAATTTCAAACTTGTCGCACAGTAAAAGACTGCGGTTCTATTTTCAAAGACGGGTGCGCTTCAATCATTGCGTGCATCTGTACGAGTAGCATAGCAGGGGAAAAGTAGAAGATGAAAATAATATTGTATCTATAGACTGAACTCTCGAACGGTAGGAACGATTTGGTGAAGCTTGGTACTTGGTATGAACAATTTGAACATTATTGTTCCTACATCCTTCCTTTATGAGAGTCAATAGATATTAGATGGGTGAATAAATTCGTGGTTGATACTCTGTAAATAGGTATCTGCCCAAAATAGGGGGACATGTGGTAAAAAGAAAATGTACATATTGGTTTATTATTTTTAATACAACCTTTGAAATCGTCACAAAAAAATTCCCTCCTCTCCTCAAAATTTGATAATTTCAAGGTAATATGTAGATTGTAGAGTGCAAATATTGAAAAAAATTCTTGCCACTTAGCGTGGCGATTTATATGTGAATGACGGTGATGAAAAAAATCGAGGCACAATTAGGCCACAAATGGGAGCTACATAACAAATTTCACTAAACTTTTCGTCCAGGAACATCGATTTAATTTTCTAGTGGGTACCTAGTGTTATAATTATTTGTAGCGGTTTGTTTCAAAGGGCTCAAAAAAGACTAGCCTCTCAAAAACCAACATAAGCTCGCGTACGAGTCCGCAGCAAATTGGAACATTTTATATCTTTACAAATTAAACAAAAACAAAATAAAAAAGTAACTTCAACACCTTTCAATTCTATGTCCTGAGTGGATTAAGACGAAGGTGTCCGAGTGGAATTGCGACGAAGATGCCCGAGTGAAACTAAAAGTAACGCTTTTATTGGTAACGCTTTTTGATGCTATGTGCCAAAGTAAAGACATAAAATGTCTAAAGGGATAGACTAACCCTTTAGTTATCATATAATGAAATATGTACATTAAAGTACAATAATATTATTAAGATGTTAATTTCAATCTTCTAGTAACTTTCCTTGTATCCCGGAGTGTCCGTCTTAAACCAGTAAAATATATTATCCTTGTTTCCCCTGACTAATAATTGAAATTTTATTAGAGTTAAGTTCATTGAGAAGACAGGATACAATGAGTCATCAATCAATACGTGCTAATGTAAACACCATCGAGTACCTGCTAGGAGCCATTATATCCTCATCAGTTTTGAAAGGGGTCTTGTCTGGGAGTCTTCATTTCAGTTTTGTCAAAATTGTATTGTTCAGGCAACTATATTGTAAGATTTAGGAATTCTTTTTATGATCTTACACGCGTTTTTACATCATATTTATATGGATCATATCTAATAATATAGCTTAAGGGGCACTCCAACAATTTTTACTTTCAACCACAACAAGCACTTTTTACATTTACAGATCGACACCACCACGTTTCTTCGTATATCTCTGGTACGACACACTCGTAGATTATGGAAACGGCTAATCTTATTTTGATTTCAATATGATAAAAATAATGAAAATGTGCTAATACTTAATACAAACATGCATGTGATCCTGAAACTTACTGACAACGACCTAGGTGTGATATATTGGACCATTTCCAACAAAAACTATTCCTTAACAAAATGACCGATCTCGCGAGTTTTCAAGATGTCCGCCATTTTGTTGGTTTCCGACTTACGCTTAGTATTTATTGAATAACTTTTTCCTAATTGTGTCTCACAATGACGTTTTTCATTTTCGGTACTGAAAAAAATTGTACATAATAAATAATGGTTAAATCCTGCTACAAATAAATGCTTACCTGTTTTTAAGAGGCATTTGTTTCAAAATGTATGTGGTCGTCATTTCCTCGTGTAACTTTGAGATCGATTATCTCAAAAAGTTCTCCCGCGAAAAATCTGGCACTCATCAGGAAACACATGCCGATTTTGTTAAAATATTATTATTTTTCACTTGTCCGAATTTGTTCATTTTCTGTCAAACAACATTTTAACAAAACGGAAATGTGTTTCCTGATGAGTGAAATCTGACACTCATCAGGAAACACATGCCGGTTTTGTTAAAATTTAATATTATAATTCACTTGTCCGAATTTGTTCATTTTGAGTCAAACAATATTTTAACAAAACGGACATGTGTTTCCTGATGAGTGCCAGATTTTTCATGGGAGAACTTTTTGAAATAATCGAGTTTAAAGTTTCGCGAGAAAACGACAACAAAATAAATTTTGATTCATATGCCTCCTAAAAACGGGAAAGCATAGCGTTTCATCGTGACACAAGTAGGAAAAATATTATTAAATTAAAACCAAGCGTAAGTCAGAAAACAGCAAGACGGCGGATATCTTGAAAACCACGCAAGATAGGTAATTTTGTATGGGAATATTTTTTATTGGAAATGGGTCAATGTATTACCCCTAGGCCGTTGTCAGTAAGTTTCAGTACCACTCTGTATATTATGTTCGGGCTATTCCACAGATGCCTTCATTGTAGTTCATTATTTTCAATAATGATCAAGAAAAAAAAATACTCCCCCTCAAAATTTTACATTTTTTACTTTATCTTCTCTTATACGGAGTACCTCATATAGGAAAATAGAGTATTATGACAAAACGTATTTTATCCTTTTTTGGACAGATTAGGGAATCCAGCCCAGATTCCTAAACATGAGTCGAGAGAAAATGTGTGTCCGTCCGTGTGGGAAATAGTAATAGACCATCCACAGCCTTTATTCTTTTTTCTATATATTACATTTATTTTGTGTTTCATTTTACCAAAGGGAACCTATACAAAAACCTGCCAATATTATTTCCTATATGTTTGGCTTCTTGATCTCTCTATTCAATCTCCTCTACTACTTCATAAGATTGGTCTTGCTTTTCATACGAAATTTTTTTCATTGTTTGCTCTGATTGTTTTGTGATGGGAATGGTATTTACAACGCCCCGAGTAAATATTAAGCAGCTGTTTTATTTTAGGAATTCTATCTTCGATGAATCGTCACAGTGAACCAAACATTCTCCTTAGAAAATAATATTATGACAAATCCCGATTATTAATCTATTAGAGCGACTTCAAGCGATTCTACGCTACAAAATGGATTCGTATTACCTGTTTGAGCAAAAACCGACGTGTAGATCGGGCAATTTCCGATTCTAATGTTGTTTCTTAATATTACTTTTGTAATGGAGCATAGATTTTGACTAATTTTTTATGGATACCAAAGTTCCTTTTTATACATATGATACGAACCCATTAACCTGTTTGAGCAAAATCCGACGAACGATACGGGCCTCATTGGATACCCTTCCAACGCACCACGTTTGGATCGTTCGTGCGTAATCTTACGAATTTAATTTTGAACCTTTTCGCAGCTTTCCGCTATCAGTGGACAACAGGCATTAGCATATTTTTAATAATTAAGGTCATTTGAGACGAGGTATAACAGCTACCCACCAAGTAATACCTTGCTGTACGTTGCTCATATGTTATGTGTAGATCGGGCAATTTCCGATTCTAATGTTGTTTCTCAATATTACTTTTGTAATGAAGCGTAGATTTTGACTAATTTTTTATGGACACCAAAGTTTCTTTTTCTACATATGTCCTTGTTCGTTAGCAACTATTTTATACTCGGTACACAAATTTTAATTCGGACCTGAGAACTAGCCACTGAAAGTGAGCATAACATGTCATTATCATTAAACCAAGCACATAATAAAATCCCGAATTCTTAATTTTTGCATCATCGTTATTTTGGTATATTTTATTATCAGCAAATATTGAGAGAGTGATGTGTGTAGATTGTTGAATATTTCAGTGAAATATTTGCAACATCACCACATCTAAAATCAATATTGACCAGCCCTGCTTCTGGTGTCATTAGCCTGGGTGACATCCCAGATCCCAGTGCAGAAATATAAAATATATGGTGTCACATATCTACGAAATAATTGTTCAAAAGTTAGTGCAGTTAGGTCAGTTTAGCTTTCCTTGCCATACATCGTATTCCGTTCTTACGTTTTTGGAGAACTTTTTACTGGGAATGTCAGGCTAGAGGTCACTGGAAGATCATATGATCATTATTCGTTCGAGTGTTTCAATTTAATGGAATTTGTATTATAGTACCCTTTGTTATGACTTTGGTCCGAACTTGTACATAGGGTACCTATGTACAAGTTCGGACCAAAGTAGGGTGGAGTGAAAAACACGGATTTTCATGTTGGACCAGACTACTGAATTTTTATGTATGATATCTTTAAGTACTTTTAAAACCATTGACAAATACCCAGACTCATTTTAATTCAATTTTTTTAAAAAAACTAATTCTGGCGGAGAATAGACACCTTTGTGCGGTATGCGGGAACGGAAGATGAGGTCGGACAAATTTTGTCACTGAAAAGTTTTTTCTTGCACCATCCATTTTTGAATAAAAAACAAATAAAATGGTTCGTCAGTGACAAAGGTGGCCCCTAGTATTACGTAAGAACTGTGGGGACAAACAATATGCAAACTGGTTTCCTAATTCATTGTAAAAAGAAAAATCTTGGAGCTATAACTTAACTTCACTGAAATAGAAAATCATTTAAATAAGCAGCAAATATACTTGGAAGCCCCATATACCGATCATTTTAGAGCAGTTTTGGGAAGGCACCTCTTTTCACTGTTAATAGGTGAACTAAGTTATGCAATTTACTACCGCTCCACTGTGATCACACGAGTCTGAGTGTAACCCGATAGAACTAACGATACGTAGTGTCCCGAAGAAGACTTCCATCTGAATAAGCACCACACACAATCAATATTAACTTCAGTGATCTAATGGGAACCGGTGTATCCAACTGAACGTGATACATTGATGGCTGTCTCTTCCTTGTGTACATACGGAGTACCCTGTAGGATGATAAGACGACACGTTATTATGAGATTTAGTCCCAGTTTAACATTCCAGGAAGTCCTGCTCCCCTTCATCCGAACGCTAACCCATTCTGCTCTTTCCAGAATATCGATCTCCCTATTATTATTATTATAATGTTTTTTTATAATAATTATCATATTCTATGAATTCCGATTAACATCGACAATAACACACTCACACATCGCACATGATGTTCAATTATTCCAGTGTTGTGAATAGAATTGGGGATCTCAGATATTTATCAGTATCGCCCATGAAGACGAAGAAACAGGATCAACTTCGGTGTTCTTAGAGTTGTTTTTAATTTTATTGTTTTAAGTGTTGTTGCGGGTGTACCAGGAGAAAATATTGAAAATAAAATACATTTAGATTATAATTTGATTGTAAAGAGAAGAAATAACGTTTTTTGTCAATTATTTTATATATATAGTTAANTTTTTTTATTTTTTTTTTATAATATTTATTTTTTTATAATATATGCTTTTTATAATATTTACCTTTTTTCTTGATTTTTTTTTCAAACATAATTCAGTTTTAATAGAAAATCAAATTTATTAATTTAGAAAGCAATTGTTGCTTTTTAATTCCTTTGTTTTTACTACTGACTCGAACTAGATGGTTGATACCTATCACGTTTAATAAATATTTTGAATTAATTTGTATAGAAACTTATATTATCTATATACTATTTTCGTTTAAATTTTTATACAATACATTATTTTGTGAGCTCTATTGGTAAATGAAAATTCTGAAATGCCATTATGATTAAGTCATCTGAAAAATACTCTAGGTAAGAGAAATGCTTTTTAAACTAGTTGCAAGTTGGACTTATTATTTATTAAACTGGTTGCATGTCTCTATTGAGGCTGCAATTATCATTATCACTACGACCTTTCATTAGATGTGACGTGCGGTGACCTATGTGACCGGCGACGGGGATGGAGCTAGATTTGAACAAACAGCCCATTCCAGGTTACGAATCCACCGCGTCTCAACCAACTACTGAGGCTGCTGAGTTTATTTGGAATCCTTTATAAAAGGGATTTGCCCTGGAAAAAGAAAATTTCAAAAATGGATACAATATACGATGGTGCCCTCAAACTAGTTCATATCGAGCAGCAAAGGACATGGGTAAAAACAGAGATCATTGGAGGAATATTATACAGAAGTTCCTGTAGGATCACTGAAGTTAGGCAACGTCCAGCAAGCTTTTACGTAGAGGGTTCACAACGTAGGTTTGCGGATGCTGGCTGTTCTCGGTCTTACCATGTTTTCAGCGAAGGAGTATAAAACACCCTTTCTCTATTGAACAAAAAAAAAGTTGTGGTTTTTGATTAATACAAAATGTTGGGTATCTCAGCTATGGAGCACACATTTCTCTACAATCCATATAGGTACTACAATAAATCATATGTGTAGGTAATCGGTATCGGTACCTACATGATATTATGGGGATTCGATGTACAACTATCTAACTGTATCGAATCATTAATTGATTGATTTTCGTGTGGAGACTGGTCGCTAGTCGTGGAGCTACAGTCTAATGTGTGCACTGTTCCGTAATACATGAAGTATTCTCACACATGCTTAATTAATATATTCATGTGCATATAAGTATGTATTATTATACTTATATTATTTTATTAGCAGACATATTTCTCCAGGCGTGTTTGTGTAGTGTCGTGGTCTCTATTGTCATACAGGAAGTTTAGAAAAAAAAAATTATACTATTATTTACGAAAATTTAATACTAATTAGTTGGTTTAAATCATAATTTTTCTATCTGAAGCGAAAAATATGTTATAGCCCAGAAGCCCAGTTTACCGTCTTCAAAACAAAGCAAAAAAGGCATAATATACTCATTAGAGTAATTTGTGCTGGAAATGACCTGTTTTATTAAACCTAGTCCTGTTTTAACTTTATTCTGGTTCACCCTGTACCCTGTAGCAGAGACCTCTAAAGAACTGTCCCCATAACGTCTGATTTAATATCCTTTACACTTCCCTGAAACACCCTGTATATTTCAGGTGATAAGTTTAACCCAAGTTTTTTTCATATTGTCAACAATCTACAAATTGCAAAATAATAAAAGATTGTTGTACCCAATCAGGTAGATTCTGATAGTGCGTCTCTTATCACACGAACTACCTACTAAAATAATAAATTATGAACTCTGATCGATTTTGTGATAGTATTCTTCCCAAATATAATTTCTGAGAAAAATGTATACCTTTATGCTTTATGCTCCATAAATCAATTTCTCATTAGGTCCTAAATACATAAATGCTAAATAATGCAATTTTTACCTTATTCATATAACACTCACAACAGTTCATATTATATACAGGGTGTCAAAAACACAAGGGAGCGGATCTCAATATCTTGAGAGCCGTTTGTGATTTTGACAAACGCTGAAACATGTGTTTCTTCATTGCGAAACTTTACAAAACTTTGGGCACACTCAGAGGAGGTTCCTTTTGTATTACATTTTTAAAAATTATAAGAAAAGAAATAACGTAGATACTTTGAAATATTATATGTTGAACTCTACTTGAAACTTTGGATTATTGCATGTGTGAGCTTTTGCGACCATGGCTCGGCGCCTATTGAGTTTGAATTCTCGAATTTGGATAAATTTCTATTTTGGAAAATGTGTCACTCAAGCACGCAATAAGATATCAAAGTTGTCCCACTTTAGGCCTCCTGAAAGTGCCCAATATTTTAAAACTAATAGAAAAAAAATTCAGTGTTATTCAAATTTCAAAAATATTCTCTAGATATTACGTTCAGTGCCTTGTTAAACATTACCCTCCCTTATGCCAGGTACTTTATAGGCTTAGAGACATGCTCTCACAAGAGCAGTGCATTTTCAGGATATCTACCGAAGTAGATATCTTTTTATTCCAAGCACAATATGTCTCTAAAGCACCTGTCAAAATACGTCAATAATGTTACATATGAAAAATTATACACAAATGTGACAAACGTCCTTCAATCACGCAGTAACTGACTCTTTTTTTTACAACTACAAAGTTAGACATAGATATTAAGTAATCCCACAGTCCACCAGTTGTTTTGCTGAATTAACTAGAAAAAGACAAAGAAACGATATTCACCTAGACAAAGGGTCTCCCAACAGAATATTGATTAAGTTTTATGTTCATGTAGACAAAGGGTCTCCCCATAGAATACTGATAAAGTTCGATGTTCACGTAGACAAAGGGTCTCTCAACAGAATATTGATTAAGTTCGATGTTCACGTAGACAAAGGGTCTCCCCATAGAATACTGATAAAGTTCGATGTTCACGTAGACAAAGGGTCTCCCAATAGAATATTGATAAAGTTCGATGTTCACGTAGACAAAGGATCTCTCAATAGAATATTGATAAAGTTCGATGTTCACGTAGACAAAGGGTCTCCCCATAGAATACTGATAAAGTTCGATGTTCACGTAGACAAAGGGCCTCCCAACAGAATATTGAAAAAGTTCGATGTTTCTTAACGTCAGTGACGAAACAAATATATTTTAAAAAATCTCGGAAAAAATATATTTTAAAATTGTGATAAATTTAATCCATATTGTTTGATTATTTTTAATATTAAACCTTTGGAATCGATGACCTGAAAAAAATATTTTTTTGGGATAATCCGCCAGAAAAAAATAGCCAAAGTTCAATATTATATACAAAAACTTATATACCCTTTAAATTTTGAACTCTTCGATTTTTGCCCTCTCTGCTCTTTTTTTACAACATGTACCATACAGTGTCCAAGGTCCACACAACACTTTTTATGAACAATAGAACTACATTAAAGTGCTATTATTCAATAATGTTATTATTATAGAAATCTTTAAAAGTTCTTCGTATCCATGGAGAGTTATCAGTTGCTTTATTAGAATTGCATAAGAAATTAATTATTTTGCAATTTGGGTTGCACTGGGGAGTCGACTCGGGACACTTTTTTAACGTATACTTTGTGAATAGGAAAAAAAGAGTAACCACATAAACATATTTAACGTCGATCTTTGAAGACCTGCATCTTGCCCCAAAGTTGCAGTCCTTCAAATTATGTGCCCACATGACATCTATGTGGGCACATACTAAAAATCATTACATACCTATTTCGTTTAATGTTGAAAGTAACAAAAGTTTCACTTATATAACGAACGGAGTAACGCTTAAACTATTGAGAAGGGGGCAGTGAGATTACTTAAAAACAAACGAAATAAAATGAAAATGATGGAAATTATCGTAGAATGATTAAGCATGGCAAATAACATCTCACTTAAACTGTTGAGAAGGGGACAGTGGTTGATTACCTAAAAACAAACGAATTAATTAAATGAAAATGATGAAAATTATCGGAGAATGATTAAGCATGGCAAATAACATCCCACTTAAACTGTTGAGAAGGGGACAGTGGTTGATTACCTAAAAACAAACGAAATAATTAAATGAAAATGATGAAAATTATCGGAGAATGATTAAGCATGTATTGTCAATGGCAGATAACATCTCCATGCAGAATGTGCAGCACACTCGGCTTGCATCAGAGATGTACCGGCTTTGAAATTTGGCAGACTCCTGAGGACAATTACTAATAATATACAAATATGCATTTACATTTTTTACATAAATATGCCTACCTAATACCCTTACTTTCAATTTGAATTTGTATTTATTACCATTATAATCTACACTTATAAAACGCAAAGCCCAGTTGGCCCAGGGAAAACAGCTAGTATCTTTTATTTGATAGTGTTACCACAAGCGATTCAGCAATTAGTTTAACAGTTATTGGTCATTCGAGACGAGGGTTTACCCTCCATTCGCTGTGGCAACTTACAAAAAAGCTAACCACATTGGCCTCATCCAGCCTAGGTTGGGCCGGAAAAATAGCCAGCATTACAAGGTCGCGAACCTACATGGACACCCACTTGGTCGATTTTGAACCGGTCGATTTTTATTCTAATTAATATTATTATTAGGTAAGGTCTTTAACGTATGTACCTAGGTATTTTAAAATTATGAAATTTTTATCTGTGTTAAGTACCTACCTATACACCTAATTTACTATATTGTATATTATTGGTAATAACATGTGTTTTATTAGTGTTTTTAATATTTTATAAGTGAAAGTAACGATAACTTATTCAATTTGAATTTGATATTATTCCATTTATTTCAGTATTTCAAAGAGATATAGTATTACTTCTCTTTTTTAAGAAAAATACAAAATCTTAGTATAATATTCTGCACGTTTTCTATTGACAAGAAACAAATTGTGCGTGATTCGAGAATGATAAATTAATCTACCACGATAACTCTCGAACGCCTTCGCCGTTTTTTATGATATTCGATATGGATACCTACTCTTCTTCATGTTGTTCTTTTCCCACTCTCTTTATAGCTATAACCCTTACCTGGCACGGTAACCCTCGCTTGCTTCTCACAGTATCCATGTGGAAACTCGCACGACCTATCATCATTGGTTTGAAGCAGAGTTTTTTAATGACTGGATGTTTTTCCTAACACCAAACCTTCTGTATTTACACGGGCTTAGGACTGTCACCTAATGAAGCTGGCTTGCTCCCCTCGGTGGCTACATTTATGGATACCTACTCATTATGCTCCAAATATTGGATTATCAAATAAATATGAACCTTTGGAATCCTCACGAAAAAAAATACACCGCCTCACAATTTATTAATTTTTCCGTATAAACAATGCGTAATTTATTTTTAAATTTAAGGAGTATCTACACAAATACGCCTGATAAATACTTATAAGATTTCAGAAGGTAATCGCAGAGGTAATATAAATTCACAAGAGTCGCAATTAGGTAAACTATAAATTAAAGTGAGAAGTTTGAACTTTTAGAATAACATTGATGTTTATAAATTATTCTCCATCTTTCTTTCTCTTCATAGTCGTCGAAATTGAGTGAGGCCTAAAGTTCACTGAACCTCAACTAATTTGAGGGTTTTATTTTTAAAATTTCTGTCGTGAGAAATGTAAAATTTAAAAATACTCCTGATTTGATTTTTGAACTGGGGTGGAGTGGTTTATATTTTTCAACTTCCTGCTTGATCTGTACGCTACGCTACGCTGTACAGGATTGTCATACTTCATTTATTTAACGCCTCATTTATTTATTTTCTGTCAATTATTTTCATTCTTTTTTCAACATATCCTAATCCGTGGTTAACTCCGCGAGTTAATACGAAGCGATGTTGAATACATTTTTGTGATTAATGGAGGATTTCAAGATTTGATGGGGTAGATTATTATATTTTTATACAGGGTAGTCCAGTATTTAGTTTTGTCCAGTTATTTAGCGGCCCCAAACAGGGCCGCTCAGAGGGGGGGACAAAGGGGACAAAATGTGCCGGGCCCGGGCTCCTCAAGGGGCCCTGGCACAGCGGATTTTTTTCACTGATAATAAAAAAATAAATTAAAACAAATACAACAAAAAGTCAGATTTATTCTCTCTTAGCCAGCGTCTATGGGACGTGGAATACACACGTTAAATACACCAGTTAATAATTGATTGATTCGAGTATCAAATATTCATTAATGATAAATAATATAATTTTATTATTTTAATATAACATTAGAAAAATGAGTTCTAAATCGGAGAAATCGGGGGCCCAGAAGAGAAAAGATAAAGAAGAAGGAAAAAGAGAGAAAAAAGAGGGGCAACTTTCCCTTGATTCTTTTTCAAGATCTCTGCCCAGCAGCCCCAGCACTTAACGAAATGCTGCCTAACAGGTGGAAGGTGGGCAATCGCAAAAAAAAAAAAATTGGGGGGCTCGGAGCAGGTCTTTGTCCCCGGGCCCGGTAAAGCTTTGAACGGCCCTGGCCCCAAATGTTGATCAATAGTCTTTGCCCAATTTTTCTTATATTTTTACTTTCTCTTCCTATGGAAGATAAAGTAAGTATTGTGATCGTGCAGAAAATTTGGACATTTTTTTTTTTTACAATGAAAGATAATTAAGCTATTTTAGCAATTTATTCAACCAAAACGTGAAAATCTATTACCAAGATAATAATAATACAATTCTGAAACCATTTTTTTTTTATATATAAAAAATAATTTACGCCATGCCACACAAACAAAAAGGACTGTATCCAAAATGCTGCCGGACACAGAAATTTACATGCGAAGAACATTTGACGTGATTTTATATCAATGAAACATTGCTGGAATATTATCCTCTAAACAAAATTTATCATCGAAAAATTTGGCCCCACGTATTAAGGTTTGAGGGTTGTTAATGATGAATATTTGGCTTCTAATCTGAAGGGTTTATCTCCAATTAAGGTTACAGAAATTACCTATTTACCTACTATTCGAGATTCTCATATTTGCTACTTGCTCAGTGAATTGCAGACCTCACTCAATTTCAACAACTATGAAGAGAGAGAGAGAGAGAGAGAGAGAGAGAGAGAGAAAGAGAGAAAGAGAGAGAGAAAGAAAGAGAGAGGGAGGGAGAATAATTCATTATATTTTACTTCATTACGACTCTCGTGACCTTATATTGCGTATCACTTCTGCTCATTATCTTCACCTGAACCATTATTCATCACGCTGCGTACGCACATATTTCCCATAAGATGTGTAGTGCTGTAGTGTGTACCTATTTGTGTAGGTTATCCCTAAAATTTAATAATTATGCAATGTTTCATAATGAAAAATATACCTCTAAAAAAATATACCTCATGTGGCCCTATATGCACAAAAAACTTATCACCTCCGCTCATTATCTTCCACTGAACCATTATTCATCACGCTGCGTGCGCACATATTTCGCATAAGCTGTGTACCTGTTTGTGTAGGTATCCCTGAAATTTAATAATTATGCAATGTTTCATAAGGAAAAATATACCTCTAAATTTTTTAAAGGTCTGAAATTTGGCCCCATGTGGCCCTATAGACACAAAAATGTATTAACCGATTCTCTAAACGTTGTGAATGTCCATACCAAGATTCATAAAAATTTATAGGCACTTCTTGTCCTTCTAAATTTCCGATTTCTATAGATTCAGTAGATCCTGGGATAAACGGCAGGCTACACTCACTTAAAATTGCAAATATCCCGCCCCCAGGTGGCCTAACAGGGCCAAAAAATAAGCTAATTCTATGAACGTACTAATGAATACCCATAACAAGTTTCATCATAATCGGACAAGTGGTTTGCAAAAAATCAAGACAAACAGGAAAACAAAAATATGGGATAAAAATAGTGGTGTTAAAATTGGACCTCACCTGGTTCGGTCAGCGAGAACACAACACTAAACAGAATATGAGTGCCTCTAACATTCTCCTCTAAATTGATTGAAAAATCCATTATTTTCATAACATAATACATGAGGAGAAATGTAATTATGATTTCATATTGAAAACATGATCTGATATTAGTTAGTCCAAATTGACAACCGTGGACATTGGACATTACTATCAATTTTGCTTAAATAATAGATTTGCCAGCAAAACGAGCTCATTTCTTTAAAATAAGAAGAACCTGCGAATATCTGTTGGATGTTAATACAGAAATAAGTAACTATCTAGTGTATAGATCAGCCCTCGCCAAAAACAGTCATGCCGACAGAAACACTTTGAACAACGAACAGCCAAAATAATTACCTCATGTTCTATCACAGGTCATGCATCGGACACATTCAGACGTAAATCTCATAATATATTATGTTCAAGAGAATAGCCGATGTACGCAACTTTGTGCGTCACGGGAATTTTCTACACTACAGCCAGAGGAAAATCGTGGCTGTAGAATTTTTTAAGGCTATATTTTTTTTTCTTAATATCTCTTTAACATCTATTGGTCATTTTAGACGGGTTTTTTACAGCCTGGGTTAGGCCGAAAAAGTGGGCAGCATCACGAGGGCCCGAATACATGTGGATACCCACATGGATAATGCTTAACTTCAGTGATTAAACGGGATGTGGCTTTAGGCTAAATTAATTCAGTCTTTTTTCTTTTCCTTTTTTAAATATTGATAAATCTGCTCTATATGATGGGCTAAGTTTTCGGGTATGGTTGGGAAGGGGGGTTACTCTTGGTCATTTTTTGATATCTCTTACCGTTTTTGTCGTGAATTTTAAATAGTGTATTTTTAAATAGGCAACGGATTACCTTCCGTACATACTAAAAGGAAACTCTCTTCCAAATTACCAGTTTCTACAATTCTACGTTTAGTCAGTGAATCAGTATTACTACCAGTTGGGTTTTGTGTTTAGAAGTAGGTATAGATTAGAAGTAGTTAGCCCGCGTCTATGGCACGTTGAATACACCAGTTCCCGGCACTAAAGTTAAGCAACATCCAGTGAGTTTGTTCTATGTGTGTGTCCACGTGGGTTCGCGCCTTCGTGATACTGGCTATTTTTCCGGCCCAACCCAAGCTGGGTGAGGTCAATGTGGGTAGCTAGTTTGCAAGTTTCCAGCGAATGGAGGGTAAAACCCCCGTCTTGAATGGGCAATAGATGTTAAAGAGACGTTAAGCCAAATTAAAAAAAAAAAAAGATTGGAAGTAGGTATAAATTTGTTTGCATGATAATAAGCTACGCCATCAAAAAAGTACAGAAAGTGAGAAACACGGACATCAATAACAAGAAGGGTAGAAAAAATAATAACAAATCTAAAATTTAAATGGGCAGGGCATGTCTATCGCTCGAAAGATGAAAAATGGAGCAAAAAATTACAGAATTTTATTGGTAATAACATGTGTTTTATTAGTGTTTTTTACCATTAGATAGGAAAAGAAAAGAGGAAGACAAAAGAAGGGGTGGTCAGATGATATAAAGAAAGAATGTGGTCCTTTATGGAAAAGACATGCCAAGGAGAGAGAAGTATGGAAAGAAATGATAAAAGATATCGTTGAACAAAAATAAAACAGTAAATTAAATTAAAAAAAAAAAAAAAAAAAAAAAAACACACACACACACAAAGAATATACACTACACCCCTCATATGAGGGATGCCCATGATCTAAATAGAGTGTCAAAGGGCATTATTATTATTTAAGCTACGCCCTCCCTGAGTAACGTGGGCAATAAATCACACCAAGCAACCGAAGCTTGCTGATATTATACCTAACAAATCGGAGCTTGCTGATATTATACCTAAGAACAGACAGATGATCTGATGAGCAAATTGATTTCACCTCCCTAACTATCACGACGAACTATTGATTTTGTTATTCGATTTATGATTTCTGCATAGGTACCATGAAACCTGAAATATGAAATTTAGAGTTGGGGAATTTTTTTATGTGGTCGATCTGTCGATTTCATTATTGAAAGTAGACCTTTAACGAACGACAGATTTAAGTGCAACGGGCAAGGGACATTTACATCTTAGTTATAGCCCGCTCGTTTTGTTTTGCTTGATAATACTGCTCCGAAAATGATCATAGTCAAAAATGATCTACTTTGGTGGTGCAGATATTTTCAAAAGAATAGAGTATCTATCCAGCACTATTATCAGATTTATCAAAGATTGATATTTTTAATTTTAAGGAGTGTTTTAAAAATGAAATAGTAAACAAAAGTTGTAAGTTACACATATGATGCTAAACATGAACACCAACAATGTAAATACAAAACACAATGTTCAAACATACAATAGGAGTTGGAATCTCTGAACACACATTCGAATGAACAAATAAAGGGAGTGGGTCACGGTGATAGAGTGGCGTGCCGCATTCATTTATCGTAAGAACGGCCGTCCAAATTAGGCTAAAATTCCAATCGATCAAAGTATAAACTAAGAAGACAGTTTTGTTAGACATTAGGAAAAACTTCTCCAAGAGTTTATTATTTTTCTATTTCAACCTCTATTATGCAAACCTTGAATATGACTGTCGGGAACAAGGACAACAAGAACATTATCATCATCTAAAACAACAACAATGCATCTACTAAAACATCATCATTATCATCAACAACAGATAATATCATCACAATCATCAGTATCAGCAGCAGCAACAACAACATAATCACCATTTATAAACAAGAACACCATCAGCACCATTATTCACAATAGTAGGTGCGACAACAACATCATTATCTACATAATAACATCATTAACGACAGCAAAATTATCATCAGCAACAACTCCACATTATCATTAAAAACAGCAACATCATCGTCATCATTAACTACACAATAATATCATAAACAACAATAACTCCACATAATCAACAACATTATCATCATAATCATCATCATAACACAATAGCATCATTAATAACATCAACAATTCCACATTATCAACAACATCATCATCATCAGCATTAAAAACAGAAACATCATTATCAATGCCAACCCCACCATATCAACTAGTGGATAAGGTTTATATGGGCTTGAGAGCCTTGAAAATTTGAATGGGTTATTTTAAATCCTCTATTAAAACCAAAATTTCATGAACCTTAACAATCTTAACATAAAGGTTCTCGATCTCATTGGACATGGAACGCCACTAATATTGCTATCAGAATTTCAAAGTACATACTTGGCTTTCCTTTTCTTTACATTTGGATACATTACCTATGTGTTATTTTTCGAAAGAACTGTTCTTCTTATAACAACTCTAAACAAATTAACAAACGTAAAACAGATTCAATTTAACTATGATAAACATTCTAATTTCTAATGCATTCAAAATGCATCTTGCAACATGAAAGAAAAAAACATTCACTCGCACTTTAAATTTTTATGATCTAAACCGGAAATCGAAATCGCAATTAATGCACAAGGTATCTGGGGATAAAATCATTTATTTAGGTTAGTGTGTTTTCCTAGTAGCGACTCGAGTATTCTTCTCCTATGTTCTGTGTAAGTGAAAAGACTACTCGCACACGCATCAGAAGCTACATAAGAAGCTACCATACATGTTTTGTTTTAGACCTTAAAGACGTTTAAAAAAGGGTAGTGAATACACAATAGACGACGATCATTTACTTGGCTATATTTATCAATACCAGATAGATACCTATTTTAATTTAATTTTAACTAATCCAACGTTTGCTAGGTACGCCCTTTGCTGAAAATTGCAAACCAGCTATCATCATTGACCTCACCCAGCCTGGCCAGCCAGCATCACGAGGGCGCAAACCCACGTGGACACCCTCGCTGGGCGTTGCTTAACTTCAGTGATCTAACGGGAACTGGTGTATTCAACGTGACATAGACGCTGGCTAATTGAAATCTAAAAATCCCCATACATGTAATAAATAAAATAAGTGAGTTCTATCAAACCATATTTTCAAACTCTCGAAATATGCAAAAAGAAAAATGACGGGAGGTCATCCCAAAGTTACATATTTTTCGTGTTTTTTAGAATCTATTTCATAAAGCAATTCAGGTTTAAATGACCATCCACCATTGGTTACAATCCAATTTTTCCACTCTTTTGTCGTAACTTCATAACTTTTTAGACATCGAATTTTGAAAAAGATGTTTGAATTTTTTTTAGATACCTACTTGAGGCAGTTTTTTTTTTTTTTTATATATATATATATATTTGGAGTCTTTAATAATAAATAATGGATATCCTGTGTCCGATTCTATTCCATCTAATTTGGGCGGAGCGAAGCGAAGCGTAGCCTTATACTCCCTACAAACTGCAAATTTTGTTACCCTACTCCTCCGAAACTACTCAACCGATTTTTACCAAATTTTTTTCTTCATATTCTGCATATACCCAGGGGTGCATATATTTATTTTCAGAACGATATCTTGAACCGTTTCCGATTTTCCGGCCGATTTTCCGATTTTTTACCAAATTCAGAGTCATGGTTCGATATCTTAAATTTTGTCGCGACAACATATCAACTCATAGCGAAAAAGTTTCAGGGGGCTTCTCAATACTTAATTTAGGACATAATTTACTAAATTTTGACAAACCATTCCAGAGTCACAAGTTACAAGTTCGAAGCCGGGATCGGGCAATATAAAATTTAGGAAATACTAATTATATAGCTAAAGCGGTGAGGGATATCGAATATATATATATTTATTGATCGGAGCAAGCGTAGCCTTATACTCCCCACAAACTGCAAACGTTTGTTACCCTACTCCTCCGAAACTACTTAACCGATTTTTACCAAATTTTTTTTCTTCATATTCTGCATATACCCAAGGGTGCATATATCTATTTTCAGAACGATATCTTCAACCGTTTCGAATTTTTCGGCCGATTATTTTGCGCTTTAAATAAGACCTACTACTCAACGGCACGATGCAATGGTGAAAGGTGCGGTATTCTCAAAAAATCTTGTTTTAACGGAATAATGGAGCAATATCCTAAAGTTTATGTGGTGCGCGAAAATTCGAGGTGAAACGGATGGCTCCGCCCGTTTTTGTCCACAGACACACCTAGTAATATATCTCAAGATCAACTAACCTAAATATTTCTCAACAACTAAACCTAAAAATATCTTTCAATCTCCTCAACTGGAATGTTGTGTTCTACCAGACATTATTCTGAAACACGAAAAAAAGAATACCTAGAAGAGCATTGGTAATATAATTACCACCAATTAAAAGAAAACATAAATTCTAATAGGGACATGGTAATATATTTACCACCAGTACCTACATCTACATGAGCAATGGTAACTATTTTACTTTTTACCTCCACTTTGAGGGCTTCTAGAGAACTTACAGATATAAATAGAAATGAAATTTCACGACAAAACTGTTTCTAAACACCTTGAGAACATTATAAAATAGTCAAAAAGTTACTTACGGCATTTTCTGTATGTACAAGACATTTTTTTCTCTCAAACACCACAGAAAACACCCATACACTTCAATTTTTCAAAAAAAGTAAAAGTGATTTCACGGTTCACCAATTTGTGTAAACATTTCACGGCACCCTCTGGTGGAATATCTGTGCACTATACACTTGAGAATTCATGAGAATGTTTCACCTCCTTTGTAGCAATTGGCGGGAAAGTAGGTGGTAAATAGTTTACGATTGTCTTATTAAGGCTTAACGAATTTTATTTGCGTCAAATTAAGAAACGTTGTTTGTTGTTTGACATGAAGTTGATTCGCTCGGTGAACTCTAAAATTTTGATTTTTAGGTGTACTTATTAAGTTAAGAGGCGAGTATGTATTTTGGTGTTGATATATCTTTCAAGAGGGTACACCATTATTTGTATACTTAAAATAAGCCCCACCCTGTCTGTTACACCCTGTATATGTACTCGTATATTATAGGCTAATAATCTCTTATAGACCAAAATTTTCAATGTCATCAAATTTGATGAGATCCATATCAATCTACTTTAGATATAACCTTGAATCTTCCATCAGAATTATTGACTTTGACATGTGACACACATGACCTGATCTAATAATGAGTGTGACATAACCTGAGGTATGTTTGCTTTGTTCCTAAAAAAAAAATTTGCAAAAAATATAGCAAACTTATAATATATCTCTGGGGTAAAGATGCTAAAGCAAGCCAAGGTCATATTATGTCAATTAATTGACTACTAAAATTTTATGAAGGTGCTAGGTAATGAAGGTATCTCCATATATACAAAATCTTGTGGTCAGGTCTTCCGCCCACTGTCTACTATTGGGTGACTGGGCAATATGCAAATTAGACACAGATTTTTTAAAGTAAAAAAAAAAAAATATATCTTTTAAATTTAATTTTTTAATACAATATATCCTGGGAACAATAGGTACAGGTAAACTAATAATAATATTTTGTAGGTACCTACACTAATGAATAATTTTAGGAAAAGAAGATGTTGAGGGAGTAGTTATGATAATCAATTCATGATAGCTATGGCCCTCACGTCGAAAATAACGTCACCTAAATTGATACAAGAAAATGGCAGAATAAAGGGTTAGAGCGTGATTTCAGCTTTGAGATATTCGTTCATTGAGATTTTAGTAAAAACAAAAATATTCTTGGCTTCTTATCGAATTACATTTGAAATTGAAATTCTCTGTCTCTCTATAGTTACCTACTTTCAAACTCTAAAATGTTTGAGGCTTTCTGAACACCGTCATTTCGAAACTGATTTGGAACTGAAATGTAAACAAAATATTAATATTTAAGTCAGCGTCGATGGCACCAATAAATACCTTTAGGATCACTGGAGTTGAAGTGAAGGTATCGCCAAAATTAAACTTTTAAGCGGTCCAAACTGTAAGGGATATCATCAAATTTCCTTACATGGAACGCCCCCCCCCCTCATACAAAAAAAAAACATTACCCGAAACCATTCCCGCCTCAAAACAATCTGGTTAATGTCAATGAAGAAACTTGCCTCAAACGAATGTAGTTTTCTTCCAGGGAATGGAAATTTGATTTTTTTAATAAAAAGAACGTTGGTTAAAGAAACTGACTGACGCCCCAAATCAGGTTCAACCTTAACAATAGTCCTGATGCTTATGTGGAATCGTTCTTTCCTTATACTCTTGTTTCGTTGGGAATAATATTTGAACAAAACTCTGTTTATTGTTTACATTCTTCTTTTCTTTTGATTCGGTCAATTAATATTTAGAAACAAAGAGGTTAACAAGTAGTCTAATTTATTTATTTCCTTAAACAAAATAATTGCTCTTGCTGAACCATTTCAATTGCAGACATTTTCAAATAGTAACTTCATAATATTATCTGAATCTATCTTTTTGGACAAGATCCAAAATTACACCTGTCCAGAAATTCTTCAAGAAGTCGTTCATTATTATTTTGGAATTTTGAAAAACATAAATATAAAATATAATACATTAAAAATAACATTATGAGACATGGCATTCCAGACAATTTTATGAGTTGACAGCTTGGCGTTACAAGTTACCAACGCCAACGTGGCGTTTTACGATAATGATGTGCCATATGAAATGTGGTATTTGAAATATATTATGTCGTTTATTTTATGTATAACTAACAAGCTATGACCACTCAAACGGATGCTTTAAATAATTATATTTGAAAACCCGCATTTTTTCCTCAATCATGCTCAAATCACTGACCATATAAAAGAAGAATATTTTTTTTTTTTATTAATTTTAGCAATAAATTATACACAGTTTAATTCAGAGTACATCAGGAACTGCGTCCTGACATAAATTTCAGAATCAAACCAAATCGTGGAGCAATACCGAAAGACATAGAGCGATCTTACATTTCTATTGTTAATATCGGACATTGGTAAAAAGAAAAAAGACGGTTGTTTGTCCTGGCCATTTTGTTTACATATGAGATTAAATTCAGTGTTTATGTGTTTCACTGAAACTTTATGCTTTGTAGATATAGATAATTTCAAAAGGTTCCTTAATTTAAAGACGGCTATTTTCAAATTTTAAAAAATGAGAAGTTTACTCAAGTTTCAATGAATGTTTTACTCAGATCTTCATGTGGGAAGGTATGCAAAACTTGAGTTTTCGCTCCAACACTAAATTCAATTTTTTTTTGTTGTACAAAACGGGTCTATAACCTTCAGATAATATTACTGCCTATATATCTTTCTTTCAAGATAAGTTGACTATTATTTTATTGATGGCTGTAAAGGTATTTGTTTTCCATCCTAGCGTGGATGAGCGAACAATTCGGAAAATTGGTTGACTATTTTGTGTTAGAACTTTGCATTGAGTTCTCTCAATTTTACCAAAGATGTTTTTTCGTTTGTGGACGATAGCATCAAAGTCTCGCCCAAAATAATAAATAATTAATCAGCACATATTTATTATGAAATTAGATTTAGAAATGTCTGGAGGGTATCCGGTATAAATTATAAAAGAAAAAAATGCAACACAAAGAAAATATCGGAAGTTATTCATTAACTCGAAGAACAGGCTAAACTTAATTAGCACATTGGCCCGTGGCTTTTGAATCAAAAGTATAAATATTTATTCAATTTTTGAAACTGTTGTGAAATTTTACGTTCAAATGAATGTTCACACTTTATGTTTCTTTTTGTAATTTTACGAAATTCGCTAGGAAATATTTGCTTAACACAGTAAGTATGAAACATTAACGACAGGCGGAAATTCGTCTGATTGACATAGGCTTGATAAACAAATTTTCTAGTTTTTGTGACAGGTAGATGACCTCTTTATTCTATATCAGAGGAAGAATTTGTAAAAGAAATAATGTAGGTTCTATATTCTAAGACCCAACAGGCTCTTCACAATTTTTGTGGGTGTCACAGAATTACTGCATTTTCTATCAAAGGCTCATGTACGAGTATATGTTCTACGAAACCATTTTTTTTACTCTAGTAATGAAACCAATGGTAGCTACGTACATTAAAGTAGCCACTCAATCGTACGAGCCTGAGTGCGCCCCAAAATCACAAGCACTAAGTAGAACCACGTTGAATACACCAGTTTCTGTCAGATCACTGAAATTAAGCAACGTCGGGCGTGGCTAGTACTTGGATGGGTGACCGCTTGGGACACCACGTATCGTCGGCTCTTTTTTCTGGCCCAACCCAGGCTGGGTGAGGTCAATGTGGGTAGCTGGTTTGCAAGTTTCCAGCGAATGGAGGGTAAACCCCCCGTCTCGATAGACCAGTAGATGTTAAAAAGACGTTAAGCGAAATCAAAAAAAAAAAGAAAATGTTTAGACCTCGCCCGGAATTGAACCCGGGTACCTCGAGTTTATTATTTTTTTAGTTCATATTTAAAAATAATAAACCAAAAGTCATATGTAAAGAATATTTATTTAAAAGTACATTTCACGTCGATATAAAAATAAAATAAAAAAAGATGTGTGTGTACTTATCTACTTATGTACGCACGTGAAAGTTTATACTTCTTTTAAAAATAAAAGTCATACCTATTATGTTGAATTATAGAGATATAGAGGTATGTCGTTTTTCTCTAAAAATAAAGCCGTTGGCCATTTAAATGAATGAGGTCTATAATTGGAGGGGTCTGTGTTAATTTTGTGTTACACGTTACACTGATGGGGTCTTAATTTTGCGTTACAGGGGCGTTGATAATTTTGTGTTACAGGTATTACAGTTGCGCGCGCATCGTAAAATTTCACTCTCATCATTTTTTCATAACGCATCTGAAGAAGTATAACTTCAAAACTCCTATTTCCGTTATAAAACTGACATTAGGGTCAAATTTTCCAACTTTGTAAACAAATTAGCAATTTTTGTAATTCTTTACCAAAATCAATGATGAATGTTTTTGTTGTTGTTGTTGCATCTTACAATTCAAATCCGTTCTCAAGATATTTGAGTGGTTCGCAAATGAAACTTTGGTGTACACGTTTTATATTATCTTGTATCTTGCCGTTGCAAAACTAGCGTTCTGCTTGATTATACTCGTAAAGCAACAAGATACAATCTTTGGTCATTCATTTTACTAATAGCCAAAATGACTAATGACACTCAACATGATAAGTCTAATTAAAAGTTGACACTAGTGGATAATAATTAATGAAATGAAAGAAAAATATAATTGAAGTGTACGACTTGGACTGACCCCGCCCTAACAAATTCATTTTGTAATAATGCTGAACTGATGAGAGAGTGCAATCAAAATTTGTTCGTTACTTGTTTCGAAAATTAAATGGTTTTTACCCAAAATTTCCCCAGTTTATAGAGTACAGTTTACTCACAGATTTACTTGCTTCTTTTGGAGCCCCTTGAGACGAGAAGAAGTAACGAACAATTAAAATTTCTAGAAAATGTCCTTAATAATAAAATATCTAGTTCCTACGTAACAAAAAAAAATCAAATTAAAATTCCGCAACCCAGGCTTAGACCCGCAAACACACGGGGGCAGCTGTTCCATGTATCACACAGGAGACAAGTCTTCGTATTCAAATCTCCTATTATCAGAGCCATGGATTTGTATAATTCCATGGATTCAAAGCCAGCCCTCTTCAAATGATTAATCTATCTCTCATACATACTCATCAATTACTATCTCTCATATAAACACTCATCATTAACTACCTCTCATAATCACTCATTCATCACTATCTCTCATTCTCATACACACTCATCCTTTAATTTCTCACTCATAACTCAACCCATCACTCATCTTTCACTCACTCGTTCCGCAGCGTCAGTAATTGCCCTATACTGCTTGTAATACAGAAGTGATGGGGCGTAGACGACTATATTAAAAAAAAAAAAAAAAAGACCCCATAAATGTGAAAAAGTATCTTGTTGTTCTTGTTTACATTTTCGACGAAACTCGCGCTCTTTTCGGACAAAGAGTGGCATGGGGCGCAACATGATATTATGTTCTGGATTGGTAGGGTACTAGAGTATGTTGGTTGGGTCGAGCAACGAAAATGTTACATTTTCTTCTTCTGCTCCCAAATATTCTTATAGAGTAAAAAGGGGAAAAATAAAATGAAACTTTTCAGGAAAAGTGAATTTCTAGGAAAATTATTAAAAATCCGATATTACTTTTGTTAGCCGCTGTCCTTTGAAGTCCTTATTGCTTGATCTGATGAGATAAAAATACTAAATCGGACTATGTCTTCACTTCAAAAAATATAATTCTGACGTGAAAATAGATTTTATCAAGGTTCTTTTTCTCGAGATCAGCGCGAGTGAAGGATCGTTACAATAAACTGACTTTTTCTCCACCGTTTGTCAAACTGCGAACAAAATGAAGGCAATGGAATATATGAAAACAACTAATAGTGGTAATATGCCTTGAAATTTTCAAACACGTGTATATAGGGCATAAGTGGAGCGTAGAGCTCGTCGTCCGTAAACAAATAAATTTATAATAAAAAAATCAAACCAGGTTGAAGGCTACGCGCTGGATGTATATAAACGTGACACCATCGAAGGAATTTATTTATTTTTCCGAAAAATTGATTAGAAAGGGCCGTCAAAACTAGAGCAATTTATGATTTTTGCAGAAATATCATAAAATCACAAGAACAAAAGTGAGCATACGTATTACACAGCGAGGCATGGCTAACATGTGTTGTCATACCGGTCATGCTTTTAAGGCGCCTAGTCTGTAATATACATATATAATGCTTATAAATAAAATAAAATTTATTTTCTAATGTTTCCCTACAATGTATTATAAATAATATCCCAGGGGCGATGCACGCAGTTCAGTTCACAGGATAAAGTCGTATGTCATCACACACATTATGTCTTATGTTAATAGTTCATAAAACACACAATCTGAATCTAGCATGTCATGTATTACGTTGTGTGACTTCTGTCAGTTTACCATTCAATCTTTTTCCATTTTTATTTTTCGTGTTAAAAAATAATAAATAATTTTATTTGTTTACAATAAAAACAGTCTGATGTGGATTAAATGTTATTACTATTTTAGTGAGAAATCATTATAAAGGTAAATTATTAGTTAGGTAGATAATTAAAAGAAAATTCCTGAATAAGATACTGAAAAAAATGTTGCTCCAAGGAACCCTCCTTATTTACAGTAAAGTAGGTACTCCTTGAAAGTATATCAATTTAAAAGAATATTCCATTTGAATTAAAAGTTAAGAAATGGTAATATTAAAAGTATTGTAATGTGAATTGTATTCTAAAGAATAAAGCTCCTTTAAATCTACTTTTGGGGCAAATTTAAAGGCGATTAATCAAAGGATAAAATGTGATTGCTTAATACTATAAGGAGAAAGAAAATTCCCCGATAAGTTTTTTTAGCTCCGATAAAGTTTTCGATTTTGTCGCCTTCGGTGAGCAATTTGTTTTTGATTAAGGCTAAATAAAACAAAGATTTCTGTTAAAGTCTTCCTTATCATTTTTTTAAAATTATTCCTTTTTGGCCTCAGTAGCTCAGTTAGATTCGTTACCAGGAGGTAATTATAATTCTTGCATAGATGCAAGAATTATAATTACCTCCTGGTAACGATGCAAGAGCAAGAACACATCTAAAATTCCTATTCTCCTTAAAAAAAAAAAAAATAGAGAGCATAGAACAAATTATATTTGAAAGAACGCACTATTTCCTGCTACACTCTGTATTTTTATAAGGAAACCCCGCAAAATCGTATACGTTTTTTAGGCTTCAAAGAACGCACTAATTTTCCTGTTACACCCTGCTTTTTCATAACGAAACCCTGGAACTTCGTATACGTTTTTAGGCTTCAAAGAACGCACTAATTTCCTGATACACCCTGTATTTTCATAAGGAAACCCCGCAAATTCGTATGCGTTTTTAGGCTTCAAAGAACGCACTAATTTCCTGATACACCCTGTATTTTCATAAGGAAACCTTGTAGTCATATTGAAACATATTTTTTTAAAATGATTTTGTATCGACTACAAGTAAATTGATGGGTCACAAGCGCTTTCGCCAGTTACGAAAGTCCACCGGAAGATGTCGTTACTGACGAAATTTTAGAAGTTATACTCTCATCTTGTCGAACATTCGATTTTTTCTTTTCTTACTGTAGGTTAAACGAGAATTATGTTCCAAATTTCAAGTGTCTAGGTTTAGCCATTATTAAGCTATATTTATTGTTTATTGTCATAGCAATAACCATTTACAGATATTTCNGCCTGTCTTGTCTCGTCTCGCGTCCATCACTATAGTCATATTGAAACATATTTTTTTAAAATGATTTTGTATCGACTACAAGTAAATTGATGGGTCACAAGCGCTTTCGCCAGTTACGAAAGTCCACCGGAAGATGTCGTTACTGACGAAATTTTAGAAGTTATACTCTCATCTTGTCGAACATTCGATTTTTTCTTTTCTTACTGTAGGTTAAACGAGAATTATGTTCCAAATTTCAAGTGTCTAGGTTTAGCCATTATTAAGCTATATTTATTGTTTATTGTCATAGCAATAACCATTTACAGATATTTCTCTAGTGTGCCGTTTTATCGGGAAGCACACAAGAGAACTGCTGATTGGAATACCAAAAATCACATCAACCTTGATTTCATACCTGTCATTAACAAACTTGGTACTCATTTATTATTTTTGTGAATTCTGTATTGCCCGCAGGCGAAATGTTAATTTCAGATCTGAAGGCCAAAGGGACTATTGCGAAATACTTTCTCTTAAAGATAGATATTATATCATAATAATTATTCTTAAAATATTTTTTAAAACCATCGATGCATCAATAATATCAATATGCAGTACTCCCTACTAAAAAACGTTTTTCCGAGAAAATTGTAAACAGGCTGTTATATTATGACCTGTAAATATATCATATGAGATCATAAGCAGGGGTTCAATTGAATTTCTCGAGATAATGACATTTTTCTAAAAAAAAATCTCCAGTTCGGACATGGGTCGTTTCCTACCATTAGATAATAAATAATGAGAACCATAAAAAAATTGTCACTTTCAAAAGTCATGATCAATCAGAAAGGACTTCTGGTACATACTGTTTAGAAAAAGTTTTCTAAACTTATTTTTATACCCTTCATTTTCATTTTTGTTATGTCGGATTCCGATTTCATCAAAAACAGTATCTCCTTGTTTTCTAATAATTGCTTCTCAGTCATTTAAACAAATGTTCGCTGAAATAATAATAACAATAATTTGACCAATAGATACGTATAACAAATAATAAATAGGGGATAAGAGGGACAATGCATGTGACATTATAAATTGGACACTTTTAATTTAATTAGTTTGAAATAAACAATAATTAACTTTATTAATTTTAATTGAAAAAGACAAGCGCGGGACTCCAATTCCCAAAATTGGTGATTTATTACCCACATCATGTTGATCTTGTCAACAAAAAGATCTCTAAGGGGTGTTAAATATTTTTCAATGTTCGCAATACGCAAAAAATGTTGTAATCGGATGTAGCTTACAAACATAACGTTTGTTTATGTACGCCATGTAGTGTAGAAATATCTGGCGTGAACATTACAAGACTTTTCTTATCAATTTTTCACCAACGTTCTAGCGCAGTAGCTCCAATTTTGTGTCGCGTTCTCCACATGCAATTAATATACATATCAGTCAGGTATGCCAAATTCCAAGTCTCTATCACTTAGCGTGTTCTATTTCGTCCGAAATCTTTAAAATCGTCCACCAAAAATCGCTTTATACCAAAAGTTGTTGGACGTGTCTGATGTTTAGATTGACGTACTTACCAATTTTTTTAAAAAAAATGTAGTCTTTAGCACACAACGACATATCAAAATAGATATTTCGTTCAAAATTTCGAATGCTGAAACTCGAGATTAGGGCTGTTGTGTCCCAATCTGCAGGAAAACCGGGTCCCCAAAGGACATAATTATACAGATTCAGTTTACCAGGTTGTGAAAAATGATTGAGGTGGAATATACCTATTCGAACGGTCATACCTCCTGGGCGCCTAGCAACGCAGACATAGAGTATGAAATGAAAAAGACTCTAAATCTAAACAACTAACATTTTTTACTCCATCATTTTGATTTAAACTCTATTGAATAATTATTAATGGAAATGGACTCAAAATTCTTGGAAGATCGCAAGCAGCTTTATTTGGAATTCAATTAAAAATGGAGAGCATCCAAAACATTTCAGTCCAACATTTTAGTTCCTAGGAAATGCACACATTAGATAGACGATGTATTATCATCTCTGTCAATCAGTTGGTGGCTTCATAAAATAAATAAATATTACAACGGGCATGTATTTAAATAACGGGGGAGAGGGCAGACATCTCCATCAATGCAGATCCATGGCGCCAAAAATGAACAATGAACACAGCCCATGTTATTTAATTTCATTATTTATCGTAGACCTCTAATGCTAATAGGCATTTAACAAATACTTCTGTGAATTGTAGATCTCACGTTTCTGTCGAAAATATCTGGTTTTGACAAAAATATTTTGAGTTAGGTTATTCAGAAAAACTTTCAAAGGATAATTACCTAATAAAAGGAGGAAGTCCAAAAATGCATGTCAACTCGTGGATTTGACATCCAGGACCGCAGATGTCAATAAAGTGAACCGGCTGTTTATTGATCCGGTGCGAAATTTTGTAGTGCTCCTCAATCTGACGGATATAGCTTCAGGACGCTCTGACCTACTTATAGTAACACAAGTAAATAGCTCTTTGAGTTAACCAAGTTCTGCGGGCTGTAGACCTTACTCATTTTTTTGTAAGGTGGGCTCAGATTGTTGAGCAAATAAATGTCTATATGTTGAGCAAATAAATGTCTATATCAAATTTCATCAAAAGCGATTAAGGGCTCGAGGTGGAAACAAAGGAAGCCCCCTGCAGTTAAGACTATTATCTTCTCTTCCTTCGGTCAGGAATAGTCAAAATTGATCCCTAGCCTAAAGCCCAGAACCATCTCTCGGGCTCTTGGAAATACATTATCCATTAAAATACATTTTCGTGCAATAATATGGTCCTGACACAGTGGCGTACCTAGAACATTGAGCGCCCGGGGCAAAGAATGATCCCCCGCCCCGCATCCATCTTTTTATAATGCAAACTCCGTAGACTGAGTTCTGTAACAGATTATTTTTAACAATTTTAATGCTAAAAATTGCCAATACCTGGTCGAATATATAGTATGAAAACGATCGATACTATCGATAGTTTTGCAATTCTTTCAATCGAAAATGAAACTGCTGAAATGTTGGATAACGAGGATATAATTATGTACCGACATTTAGCATTTAAAGCGAGAAAAGTTAACATTTGAGTTGTTCAATTGTGATGGAGAAAAAAAAATAAGTTTGTAATGTTTCAAGATTAGGTATATAAATCAGATAAAAGATTTATTTTTCATCAAAAATTGAGAACTAAAGTTGACGTAATCTTTCTATGAATGAAAAACTCAATTTTTCAGTAATCTTTTTTTTTTGTTTTTTTTAGTATCATTTCTTTATATTACGGAACAGCGAAGATCGTTTTACCGCCCTCAAATCATTGCGACCACCCCCGGCCCCCTAGGTACGCCACTGTCCTGACAAATAATGTTCTATAAAATAAAAGGGGGTTGCCATTGCCACCCAACAGTCAAAACATTATCTGACACATCACATCATTTGAACGCCATTACCCGAAACTCAAGTAATGTAGGTAGCTCGTTAAAGAGGGGTTATTGGACACATTAATTTAAGTGTTAGTTAGGTGAAATTTAACGACACAAGTAGGTATTATTTCAAGTTAGAATATCGCCATACTGAAGGCTTCTAGTAGTTCTGTGAACTGTAGACTTCACTTAGTTAAAATGGCCACCATGAGACACCTGGTGTTCCGATAGGTCCCCAAAACCAGAATATTACATATAAAACAATAATAAATTACCGAAAATCGGTCATTAAAAACACAAATATTGCCATAAATTTATAACAAGTTTTGTAAATTCTTACGCTTAATATAGAAAAGTTTTTTATAATCTCTTCCTATAATTATAGAAGATGAACTATTTATATTCTATTCGTGCAGAAAATTACAACTCTTTTGATGGGCCCCAAAAAAATCGTCTGACGAAAACCCAAAATAAAGATCAAATATGACATTTCGTATTGATTTTGGGCCATATTGACACTCTTTTATCTTGTTTTATTCTAAGAGCTACAAATTAACCTCTATCTACCATACTTATCTATTATTACTACTGTATTGGATTATCCCATTCCACTATTTCATTCAAGTGGATACGAGTATTGTGGGTGCCCGCTCTATTCATTCAATAAGTTGGGGTGCTAAGAATAATGGAGCCACGTGTGCATTCAATAGATTCGGTGCAGGGGCCCAGTGCATTATGCTTTCTTTAACAATATTGTATTCGTAATGAGTATTATTGATTATTGTAACAATGTTGTAATGTAATGCACATAAGGGTTACACAACTCTACAATTTAAACCGAACGAAGTAAGATCCAGTTTTAACTCCATAATTTCTGTTTAAACGTGATGTGCTTGTCTGTTTGTTTCACAATAACTCGCAAACGCATTGTTCGATTTTGATGGCAACTTGTTATGAACCAATGGACATTCAGTCTTCTTTTTCTTTATCTTCGCCTTTTCCCCATTTCATTTGGGTTTGGCGCTGCTTTTCTTAATTCTACCATGTCACAACCTTTTGTTCTGTGCCTACTCACTTTAGCTATAACTTTCTGTGGCGTGCGCTTGCTTCTCGCAGTATCCATAGAAACTGTGTAGAAACTTGCATTTTACTGATGAACTTTCATCATTGGTTCGAAGCAGAGTTTTTTTTAGCAGAGGCATTTCCCAACACCTAAACTTTTGTATTTACACGGGCTTAACACCTTCTCCTAATGAAGCTGGCTTGCTCTCTTCAATGGCTACCAATGGACATTCAGTATTTTAATGGAAATAGCTGTTAAGGATTTGGGCCATCTGAGGTTACATTGTGACTCATTATTTGAGTGAGGTCTACAGGTTACAGAACTACTAGTAATGACAATTCTGGTATGTTAGTCTCATTTGGTGTTTAGAAGTCGGTCCTGGAAGATCAACGTTAATCAATATCGATTTCTGTAAAATTTCTACTGAAGGTTCCCCCCCCCCTCTCTCCCTTAGAACCTCCAAATCAACAGCTAACGGGTTTGTAATAATATAAAATGACGTTTCCCTCCATTTTGTTTCAGAGAATGGATGAAAGAATTTCTAAAGTTGAACGGATTTGGTGTTCTGCTTGAAAGTTTAGCAAATATAAATTCTAAAAGTTCAAGTTTGCTGACTGCGTCTGTGCAACTTCAATGTGTTAATTGTATCCATGCTTTGGTGAACTCGGACGTGGGCCTCAATCATCTTATTGAAAATTGTGAGGATACCGGGAGACTCATTGATCGTAAGTATTATAGTTCCAGTAAAGTGATGGACTCGTCTCAATCATCTTATTGAAAATAGAGAGGATATCGGGAGACTCATTGATCGTAAGTATTATTAGTTCCAGTAATGTGATGGACTCGTCTGAATCATCTTATTGAAAATTGTGAACATACCAAGAGACTCATTGATCGTAAGTATTATTAGTTCCAGTTAAGTGATGGACTCATCTCAATCATATTATTGAAATTTGTGAAGATTCCAGTAAAGTGATAGATTTGTACCTCAGTCCCATCCTGTCTCATATGGGCATCACATTTTCCATTACACTTCGTTCGTTAGTTATCCTCATCGAATCAACTACGCATTGGGTTCACTCATAATCTGTTGCGGGGCTTTAGAAAAAGAATCAATTCCATGAACATATTTTCTAATTCTACTAGAACTTTTTTTTTTTTGCTTAACGTCTCTCGAGATGGTTTCCAGCGAATAGAGGGTATCCATTCGCTGGAAACTTGCAAAGCAGCTTCCCACATTGACCTCGCCCAGCCTGGGTTGTGCCGGAAAAATAGCCAGCATCTCGAGGGCTCGAACCCACGTGAACACCCACATGGTACAACCTCGCTGGACGTTGCTTAACTTCAGTGACCTAACGGGAACTGGTGTATTCAACGTGTCATAGACGCTGGCAACTATTAGAACTACCTATGTACTAAATTTTACTCAGCTCAAATGTCTACTATGAGGCCCCGGATGACCCGATGGGAAACCGATTTAATTCCACAATGAATATCCATACCAAGTTTCATTAAATCGGACAAAGCGTTCGAGAGTTATCGTGGAACGAACAGACAGACAAACATTCGTGTAAAGAAATAGTTTTGATTTGGTACCGGATGACGATGAACCACACTATTGGTTCTGAGTGTATCTCACGTCCTCGCTGGTCCTCTTCATTTTTGGGCTCCTTCTTTTCCTTCCTGTTCTTCTGCCTTATAATGACTATGTCGAGAGTATTGACTACCTCTTTGAGGTCTTATAAAATATTATTTAATAAAAAATAGACTCTATTTGTATGTGGTCAAGTACTCAAATTAATGAGAGAAAAATCCTGCATCTGCTGGGGATTGAACCCACGCCCTCTTGTTCACCTTAAGCACCAAGCTACCGAGGCAGGTAATTAAATGACCGAACGACTGGTCTGGTTTTATGCACATTTATTATGTTCATTATATGAATATTTTTTACGTCTTTGGTACTAACTGTTAACAAAATGTAATTTAAGAGGCCAAAAAACAGGCAATCCTATTTCAGTGGTAGATTTCTCTAAGGGATGAACTTGAGAGCTGGTGGCATTTAGGAAATCTTACACGTGTAAATCCATATCCATACTAATATATAAATGCGAAAGTAACTCTGTCTGTCTGTCTGTCTGTATGTATGTTACGCTTTCACGCTTAAACTACTGAACCGATTTTGATGAAATTTGGTATGGAGATAGACTAAACTTTAGGAAAGGACATAGGCTACTTTTTATCGCGAAAAAAAGGGGGTTGGAACTATAAACGGCCATGCCTCTAAGGCGCCAAGCGAAGCGGGCGTATTCTGCTAGTAATAATAATAAAAACAGCACTCTGTTATCTACCTTCAGGTAATGACGAACAAACGATACCGAATTAGGTATATGTGTTGAAAAAATGTTTTCACTTATCACAATGCTGGATAATATTCAATGAAGAAAAAGGCGTCATTACTGAGGAGTCAAACCGCCGACTCTCGGCACGAAACCCAAATGCACAAACCGCCGACTCTCGGCACGAAACCCAAATGCCCACTCTGCCAAACTAATTAGGTTGATATTCTAGAAACAAAATAATGTTTTTTATTTAACATTGTTTCGACTTTTCCAGTGCTCTCCTCAGATTGTGTAACTGTGAAGCTTGAAATAGTAGAACTGTTGTGTGCTCTATGTATGTTCTCAAACGCAGGATATGAGTTAACGTTGGATGCTTTGGATTACTACAAGGTAAGCCACGTGGTTAAGGCATTAAGTCAAACTTCTGAATTTCTAATTCTTTGAATTCTATTTTAGGTTCAATTCCGTCTACTATATTTTTTAAATATCATAATTTTAATAATATTAATTTCTTCTTTCATTCAATGTTTCATTACACCTTACATTTCAGTGGTATACACCCCTCCTTAGGAGTTATACCTTGGTACTTAATCTGGTTGTAAAAAGAGCTACTCTAAAAATCTTCTTTTGAGTCTTTTTTAAGGGAATAGATAGGCGCGTATCCAGGATAGGGTTTTAAGGATTCAACCCCCCCCCCCCAATTTNAAAATAAAATCTTAAGATAACACCCCCCCCCCGAAATAAAATCTTGGATACAGGTCTGGGAACAGAATATCAAATTTTGAGGAGAGGGTTAAGTATTTTTTTCGTGGACCATTTCAAATGAAAAAGCCAGGTCTTAGTTTTGAACCAATTCGCACAAAAATTCATTTAAAATATTAAAAATAAATCAAGGTCGAATGAAAAGTAATAAACAATACTCAGAAAGCCTTAACTGCTAATTTGAAGAAAAAGGAAGACTATCTACAGTCTACACTTACTAATGAGTAATGACTCACCACTAACTCACCTAGTTGCTAAATGAATATAATATTACCTATATGCCTAGTCGTAGATCTTACCAACTTACCAAACCGCATTCAGTAAATTTTATTGCTGTTGTTTATATTAGTACTGTTAATGGAGTTAGCATAATAAGTATTTCTATGACTTCCAATAATAATTAGGCACACATACACACACAAATGATTCATTTTTATATAATGGTCAGTATACCTAATTAGTACTATAGTGGGAGGCACCTATAACAGCAATTTTCGTTGATTTCACAGCGGATTGAACCAAATTTCATTAAAATCAGTCATTAGTTACAAAAGTACTGCTCACTATGAATGGCGGATTAACGGATTTTTGCTTATGCTTAAAAATTACCCCCCCCCCCCAAATATCAAATTTGGATATTTTTTTGAGGTCAATTCCAAATTGTTCATTAGTGAATATAATAAACCAAATTGGTAGTGCCTATAAATTATGCATTTCGTCATTATATGACAAATTCTATCGTACGAATTTACCGAAGTCCCGCTTTTAAAGTTCAGTAGGAAATTTCTATCAGAGTGCGTCACACCTCATTCACTTTATTCTGACGTCCCCCCTTATTTTGAGTACTATAAATATTTATAATCCTGCTCGTACCTAGGTCCTATTCCTATGTATTTTAATTTATTAGACAGTAGGTATCTCATATTGTTATCTCCCCACCTCTTTTCTTATCTGATGGTAGGTCCGTGTTTTGAATTTTCATACAGTTACAGGGTGATTATTTTAAGAAACATTAGAATGAAAAGAAAAATGTCTATTAAATGCGTCTCTCTCTCTGTCTTTAACACAGAAAATAAAGAAACCAAAAACCAATTGGATCCAAATAGGTCTGTCAAACTTAAGTGACAAAAGAGTCACTTAGAAACTGTTTTGTGTGCATAGCGTACAGCGTAAAAAATCGTGTTTGATTTAAAAGATTCAAAGTTTCATTAACTGAAAATACTCGTAATGAAAAACAAATTGATCATGATCAATACGGGAAAATCGTGTTTGATTTAAAAGACTCAATCAAAGTTTCATTAACTGAAAATAATAAACTCTGCAACTCAATGTATAATTAAAAAAAAATGAATTGAACCTTCAAGGCCCTACCCAGGGGGGGTCCGGGGGTCCAGACCCCCCGAAATTTCAATATTTTTTTAAGAAAATATTCTACTTAGCACGTGACCTATAATATTTTAAAACAACAACAACAACAACAACAACAACAACAGCAGAAACAACAACATCAACAACAACAGCAACAAAATCAACAACAATAGCAGCAACAACATCATCAGCAGTAACAACAACAAAAACAACATCACCTCCCATGGTAATCATTTTCAGGTGTTAGTCCTGGCTGGCTTTCAATGCTTCAGACCCCCCCCCCCCCCCNCTTCGGCCCCCCCCCCCCCCGAAAAAAAATCTTGGGTACGGACCTGATTGCTTGCAACTTGAGTTACATGTAATTTTCAGATCACTCAGTGTGCACTGCACCTAATGTTATAGGTCACCAAAAGATAAATTTACCCTATTGTTTTGTATTTGACAAGTTGTAAATGATAATTTAATATCAAGTTTTATTGACAAAAATAATGTAAAAATTGCCTACAACCAAATTTATTTGGAAGGACATGAACTTGTTTATTCAATGTTGTGTTGTGTTTTCCTTAAAGATAATAAAATAAATGTATCAAATTAAACGTTATTTCGCATTAGAAAATTTAATTAATTTGTGTTAATTGATTAGTTTTATTTGTAAAAGGTAATTAATTACAAAAAATAATATAAAATATTATTTTATCACCAGTCACCACCAATAAATATTATTTGATTCATTAGATATCATCGGGTTCAATGTTAGACTATTGGTCTGCTGATGTATAGGGTTGTAAGTACAAAAAATATAAAATTTTGAAGGGGATTATTTTTTGTCACAATTCCAAAGGTCATTACTGAAAAAAAATAAACCAAAATATAAACACCAATAATATAATGGAGTCCACTATTTAGCACGTTGGATAAACCAGTCCCCGTTATAGATCATTAAAGTTAACAGCAACTTTAAGCATGCTCGCGTCGTGTGTACTAGGTTGGGCGTTTCCTCGGGAAGACGTTGCGACGTTTTGAGTTGCACTCAGTCTCTAGGAAACAAGTGATACGTTGTTGATTAAAGTGAAATGGCAGTCTTGCAACATTTGTCCAAATCTCTAAAATTTAAATAAATGAATAAAAAGGGAGAAGAAAGGAGTACTCCTATAGCATTAGTATTGTGGTGCTGGGTACGGATCTCGAACGTCGCCATTTTACTGTGAAAGTTAGTGAACTCCACTTTGGACCCGGTATACTCGTACCTCGTACATCCTGAAATGCACTTGGTATATGTGTATTTTGATACGCGATACAAGCCACAATTTTCATCCGATTTTAACGAAATTTGGTATACATGTTTAGGACATGAAGGTGTATAGTTTTTGGGGGGCCCTGGTCTCCCGGGGGGCCCAATATTGGGTTTTTTTAAAATTATTTTTATCTTTTTAACGGTTTGTTGTAGAAACGTAAAATTTTGATATGTGTTTTTGAAATTTTTGGGGGCCCTGCAGGGGGCGCAATATTTTGTTTTTTGAAAAAGATTTTTTTTAATTTGATTAAGATATTTTTTTCTTCTATAAATGACTTCAACACTAACGTGAACAACTGATCATTTTGATCCACTAGTTTACTCAATGTAATCTATACGAAAGTCAATTGATCTTGCTTTTCGAAATGGTTCCAAGCTCTCATAACCATCATTTATTTGTTACTAGTGTGATCCAATTACAAAATCTAAAACAGTTCATGAGAATCGAATGATTAATATCACCATCTAGATCAGAGGTTCCCACACTGTGGGGCGCCCCCCCCCTTGGGGTCGTGAAGGCAAGCCAAGGGGCGCGCGAGACCAGTTGAATTATTATCATTTAGTTCAAATATATGCACACAATTTTTTTTACAAAGGTAATTTTATTGAATATGATGTTTAGAAAATTTGAATGAGATAGCATTCAGCAACACATTCGCGTTTTGAATGAGATAGCATTCAGCAACACCCATTCATAATTTATAATGTAAAGGGAAGAGGGCGTAATAGGCTTTCATTTCAAGAAAAGGGGGCGCGGTACCAAAAAGTTTGGGAACCCCTGATCTAGAGTTTATCTAAAATGAACAACCACTTTGACCATAATGCATCTCTAGTTTCTGGATTGATGGATTTGCGATCACTTATTTGCCACTGTGAAAAGTATAGAAACTAGAGGCGCCGGAAAGTGCTTCCATTCTACAAGACAAGAATGCCTGTCCATCAATCCAATATCGTTCTGAATCTTGCAAACTTCAGGCCCAAAATCATAATACTCGTACTGAGTTTCTAAGCTATCTTTCTTTTTAATTTAGCTACCTAATTTAGATGGGCACAAATTTTTTCCTTTTCTCTACTGTAGGAAAGATTACTAATGTTAATAATTTTGTTAACCTATAGTCGAAAAAGACTATAAGCTACAAATGAGGTTCCTCAGGCAAACAAGAAATAGGCAAGCAACCTACCGTGCCATATTTGCCATATGTTAGCTGCGGTCATGGCAAGATTTTTTTTTTGTGATCATTTATATTTTTTGTTTGCAGACAAAGTACGAAAAAGAAAGTCGTTTTCAAATTTTAATTGAGGAGCTTGAATCTGCTGAAAGCTTCACTTACAAGAGCACACTATTGGCATTGTGCAACTGTCTCATCATTAGCAACACGGACAATCTGGAAAGGTACGTTAGGTACAGCTAGTTAGCTAGTAGATTGCTAAGTAAGGACACTATCACAGGTAGAGAAGTTTAGTGATGTTCAAGTGGCATTACAGACTCTGAAAACACTCTGCCAAATCAGCTCATGTATTTATTATGTAGGTGTTCTTCTTTTTCCTAGTACGGAACATCTTGGATATAACTTACATGGTTTAACTCCGGGAGTAAATAAGAGTATGAGGACTTTTCCTTATATTTTCATATTTCTAACCTTATAAAATGTCATCTAATGGGTACTTCACCCACTCCAACCAGAGAGGATGCTATTAGCTATTATGCTGATATTATTATTTTTTTCTTTCTTTAGGTAGGTATTTCAAAGGGAATTTTTCTAGCATTAATTTACTCCCTTGGAGTCGAGTCCCTGGCAAACGGTAACATCGAACCTCCGAGATCAGCTACAGATTTTATTTTTGATTCATAAGAAATTAGTGGTGCTACTCATATAAAACATTCCATCCACTTAACAAAATATCATTAATGAAACAACAAAAAATCACTTTGCTCGTTTCTGTGTGAAAGAAGGACAAACCCACAAACTTACAGCTTATTATATGTTTTTGTTATAAGGAAAGATTTTTAATTATATTTAAATTTTCTTCGAATCGATTTTTTCCAATTAGAATTTGTTTTCAAATTCTGAAATTTAAAAAAATAAAAATTCCTTATAACAAAACCAAAGATATTTAACTGTAATTATTATTATTACTATTTTATAATAAGTATGAGTAGAATGAAGAATCAGTGTCGTTGCCAGAATTTTCATGTGAGGACTAGACCAAATACTAAAATCGGCCAGTTTTATAAGGATAACCAAAGCTCCCCTTCGCTACGGACGTGTTAATTTGTTAGGATTACAAATTATGTTTATGTTATCGCATTGTTTCAGGAGTCTGATAAGGGATGAGTTTATTTTTGGTGGGATGGGAGATATCATGTCTAGGTTAGAAAAAGAGTCATTCGGAGACGAACTGGTTCAAATTCAAACCAATGTTTTTGAGAAATGGCGTATTGACGATGAGGAAGATTATTTACCAATTTCAGATGTACAGCTATTGCAAGAACTAAAGCAAAAAGTAAGTAAATTCTTTTTTTTTTTTTGAAAATGTTCACACGCAGATAAATACACTGCAATTACGCGAACATTTGATATAAATTCTAATTTATAAGAGCTTAAGTTTCATTATCTTCAATAAATAATATCTTTTTACAATTGTTTTTATAAGTAGCGGAAGGTTGACTAATATCTAGGTTGGAGGCATATTTGTTGAAGGTCATCATTGATGATACTAAGGGTGAATCTCTATAAACAGGTGTTAAATATCCTGGCTGGACATTGAAAAAATTTCGATTATTTCTATTTCGCAGTCGGATATTTGGGACTTCAATATATATCTTTTCAATGAAACCAGGACATATTATATTTTGGTTAACAATATTATGAATGAAATAAAGATAATACAGCACTCTCCTATCCTCCAAGGTTCTTATATTTATCATTTCTATTAAGGTTTTATACGGAATAGGTTCCGGGTTCCGGATATGCTGGATAGAATCCGTTTATTTTTACGAACAAAACCCTAATAAATCTGCTTTGTACTTGTTCAATTTTCCTTTTTAAAAATTGACATTTTGGTGCCCAGATGACTGAGGCGTACTCTAGTTTACTACGGACTAAAGCAGTATAAAGTGTCAACATAGTATTAAATTCGAAAAACAGTTTACAGTGACGGAAGACTACACCCAGAATTTGGTATGCTTGTGAGAGAATGCAGTTAATGTGAAGATCAAACTTTAGATTTTGTTGAAAAATTATATGAAATTTTTTCCCAGATATGAAATTCATTTCATATCTGGGAAAAAAAATACAAAATTTGCACAATGCACATTCGTACAACTAAACTGCGTAAGTTTAAAATATACATATATAGAAAAAAGTACAAAATAAGTTGACATGTTTCGTCTTCCTAAAAGCTACCTCACGGTATCGAACGCGAAGTTTACGACGTTGAAGGTAGGATGAAAAAAGGTTTACAATTCACATGATATCACGAAAATACTATCAGATTTGGTAAAATTGTCTTTCAGTGAAATCATTTTTCTTTCTCAATGACCTGTTACACTTTCAAAAAATCAGATCCTTTAACAATAAACCCTGATAGGGGATGGATGCTATTCTCAAACTTTCACGCTAGTATAACACAAAAACTGTTCACTTTTCGATTTTCGGTCCATTGACACTTTTGATCTACACCCTAAAAACTACCTCTCACCGAAAGCCCATTTACTATCTTTTTGTGCCGGTCCTTTTTGATCTGCGAGAATGCGTGTGCCAGCAAATCTGTGGCGTTCATTTGCCATTGTGTAATTATGTTTGAATACTTCAGAAAGGAATATTATTTACTATTTTATTTTATTTAAAGGACCTGCGAGTGGGTTGAAATCCCACTTCTGACTAGTCTCTGTAAGATTATTCGATATTAAAAGTACTTTTACCATTTGAATTTTCAGATTGCCACATCAACTAAAATTGTATATCTTCGAAAAATATTAATTAGTTTAAATCAGTTAAATTATGAAAAAGGAAAAACAAAAGATACAGATATTATATGGAATTCAATAGTGGATGTAATCAAAAGGAATCAAATCTCTACAAAACAACAACTATTTCACAAACAAAGAAATATTATGAGAAAATGTTTTTGTATTAATAAATTGTTGTGTTTTTGTATTAATAATAAACAACATGTAACGGCGGAGGCTGTGATGAATCCTTCAAAATCACCAGTCAATCAAAAAAATGGTTCCCCACTTTTATCAAAACTACCTCAAAAGAAAATCTCATCCAATTCTTCCATCTTAAAAAATTCCCAATCCAAAACAAATAATGTACCAATTAATAATCCAGCCAATCGAAATAAATTAAGTAGGCCTAAAAATTCACCCACCAAAATGTCATCCAATGTTAATTCCAGTACTCCGAAAACATCAAAAAATAAATCTCAGAATTGTTCTCCAAATATTTCTTCAAAAAGAAAACCTAATCCTGTTCACAAGAAACCAAATTCTTCTGAAATTGTCAATCAATTACCATCTTTACCTCTTCAAAAACCTCCTGTGTCTATTAAAGAAAATTTCTTCCCTGTGTGTGTTCAGGACAATAGAACTCCTGACAAGCCTTCTGTTACTCCATCAAGTAATGGTTCATCTGATGATCAAAGTACAAATTCACCACCCAACTCTCCGATTTCCACTACTTTACCAAACTGCTGTTGTGATTGTCATAAAAATAATAGTTTGAGGACTTCAGATAAAATTTGGTCCGAGTTTCAAAGTTCTTCGCTTTTATCACCTTCACCTTCTATTCCTACTTTTACAAATTTAGAAACATCCATCAATCCAAAGATTTCTAAATTACCTGCAATCGAAGGGATTTCCAATACTCCTTCCTCTTCCAGCCAACCTTCTGCACTAAAAGAAGGAACTGTAACACTTCCACCCTTGCCACCACTAGGGTCAGTTCCTCCTCCCCCACCGTTCCCAAAACTAGAATTGATTCCCCCTCCCCCACCGTTACCACAAATAGGGTCAGTTCCTCCTCCTCCACCATTGCCATCACTAGAGTCATTTCCTCCTCCGTCACCGTTACCATCACTAGCGTCAGTTCCTCCTCCCCCACCGTTTCCATCACTAGAGTTTGTTCCTCCTCCCCCACCATTTCCATCACTAAGATCGATTCCCCCTCCCCCACCGTTGCCATCACTAGGGTCAATTCCCCCTCCCCCACCGTTGCCATCATTAGGGTTTGTTCCTCCTCCCCCACCGTTTCCATCACTATGGTCAATTCCCCCTCCCCCACCGTTGCCATCACTAGGGGCAATTCCCCCTCACCAACCGTTGCCATCACTAGGGTCAATTCCCCCTCCCCCACCGTTGCCATCATTAGGGTTGATTCCTCCTCCTCCACCGTTCCCATCATTAGGGTCAATTCCCCCTCCAATGTGTATTCCACCCCCTCCCCCTCCAATGTCTATTCCACCCCCTCCCTCTCCAATGTCTATTCCTAACCCATTGTCTTTTTCTCCTATCCTGTCATCAAATGAAAAATGTCTACCCTTAAACGAAAACTACCAACCTCATTATTCAGAATCCAAAAATAGAACTTTACCAACTCGAAGATTTGTACACGAAGAAAAGTACAACTCATTACAACCAAGAAAAATGAAAACTATTGGATGGACAAAAATACCTCCGATGAAACTCAGTAAGTGCAATTGGCAGTCCTGAATTAATCTTATAACAGAATGATTATCGTCATCAATTGGGTGGTCAACTCGGTCGAATATGGAGATAGAGTTGTTGCGTTAAAGATAGGGATGGGGACCATTAAACCCTCTAAACTAAACTAAAGTGTACTTAAGAGGTGTTTAAAATTCTTAACAAAAACTTAACTGAAATTGTGGTCTCATTTATCTATAACAAAAATTTAACTGAAATTGTAGTCTCATTTATCCTGAAATTGTGGTCTCATTTATCTATAACAAAAACTTAACTGAAATTGTAATCTCATTTATCTATAACAAAAACTTAACTGAAATTATAGTCTCATTTATCTATAACAAAAACTTAACTGAAATTGTAGTCTCATTTATCTATAACAAAAACTTAACTGAAATTGTAGTCTCATTTATCTACTATCTATTCTTGAATATGATGATGTCACTTTTAGATGAGATATAGTTTTATTATATTTAATGCCACAATGGTCTCCAGGTGATCAAAAATGATTCCCTAAACCCTAAAGGATATTTCAGTAACAATACAGCGAAAAATAGGAATGAAAATCGGTGAGTGAATGTTTTCATATTAATATATGCTGAATATTTTCTCTTCTTAAGAAAACACTTTCCTCCTTAACTATTTGATTTTATTGGTTGTTGATAGAAAATTAGAACTAAACACATTTAAAGACCCAACTTTTGGGCAATGGCACATGTCGATTTTTAAAGTTTTTTGTTTTATTTTATCTTTTCAGATGACAATACAGTTTGGGCTCAAACGGTAAATGTGAAAGAAATTGATTTTGATTTTAATCAACTTGTAGAATTATTTTGTCAAAAACATAATCAAGGTAAACCAAACCGATCTGCATCTTTGACTTCGAAGTCATCAATTGACTTGTATTCCAAGCCATCCTCTATCAATTTATTAGATTCCAAGAAAAGTTTTTCTGTTAATATTTTTCTCCGACAATTTAAATGTGGCATGTCTGAGATTTTGGAAAATATTCAACAAAATAAGTGCAATATGGATTGTGAAATTCTTAAAGGACTTATCAAAATATTACCTGAACCTGATGAGGTAAGTAAATCAGCAAGTCTAAAGTTTGTATTGTCCATGATAATAATAGTATATATCAGACAACTTGGTGATGCATGTCAAATCCATGCTCCAACAAAACACCATCTCTTTCAGCAACACGTCAAATGCAGTGAATGCCACTCTAAATAAAGTATAGAATAAGTTTTATAAGGGGATACCGAGTTTTATAAGGGGATGCTGATTACGAAAATCCAGTCTAAAATTGTTTACCAATCCCACCCTAAATATCTCGGGATATACTGATTCTAGAAATCTGAAATTTCGAAGGGTAATAGAAAAGATTAAATTTGAGGGTCGCAACAGCCGTTTCATATGATTTTTCAAGTGTTATGTCACACAGTTTATAATGATAGTTCGAATTTATACACGTACTCAAGAGTACTTTCTAATTATAACACCCAAATCACTAGGTGCTGTGATTTGGGTGTTATAATTATGTGATAAATAACTAGATAAATTGTTCAAAATACGGGAGGGTACAATTCCACGACCTGGCTGTTATTGACACCAATGTCCCAAATCATCAACGTTAATATTTCCTATTTTCCAGGTAAAATTAATTAAAAGTCACAAAGGGCCTACAGAGTTATTGGGATATGCAGAGAATTTTTTCTATCAATTAATATCAATACCGGAATACAGGTTTCGCATCGAGTCAATGTTATTAAGAGAGGAATGTCCCATATTGATAAAAGAACTGTCGCCTCTCATTGAAATACTTCAATCAACATGTAACATGTTAATGAATGATGCGAATCTAGTTGAATTTTTAGCAATTATTCTAAAAATAGGAAATCAAATTAACACTGTAAGTGTCTGTAAGGATCGTTATTTTATTGATTATAAATTTTGGAAATCCCTGAACCCAACCTGGTTTTGCGAAGAATATGAAGACAGTGCATTACCGTATAAAAGTAACGTAATCATAGCACACATAGATTACAGATGACAAACATAATTTGTTCTACAAGTATTTTAATCTTTTTGTAACTTAACCTTACTAGTCCCAACACGTCCTAGCCCAACAAACTTAGCTTTCATGTTACCAAGGCATGGCCGTATAAGCGTAACCTAATATTCCAGGCAACAGTAAATATCGCTTTAGAGTATGCTAGTTTATATGCAGAGCGAACGTTCCGGAAATCCCTGAACAAGGCCCGTATCGAGGATTTTTTGTAAAGGGAATTTTACCATATAGGGATTATAGGAAAAAAAATCAAACCTTTTCAAAAATTTCGGGGGGGGGGGAATTGAATTCTTAAAACTCTGTCCTGGATGCGGCCATGCCCTAAACCATATCAGTTCCTGGCGTTGAAGAATTTTCTTAAAAATCAATTTAACAAGAATATGTTTTAGTCTCGATCTTGTCCGTAAATAATATGTAGCCATAATTTGTTTGACCAGCGGTCACCAAATTTGTTTACGCTCTCTAATATTGTATGAAATCTTTTACTTCTTTAAGGCCGAGTTTATCTAATCCGTGGTAAACTCTTGGATTTGCTAAGTACCTGCCTAGTTGTTTTACATTTTCAGGTTGAAATTAACCACGAAACTAACAATAAACGTGCGGACATAATAACGAAATCTACATTCTCGCCTGTGTTTCTATTTTGCAGGGTAGTTATGCTGGTAATGCGGTTGGATTTAAAGTTAGTGATTTAAACAAACTAACAGATATGCGTGCTAACAAACCTCAAATGACATTTTTACATTATGTAATTCTTGTAGCTAAATCTAATAATGAAAATATTCTTAGTTTTACGTCAAATAGTAAACTATTACATGATGCCTTGAAGGTATCTTTGACAAGTCTGGAAGAAGACGTCACCCAGATGTATCAAACTGCGAAGAAATTAAATAACGAATTGCAACAAAAAGATGAAAACTTGAAAAAACTATTTGCAGGTATGTTTCTTTTGTTAACTCGGTGAATCCTAGATCCCGTCAGGCACCTTAGAACATTATTCCATATTTTACCAACCTAAACAGAAAATAAATTGTGAATTGAACTCGAGGTTTAAGTTTTTCGGCAAGCCAACGATCATACCACGTTGAATACACCAGTTCCCGTCAGATCACTGAAGTTAAGCAACGCCGGACGTGGTCAGTACTTGGATGGGTGCCCTCTTGGGACCACCACGTATCGTTGGCTCTTTTTTTCGGCCCAATCCAAGCTGGGTGAGGTCAATGTGGTTAGCTGGTTTGCAAGTTTCCAGCGAATGGAGGGTAAAACCCCCGTCTTGATCTTGAATTACCAATAGATGTTAAAGAGACGTTAAGTCAAATTAAAAAAAAAAAAAAAAAAGTTTTTCAGCATGTGTAGCTTTATTTCGCGCAGATTTTTTGAGCGCGGTTTTTTTCAGTAATTATTGTCGAGGCCAATCCGTTTCAGGGGTGTAGGGTGTTTCATAAAATTAACTATTTTACCCATTTTTACATTTGGGTTTGGTTTGGAATCATGGTAGAAATAGTTTGATTTTTGATATGAGGTAACCGAAAAGGAACTCTGATGGTGTGCGTTCCAGTTTGTCATGGTGCGTAGAATCGGCGAATTCTCTTCTGCCCCTTTAACAGCCACTTCAAATTATAGTCTTCTCTGAAAAATCTCTGATCGATTACCTTTTTGAAACAATCGTCATAAAGGAAAACCTCGACTTTGATCTATCTATACTTATAAAACGCAAAGCTCAGTTGGTATACTGTCTGACTGATAATCAACGTAGCTCCACGATGGCTAAACGTAGAGACTTGAAACTTGGCACACAGGTTCCTTTTAGTATATAGGTGCGTAATAAGAAAGGAAAAAATTTAAAGTTCAAGTGGAAGCAAGTTACCGCCAAAAATGACGCTATTTGGCAAGTCTTTTTGCAATTTTTTTCTGGGCAAACTAAAAGAGATAACGAAAAATTACCGAGAATAGACCCCCCCCCAAAAAAATAGTATATAAGGACCCCATAAAAAACATAAAATTTCCGGTTTCTCCCCGATTTATGGACGGTTTTCACCACCAAAAAATCGGAATTGAGAAGCACCACTTCGGGATGGACGAAAAAGCTGAAATTTGATACAAATGTGTTCCGAAGTACAAAAAATCATATTCTTGAATAAAATATTGAATTTTCTAACTGGGAGTGGTGCTCACTCTAGGGGTCGGTTCCACCAAAAACCCATAGTTAAGAAGTATCACTTCGGGATGAGCGAGAAAGCTGAAATTTTATACGAAGGTGTTCGGCAGTGCAAAAAGTAATCTTTGAGTAAAATATTGAATTTTCTAAATAGGAGCAGTGTTCACTCTGGGGTCGGTTCCACCAAAAATCTAAAACTGAGAAGATTTAATTTCGCGATGTCGAAATTGTTGTTGAATTTTGTAACCGTAGCGAAGCACGGGAAAAGAGCTAGTAACATAATCAAAGAGTTCGCCGATAGAAAGGCTGAAAAAGTAAAATTTTATTAGTTTTTTTTTAATAAATGGTGATTTCATTATATCATTTTTCTTTTTTCATATGGGTTTGAATTCCAGTTAGGGGGCGCCATAGAAATCCAGCCCAGGGTGCTGGTAGTGCTAAAACGGGCACTGTAACTATTGTAGCAGTCATATCGATTCACTGTAGTTGCACCAACTTATCATTTATCACGATTCACTGCCACTGAAAGCTCACGGAATTTTGTCAATTTGTCTTTTGTCACAGTAGGATCAAGCCACACTAACACTGTACAAGCTGTCAGACATTTGGGCCCTTAGATAATTACTTCCAGTCATTTGGAACAGACCGACTGGTAGATGTTTATCAGTCAGAAAAACTGTGACAAGGGAAGTGAACCACATTTGGAGTGTTGCTTCTGTCGGTCTTTGTCCAAGTTGTCCTGGGACGATAGCTATTGCTCCACGAGGACATAGCTATGAGTTGCACTTAACGCAAAAACCAAAAGTTATTTCTACAGTATCCACCGTTTTGCAGCAATCCTTCTTGAGTCAAATACAAATCATTTGTTTCGTCAAAAAGAATCAGGCTTAATATTTTATTTTTTCAATTTTATTTCAGCTACTATGAGAGACTGTCTACTAAATGTTGAAACCTTAAAAAGAAATTTCGATAAAATGAAATGCCAAACTGGAATTTTGATCCAACATTTTTGTGAAGATCCTAAAACATTCCAAGTGGAGGAATTGTTGCAAATATTTAGCAACTTCTTTGATCGAACAATATTAGCAGACAAGGAAAATGAGAACAGAAGGAAACAAGAAGAGAAAATTTTAAGAATAGAAGGAAATAAAGAAAATAAAATAGGTAAATATATCGTCACCATATTAAATTCACAGGGGCTTTCGTGTTCATGCAACAATCGCAACAGCAACAATAAAACTAAAATCAGAAATGTGCAGATCCAGGAATAAAATGTAATTGAAAGAAAGTGTGAGTTATCCACATTTAGTCTGTTGCCATCAAAACAGAAATATTTGGTCGAACGAACCCGTAGTTCACACGACAATGCCCGAAAGCGAGATTGCGAGATTTGATTTTGAACAAACTCTGGATATTCATTCATTATAATTGGCTGTTATATCTGATATTGAATCAAACCATCGAACAATATAAAAGAAAACTTACCAACTCTGCATATGTAATCGTTTGGAGTGATCCTTTTGGGACTATGGCCCTCTTTTTTTTTTTTTTTTTTTTTTTTTTGCCTAACGCCTCTCCAACATCTGAGTCGTTCGCTGGAAACTTATAAACCAGATACTGATAAACTGATATCGAACACTTCCTGTGGTCGTCAGGAACAGCCTATATCATAACGTCTAGCGAGGGTGTCATTATTATTGGCAACATTCGTGGTTATCATTGCAACTCGTCAACACTTTACATGGTCATTATTATTGGCAACATTCGTGGTCATCATTGCAACTCGTCAACACATTCAGCATCTGAGTCGTTCGCTGGAAACTTATAAACCAGCTACTGAGATCGAACACTTCCTGCGGTCGTCAGGAACAGCCTATATCATAACGTCTAGCGAGGGTAAAACCTCGCTAGGCGTTGCTTAAGTTCAGTGATCTTACGGGAACTGGTGTATTCAAGGTGCCATTGAAGCTAGCAATGGGGACAAAGAGAATGTCGTCAAAATCGTTAACAACAAGAAAAAATTTCATTTCAGATGGTCAATTAAGAAGTACACCTAAAAAGAGAAAGCCAATACCAAGTCAAATGAGGGAAAATAATAATGCAGAGAAAGGTCTCGTTGATATCCTCATGGAAGATATAAGGAAAGGACGATTTGGATTAAAATCCCAGAACATTATGTGTTAACCAATCAGATACCAGAAAGATTATCAAAACGTAAAATACTCTTTTAAATTGTGTGAATGATCGATTACACGGGATTGACGGAAGACATTCAGAACATTATGTGTTAACCAATCAGATACCAGAAAGATTACCAAAACATAAAATACTCTTTTAAATTGTGTGAATGATCGATTACACGGGATTGACGAAAGAGGGGAAGAGATTCAGAACATTATGTGTTAACCAATCAGATACCAGAAAGATTATCAAAACGTAAAATAATCTTTTCAATTGTGTGAATGATCGATTACACGGGATTGACGGAAGACATTCTTGTTTGCCATGGGCAACAATCATATCTTTTGATTTTCTTTCTTAGAATAATTGTCAATCGACTTCTCGATTTTTCCTTTGTTTTTGTGTTTGCCTTTTTGTACCCTGATACCCTTGTTGGGTGTTGGGCCAACAGGGACCTCATGGTAACATTTAATGTAAATGAGGACTCCTGTCTATGTCTAAGGTCTATAAAATATATGTACAGTTTTTGTAATTTGGTTTGAATTTATTAAGAACTTAACATTAAATTATGATTACTATTTCTGGCGTCCTTTCCTTCCGAAATTTCATTGTGCAACGTCACCGTCCTCCACTTAATTATAATTTTAGGAACACACCTAACTTGTTTGACTCGGATTACATTACTTATATAAAATAAACGCTTCACACTTGTAATATTATGAATTGAGGCAGATTTTTTTGAGGAATCCATGTATTGATTCGTAACTACTAGTTGCGAATCAATACATGGATTCTTCAAAAAAATCTGCCTCAATTCATAATATTACAAGTGTGAAGCGTTTATTTTATATAAGTAATGTAATCCGAGTCAAACATGCCTGACAAAGTTAGGTGTGTTCCTAAAATTATAAATAAGTGGACGGTGACGTTGCACAATGAAATTTCGGAAGGAAAGGCCGCCAGAAATAGTAATCAAAGTATAATTTTAAGTTGTTAATAAATACAAACCAAATTACAAAAACATGCACATATATTTTATAGATCTTCGATTTTAAACAAATGGTTTTTATTTACATTAACGACTAGTTTCAGAGTACGCTTGGTCTCCATTTTCGAGGTACAAATACATCGTTTTAAATCTCTTGAAGAATAATAATTAATGTTAAATATTTTTATAACACAGAAAAGTTGGGAAGTTCACAGAAAATCGAATGTTAAAAAATAATCAAATTCTAAGTAAGCAAATTTTAGGACTTTCCGATGGTTCACCTATCTGTTGATTTTTCAAAAAGTATTTTCTCACAACAATATGTAGATTGTAGGTAGTAGGTACCCACTATGACAAACTGACTTTTTATTCGATTTTTGTGATCTGCGTAGGTATGTATCTACTCTGAAACTTCAAATATTTTTCCGATACCGATTCGGCTAGTTTGTGGTCGCGGTTGAATTTCGATTATTGAACTTAATAAACCAAAATTTAAATAAAAATAATGTATATTTTTTTTAAAAAAAAAACACACATACAGTACCGTTATTAATTTTTAAAGTTGTCTAATATAAATTTAGTACATAAGCAAATTTTTATTTTTTGAAAAAATGAAGAAATCAATTTTGTTAAAGCTCACGCTTGTCACAATGTATGTCCTATGATTATTACTAATTTTGATGTCCATGCTTGGATTCGAATCATTAGTCTCCAAATTGCGAATCTACTAGCTGGTTTACCTTACTTATGTAAATAGATTAACGTATCTGTTATATTTATAAAAGTCGTTTTAGATTTTATTTTCGTGTAACGTTATGATTTTTCTTCTGTACTACTTCTGTATTATTTTGTAATTAATATTTTATTTTTTTACTTTAACAATATAGAGATATTTTTATTTTTAATTTATATTAACTACAATAAATATAATAAAATGTACCTAAGTATTTCTCCGCATTTTTCTCCGCCATTTTTATTATGCATATACAGAGCGTGTTCAATTTCACTGTCCGTCATAAGGAAAATAAATACATGAACATTGAACAATCAAATTTTATTACCTCAAAATTCGCCGGTTACGTACATTTAGGTTGTGTAATCGAAAAGAAGAAGAAGACATAAAGAAAAAACGGCTAAAGAAACTATTACATATAGTAATCTTTACAAAAAATATTGATATTTCACAAGAAAATATCATTTAAAAAAAGTCCAATTTCCACCCACTCTTCCTAAATTAATACCGACTTTACACTTGGCCGGTTTGTAAAAAGGAAGTATTTTACTATTCCCCTTAGATAAAACAGACCAAGTAAATGTCGGAATTACTTTAATAAATTTAAGTGTGGGATACACAGCAGCAACTTATTGTTGCTGCTGTGTCCAATAATAGATATCACTAATTTCATAGGCGGAATTTTTTGGAAGAGTGGTTGGACCTTGGCCTTTTTTAATGATATTTTTTTTTTTTGTGAGATTAGAATTTTCCTGATCTAGGATTTCTTTAAAACTAAATTCATAATCATTTCTATCTAATTTAGAAAAATCGATCCGATGAAAATTAAAGTTTTAAATTCCTTTCCTCGAACAAAAAAACTTAATAAATTTACCAAGACATCAATTTATTATAATAATTATTATTTGTGCAACCTGAAACACTAGAAAAGTGAATTTCGAGAAAGTGTGATAGTGGATTTTGAAATTGCCGATTTGTTTGATTTGATTCTAGACCAGCCGGGGGAAGGTACCTCCTTTCAGTGATCTGACAGGAACTGGTGAATCCAACGTGGTACATCGTTGGGTTTACCAAATTGATTAAAACTATGAGATTATTAAGATTGACAGACATGGAATCTTGTCTTTCTCGTCCTCACAGTTTCAATTCAGTCAAAATTGGTTTTCATTTGCAGGAAATCAGTATTAACAGCTGTTTTAAAAGGCACCACGATCTATGTGATGATTTTTTTTTTTTTNTTTTTTTTTTTTTTTTTTTTTTTTTTTTTTTTTTTTTTTTTTGTAATGATGATCGGAAATCAAAGCATTCAGATTTTCATCATTCGTGGTCATCATTGCAACTCGTGAACACTTTACATTGGCAATAACCTGTATGTAATGGCGTTACTAATGATTATGTAGGGTGCCTTTAATATATTTATGATTGTTGTACATAATACCTAATTATTGTGTTTTGTACGAAATTAACAAATAACAATTATTGGTGTCCAGTTTTTATACATTTTCTCTTGAACCCTTATTATTTCAAATCTTTAGCCGTATAAAAGCAGCCTTACCTTATTAGTTAGAGGTGAAAGGGTATTTGGGAATCATAATAATAATATCAATATGAATTAATAAAAAGTAAAACAATGAATTCATGAATCAATAAACAGTGAATCATTAAATTAAAATTAATAAATTAACAAATTAATCATGATTTCATGAAGAAGAACTTTAGTGTGAAGTTATTTTCAAATATTTTCAAATCCCACGCTGCAGATGATTTCCTTGGTATCCCACGATACTAGTTTCTAATAGCTATGCAACATAGAATCCCAACTTCTCACTTTTATTTGAATCAGTCATTTCTGAAACCCCATAAATCATTCGTTTTCGAATTTGAGATATTGAAACTTGAAACCAGTGGGGGAGAAGATGAAAACGCATCGTTTCTTATGGGGACACCATGACTCAGATTATTTGTATAAAATTTATAGGACATTCATTTCAGAAATGACATAAAAGTTTTCTTCGACCCCTGAAAAGTTGATATGTCTGAGTTATAAAATTTCTGAAATGACTGATTAATTTATTTTTTACTTCCTAGTTATGAGATAAGTAAAAAAAAAAAAAAAAAAAANTATTTTTTACTTCCTAGTTTTTTTTAAAAAAAACTAAATCCGTAAACATAGAAAAGGCACTGCTCATGACGTCGGCATTTTGTGGGGAAGAATATAAATTTCCTTCATAGTATCATGTTCCGGAATACGAACATATTATTGAACTTCCTCAACATTAATTCAGTTCCCATCCCCTGTCGACCGTGTAATATTTTTTAGCTCCACATCAAGTGTGTTGTTGTAGTTCTTACTTCCCGTAAGTTTCAAATAATTATTTCCATATAACTTTTCACTCAACGTTTCCGAAGAACAATTTGCAAACTTATCGGCTTGCTCTCTGTTCGATTCTGCACTTTGACACGCTATGATGTATTGTAAGAGATTTTTGATGGCAGCATCTTTTGGGGAGGTCGTCGGTGATGGTAAATGCGCATATCTTAAGTCTTTTGCAGATTCGGTCATTTTGGTTTTCGATAGTTTATTTATAATAAAGGATGATTCAGTTATATTGTCTTTGATATTTGATTCAATTGTACTATTACTTAAATCATCGATGTCCATTATCGGCGTTGTTGCATAAGTTGTAGAAGGCATTGGTGATGTGACTACTATTGTTTTTGGTTTTCTCGAATATGGTAACCAAGTAGACATTATTGTGCTTCTGGTAGAGGAGATGTTCGATCTTTTTTGTATATTATATTGATTCAATGAACCTTTTTCAGGGGGTGTTTTTCTTAAATTGGGATACTGTACAAATAAATTATTATCTTGAGGGATATAGTGTGAGTCTTCCACAATATCAATCACAATTGTTTTAGGTTTCTTGGTTACTTCCTTTAGAATTGTTTCGTTTGTGTTGGAAGTTAAGTTTGATGTGAGATCAGTATCGTTAATTTGGTTGGTTTTGATTTCGTTGACTGTAAAATCAGTTGTAGAATTAGAAATCATTGTTGAGGTATCATTGGGTTTGTATTCCGAGTCTTCGTGTTGAATTGTTTTATTGGAAGACAAGTTTAATGATAGCTCATTTTCGTTGATTTTGTTGGTTTCGATATCATTAGGTGTAAATTCAGTTGTAGAAGTTGTAATTTCATTAGAAACTATTGCATTTGATTTAACGGGTACGTAGTGTTCTTCCAAAACATCAATCACAATCGTTTTAGGTTTGTTTTTTACTTCTTTTTGGATCGAATTGTATGTGTGTATGTAATTTGTGTTGATTTCATTAGCTGTAAATTCAATGTCAGGTGTTCTGATGTCATCAACATTTACTGTAATGATCTCGTATGGTCTTATGTCAGTTGCAGTTGTTTTGGAGTCATTAGGATTTATTGTAATTACAATATCTGTAGTACTTTCTGTTACAGGTGTTTTGATATACTCCTTAGGAATAATTTTATTGGAATCATTCCTTGTAAATTCATTTTCAGGAGCTCTGCTATCATCAGGAATTATTGAAGTGATATCATCTATAGTTAATTTAGTGGCAGATGTTTTGATGTACTCCTCAGGAATAATTGTAGAGACATGATCTATTGTTGATTCAGTGGCAGGTGTTTTGATGAACTCCTCAGTAATAATTGTAGTGCCATGATCCGTTGTAAATTCAGTTTCAGTAGCTCTTAAATCATCAGGAATAATTTTAGCGATATCGTCTGTTGTTAATTTAGTGGCAGATGTTTTGATGTACTGCTCAGAAATAACTGTAGGGATATTATCTGTTGTTGTTGTTGTTTTAGTGACAAGTGTTTTGATGTACTCCTCAGGAATATTTGTTGCGGAATCATCCGTTGCAAATTTAGTTTCAGGAGCTCGGAAATCATCAGGAATGATTGTAGTGATATCGTCTGTTGTTAATTTAGTGGCAAATGTTTTGATGTGCTCCTTAGGAATAGTTGTAGGGATAAGCTCTTTTGTTGTCTTAGTGACAAGTGTTTTCATGTACTCATCAGGAATATTTTTTGTAGAATCATCTGTTGTATATTCAGTTCCAGGAGCTCTGAAATCATCAGAAATGATTGCGTCGATATTGTCTGTTGTTAATTTAGTGGCAGGTGTTTTTATGTACTCCTGAGGAATAATTGTAGGGATAAGCACTTTTGTTGTTTCAGTGGCAAGTGTTTTCATGTACTCATCAGGAATATTTTTTGTGGAATCATCTGTTGTATATTCAGTTCCAGGAGCTCTGAAATCATCAGGAATGATTGTAGTGATATCGTCTGTTGTTAATTTAGTGGCAGATGTTTTCATGTGCTCCTGAGAAATAATTGTAGAGATAAGCTCTGTTGTTGTTTTAGTGACAAGTGTTTTGACGTATTCCTCAGGAATAATTGTAGTGGCATGATCCGTTGTGAATTCAGTTTCAGTAGCTCTTAAATTATCAGGAATGATTTTGTCTGTTTTTAATTTAGTGACAGGTGTTTTGATGTACTCCTCGGGAATAATTATAGGGATATGATCTGTTGTTGTTTTAGTGGTATGTGTTTTCATGTGCTCATCAGGAATAATTTTAGTGGAATCATCGGTTGTAAATTCAAATCTTGGAGCTCTGAAATCATCAGGAATTATTGTAGCGATATCGTCTGTTGTTAATTTAGTAGCAGGTGTTTTTATGTACTCATCAGGAATAATTGTGGGGATATCATCTGTTGATTTAGTGGCAGGTTTTTTGATGAACACCTCAGGATTAATTTTAGTGGCATCAGCCGCAGTGAATGCAGTTTCGGACGTTCTGAATTCATCAGGAATTATTGTAGTGTAAGCATCCGTTTTTGTTTCAGTTGCAAGGCCTCTGATGTAATTTTCAAGAATGATTTTGGTCGTTTCGTCTTTTGTAAATTTAGATTCGGGTGTTCTAAATTCATTTGGAATAATTTTATTGGTATCTATTTTAAATTCATCTGATGCTCTGAAATCTTCAGGATCAACTGTGGTTATCTTATCTTTTTCATTTAACTCTTGTATATTTCGTCTGCGATTGAATCTTTTTGGTGTTTTAAATGAAGTTTTATTTCTTTTCCTCTTTGAAAGGTATTTGGTAGTGGAAACATTTTTAGTTTCTTCATTTTCATTTTTTGTAAATGGTTTAATTGTTCCCAGCAAAGAAATGTTATCAAATTTATTTTCTAGGTTATTGTTTCCTAATTGGCCTTGAAGAATATTGTCTTGAATTATCGGAAAGCTGTTTTCAGTTACAAAAGAGTCTCTCGTGGTTTCATTTATTGGTGTGTTCTTCTTTGATAAATGAGGAAATCTTTGATCTCTTTTTTTTGTTTTAGAATTATTTTTTCTTCCCTTTTTCGTTTTGTTCTGTCGGTTGTTTTTGTTGTTATCAGAAGTCAAAAAATTGTTTTCCGAATTTTCAGATGAGTTGAACTTATTATTTTTACTTCTCTTTGCAGTTGTCTTTTGGTTCATTATTTCATCTATTCTTCCCTGATCAACATCTCTAGTAATAATTGTTGGTACTGTCGCGTCAAAAAAATTTTCAATCACTTGTAGCTGAAACAAGACACAGGATTCAGTTCATTGAAACAATTTTCCATATTTTAATGTTTGTGTCAGAGATTAAGACACTGATCTGTCAAAATCGGTGGAACTAAAACACTTTAAACACATTCCAAATTCCCCCTCAAGGAAAACTGAAGTTAAAACAAATCAAAGTGAATCAATGAAATTAACCTTTACTGTTATTAATAATTCTGTGAACAGTGTAAACGTCACCCAGTTAAAAAGACTGCCTCGGGTGAACCAATAAGGACCAATTAAACACTAACTAAGGCATTACTAACGCATTATCCTTGTTAAAAAATAGTGAGAAAAAATTAAGAGCTCGTGACTATTTCTGTTCGCTGGTTAACTTACTATTGTTTTCTTTACATTTGTTTCTTTTCTGTCTGAGTTTGCTATTTTGCTTGCTTTCAGTGTATCTTCCACTGATATAGGGTGTTTTTCATTCAACATATCTTCATCGGTGGGTGTCTGAAAGAAAAGATACGTTTTATAACACCTTCTTGCTCTGTCAGAGAATACCACGACAAGGTTCTTTTATCTGACTTGGTGACTAGAAATGGGACCATATAGGATATCTGAAAAGTTTCGGATATTTTGCGAACACAAAAATAAATAGCTGAAATTGGAAGTGGTTTTCAAGGATATAATATGAACTTTTTGAGGGAATGCAATGTACATTTTTTCAGGGGGTCAATTTTTTTTCTGAAATAGATACCCCACTGAATTGAGCCGGGCATGGACAGTATCAGGAGGGCTCGAATCTACATGGTCACCCATCAATTAATATGTAGTTGGATGCTTGTGAAATACAAAAGATTCTGTACTAGAAAACTGTCAAATTACTTACGTTTTTTGGTAGTTGGTATGCATCTTTTTTGATGGCTTTTGTTTTTAAACCCAAATAACATAACATTAAAGAGACTAAAATGAATCTAGAAAAACAGCGTTTCATTGCTCTGATCTTTGTTTCACTATCGGCACAGATTATTAACAAAAAAAAATCAAATGGAAACACTCCTCCTCAAAATTCAGATTGGATTTGATAGAAATTTGCATGACTACCTACTACAGTAACAAAAGTACAAAACACATCGTAATCAAATAAGTTGACCAAATGTTACCTGCATCAATCTCGCACATATTGGGTGTAATGAATCATTTTCTTTGCTTCTCAAGTGTCGAACATAAAGAAGCATTGTGTACATATTTATTGTTGTAGCGGTATTCCACACTTTACAATCAACTGTTCTAGCTCCTACAGCATTATTGGATAATATTTTTAAAGAAAGTAAAAACAGTTTGATATGAGGATTCTTAAAAGATTTTGATGTCCCGGAGCGTAGAACATAGACATGGTGGGAGCGGTAAAAGAAAAAGATTTAGATATTCTTATGATAAAAGTGTGATAGTATGTGTCCTGGTCATTATAAACTGCCCGCCTCACGCTACGATGTCCCGGAGAGTAGAACCTAGCCACGGTGGGGGGCGGAAAAAGGAAAAGATTTAGATATCCCTATGATAAAAGTTTAGTGTGATAGTGTGTGTCCTGATCATTATAAACTGCCCGTCTCATCGTAGGGACAATTTATTGAAAAGATTCTGCTGAATAATATTTAATCATTTAGGATTTAGAGCCCAATTTATGTACGACATGCTCACATCTTCTGAACATTGCCGTGTGCAATTCTCATAATTAGCCAACGATCACACCAAGTTGAATACACCAGTTCCCGATCACTGAAGTTAAGCAACGTCGGGCGTGGTCAGTACTTGGATGGGTGACCGCTTGGGAACACCACGTATCGTTGGCTCATTTTTCCGGCCCAACCCAGGCTGGGTGAGGTCAATGTGGGTAGCTGGTTTGCAAGTTTCCAGCGAATGGAGGGTGAAACCTCCGTCTCGAATGATCAATAGATGTTAAAGAGACGTGAAGCCAAATTGAAAAAAAAAAAAATATCATAATTTGATTTCTTCTACGGAATGTTTTGTCAAAATGGAATGTTTCTCCGTAACATCCCAAACCGTCCTACTAACAATCTGTGAACAATGACATTGAAATTGAACTTTGAAGACGAGTGCCATTATTTCTATTGACTTTGGTTCAGCGAGAATGAAATGATCTACAAAATCATCAACTCATCTCTATTTAATGCGATTGTTGTAACGGTGTTCAACTTACAATAAACTAATCTACCCCATTTCTAGATTGATGTTTTTTAAAAATAGTAGAAACAGGTTGATATAAGGTTACAGAAAAGATGTTGGTGGCCCTTGGCTGTACGCTATATTCATTTACCGAACCAATTAAAAGAAAGTCTAGTTTTAAGAGCTCCGATTTTTCTTTTGAAAGATTAAATTTGGTAAGGATATTTGTAGAATTAGCTGATTAGTTTTTGGGCCCTGTTGGGAAAACAGGAGCCAAATGGTGGCCAATTTAAGTTAAGTCTACAGTTCAGAGAACCACTAATCTAGACAATAATTAAGAAGGGATGAAATAATTTCATTGCAAATTTACCAAAATACGTTGGATGTAAAAATACGATGTAAAAAATACGATGTAAAAAATATTGAGTTGCTAAAATTTTAAAAATGAGAAAACAATGTGCTGACGATGTATAACGTTTATAAAAATAAGAAACAAAAAATGGGTCGCCCAGAATAAAATGAAAAGTCTGTCCTTATTTTTTTTAATTGTAGGTTCCTCCATAATATTTCATTTAGTTTCAAATCTATGAGATAACTGCACTAAATAAGTTAAAGTTTCATCAATCTCGTTTGATAGGTATGCATTTCCAATATTTTTTCAAATTGAAAAAAAAACTGGAATTTAAACAAATGGGAAGAGTCATCCCGTCAAGGACCTTACTTCTTTGGGCAAAACAAGAGAGGTCCTTGATATGCTGCTGTACAGCATGATGCCACAATTGAAATATTGTGGAACAACCTTTTCTTTCTTTAAAAAAAAAGTTATGCCGCGGAACCGCTTTTGCATTACTTCAGGGCACTCCTTTGTACAGCCATGCCATTCTGAAAACAAGAAAATTCTATCAACAAATTTTCGCCCCGAGCGGGATTCGAACCCACAATCTCCGGACAAAGAGTCAATGGTCTTGACAAGATTATGGAACAACCTACAATGACTATTTAGTTGTCCCAAAGAGACTGAATGCACCCAGCAACAGTCGACAACACGTGATCTACACATAATCAAGTATTCGAATAAAAAGGAGTGCATGACTATTGTCAAGGTTGGACCGGTTTTGGAACGTCAGCGATTTAATGCATAATTTGTTTTTTTTTTTTTTTTTTTTTTTTTTTTTTTTTTACCTTTCAGTTCCAATTAAGTATCGAACAAAAGAAACAGTGATAAGACCGCTTAAAATGTTTAGGTGTTTGACTGAAGGGAGAAACAATTTTATTTTAAAAAACAAAATGAAGGTGCCTACTTGTTGAAAGTTCCTATAGTAACACGCCATAACCATCTATACCTAGGTACAATTTTTTACCCCTTATTTCAATTTTAGTTCAATTTTTTAGAGAAATTTATTTCAATTCGTTCCTTAATTATTTTTTGGCTGAACGTCGCTTTAACGTCTCATTCGAAACGGAAGCTTTGCCCGGACCTATTCGCTGGAAACTTTCAACCAGCTGTTGAGCTGACTCAGGCTGCGTTTGAGCAGGAATCCAGCATCAAGAGGGTGTGAAACTACTCGTACGTACCCATTAAGGCTACCTAATATATTTAAAGATATTTGTTAGTTCCAAATATAACTCGATTACAAGACAAAGCTGAAACCACGCTCCAACGCAGAATTCTGCTATTTTTTGTGTAATTTTCCAAATGAGATCCATTACCATCATAAAGAATAAGATTCCTACTACCTCCTTTGCTTCTTTTCCTAAGACCCAACTGAACTCTCATACAGGTTAAGTTCTATGATCTGATGGGAACTACCCAAACCAGTACTGTCGTTGTCTTTGTTTGGTTAAGGAAAATGTTCATTCTCTTTGGTCCACCTGATATAGATTTACTGATTTATACATCCAATATTGACGATAAGATTTCTAAAAACAACAGCATAAAAAATACCAATCAAAATAAAGTGAATAATGGTTAGGTGAGACGTCATTGTGTTCATATTAATTGTGTGTTTCAATAATCATTGTGTTTCAATGATTCATCGTCTGTACCTAGCTACCTAGTACATCAACTTTGGCATGGCTAGGTACACATATTCATTTCTTTGTTTGAATTAGGTAAATAGGTACACGTGTTTCAATGATTCATTGTCTGTACCTAGTAAATCAACTTTGGCAGGGCTAGGTACCCATATTCATTTCTTTGTTTGAATTAGTTAAATAGGTACACGTGTTTCAATGATTCATCGTCTGTACCTAGCACATCAACTTTGGCAGGGCTAGGTACCCATATTCATTTCTTTGTTTGAATTAGGTAAATAGGTACACGTGTTTCAATGATTCATCGTCTGTACCTAGCACATCAAATTTGGCAGGGCTAGGTACCCATATTCATTTCTTTGTTTGAATTAGGTAAATAGGTACACGTGTTTCAATGATTCATCGTCTGTACCTAGCACTATGAAAGCACTTAAAATCACTTCTTCCTACGGAGTCCGCGAACAAACGTCTCTCATAAAATGAAGGGTTCCAAAATGACAAATTCCCTTTAAATATTAAAATTCCTGGGGAGACAATGCTGCAAAATCGGGTTTTCTGTTGAGTACATTACATACGTACTAACTATTTACTAGGTGTTCACAAGCGCTAATGAGTGAGGTTTACATAACTGAGCGCTGTAAAACCATTAAAAATAGTAAATACCTAAATTGCCTGTATATATTATATTTTAATAGCTGTTTCGCCCGTGCCGGGGGGGAGGGAGTATGGGTTTGTGTCCACCTTGTATAGTGCAACTTTTTAAAAAAATAAGATTTAAACGTTTCGTCAGGGGCCTTAGAGGCATGGACTAAAAAATTTAAGATATCGGACCGTGACTGTCTGATTTTGGTGAAGAATTGGGGGGGGAGGCATTCCCATAAATTTTTTGCTATCTGGTACCGTTTGCACACACAAATTTCTGATTTATATAACAATTAATATGCCCAAAAAGTAGTATATCTCATTTCAGGAATACCATATTTTTGCTTTTGTACCTCAAAAAGCCGACACCGTTGGCTTTATATAAATTAAGAGAATGTTAACTATTTACAGTAGTTGCGACACCTATTATGTACAGTATGTACACTGGCGGAGGATCATACCTATATCTCGCATGCTAGGGCAGAACGGATACATCCAAAACCCCAACACTTCAGGAGGAGCAAAATAAAAAGAGGTCACATTTTGATTTTTTTCTTTCTTTATCGCAAATTACAAAAAAAAATTGCATAGAGGGGTTATGTCGGACTTAACTCCTAAATATATAATTTTTTGAAATATTTGATCACTCTTCCCATATTAGGTATAATAATTATGTATGTTCATATTTTAGGGGGTTATTCATTGACCTAATTCAAATATACCACACTGGGGTAACACAATAGGTACTAATGGTATGAAAGATTAAAGATACAACTATGACTTGTATCAAAGATACCTAGCAAAACTTGATTTTTTGTAACTAACTCCTTTTTGCTTTCCTCATCCTATAAAAAGGAAAGTATTGTAATGGGCTGAAATTTTCGATGTCAAGTTTTCAAACATTTTGAAGTCCCCAGAGCCCAAATTTCGAGTTTCAGACATTAGTCAGTGTGTGTGTGTCTGTCGGCTGTGAACAGTGCCGGATTTTTTATCTCAAGAACGATAAGTGCCAGAAAAATTTGATATGTGATTAGTTTTATGCCATGGGCACGAAAATTTTGGTTGAAATTGAATATACCTACCATTGGCGATTGCCGGTTTTTAGCAGTTTTCGGGCATCCTGCCTAAAAGGAGAGCAATAAGAGCTAGAAACAGGCCACCGAGAGGGGTTTGACAGGGGTAGTTCCCCTAAGAACCACCCTCTCGGTGGGGTAGTTTCCCCCCCTCCCCGGGGATGTGAAGGTGTTCTTAAGAATTTGTTCATTTTAGTAAAGGGGCCCTTAATTTTTTTATCCCGGGCCTGTGTTTTCTCTCGGTGGCTACAACTTGAAATTAGGTGTCTATTTATTTTAAAGACGTTCTTTATTGTGCAAAGATATTTCAAAATATTAAGACACAAACATACCGATAAGTTTCGAGGACACTAAAGCGATTACATAAATTAAAAACGACACGACGTGCAACGATATTTTTCAGATTTAATTTTTTCTCCACTTACCACTAAACAATTTTGGTATCCTTCTATTTTACCTTCTGTTGCTAACTTCTTCTTAAACATTTCAAAGAATAATCGATATTTAAAAATAATCGATTATCGAAATGAAAATTGCATATTGTATCATTGTATCGTCCGCATCTTCAAAATCAAAACTCGAAACTGAATTACTGAATTGCATTGCATTTGCATTGATGCATTCTGTTTCTGCAAAAGAAAAACCCAGGAATATATAGTACTACGGATCATAAAGGACATAGATTAATATTAATCTCGTGAATTGTGGAATCTAGAATTCGAGATAACTTTTATTTGATAAAAATATACAATTTTTATTGGCAACTGCCCGCATTATCTGGAAGCTAAGGATCCTTCGGATTTACCCTACAATGGACTCACTCGGTATCAGTTCCATTTTGCCCGATTTTATGGTAAGTTTTGATAACAGTATAGAAAGATAGACAAAAATTATATCTACTTATTGTTTATTGTTATAGAATTACTGGTCTACAGAAACCTACTTATGAGTGAAGATATGGACTCCATATTAGGCCTTCTATTAGCCACTAGTAATCCAAGGAAATACAGTATAAACATTTTTTTACAAAGTTCTGTGGAAGTGAATGTTATTATTTATTAAGAGTGATTTTGAGTCTATATGAACTGTCTAAGGTACCTAATTTCTGGTTATGTTTCATGGTACCAACACAATGGGTAAAAAAATGGACTTTAATGAGACATTGAACTGTCTAAGGTACCTAATTTCTGTTTGAGCCGTAAGTATGTTTCATGGTACCAACACAATGGGTACAAAAAATGGATTTTAATGAGACAGATTTTCCCCCATTCTATCATACGTTCTACGATCCCGGGTCACTTCCGGATAGGTTTACCGGAAGAAAATTTTCAAAAACAGGATGTGTCAATTTATGATATGAAAAAATAGGTATTCAGGTGTTTTACATATGAGCAATACAGTGTTTTGTAAACACTGTATTGCTAACTCTAAAAATCACCTCAACCCGCACTACCTTCATCTCTGCGCCCGTTATTTTTATGCATGTGATTTGACACTTCGAAAAAATATTTTAGTGTAAGTGTGAAAAAAAAGAGGGCATTTTCCATTATTTTCACGGGACAAATATGCAAAAAGCAGGACATGTCCTGCAAAAGCGGGCGTCTGGTAACCCTACTTCCAGGTATACCATTTTTTCCCAATCCAATTATTTGGCTTTTCTGTAAATCAAAAATATAGGGACCGCTAACCCATACGAAATTTTGAGAAATTCAGCCCTTAATGTTCTTCCAGCGGATACAGATAGGTAGAAATAATTTTGCCAAATTCGTTGCATTCAAATATTTTATGTAAATATACATTTATTATAAAAAAAGTGGTAACTCCAGAAACGAGTACTCACTTCGTTCTATCAAGGTAGGTATATAGTATTGTGAGGTATGTAATTTTCCTCTTGTGTGAATTTCAAGCTTTGTTGGAATTTTATTAAGTTTTATTTTTAAAAAAACACTTAGTAGGCAGGTGTGCTAACGAAAATTTATATTTTTTCCAGACTTTATTAGACTCTTTAAGACCTAATTTTGACAAATCTCAAATCAATATTCTGACAGATAAATATTTAGAAAATAAATCAATACTAGATACAGATAAAAAGTCATCTATTGAACATGCTTTTCGTCAATACCTAATACAACTTATGAAACAGTCTGTTTCTATAGAAATGATTGAAAACTATGTTACACTGAGTGTCGAATTGTGTTTACATGACATGTGTAACGCAACATTACCAATTATATTATTAAGTGATACATTTGATATGAGTACATTAGATAAATGTGAACAATTATTTTATTATGTTGAAAATAATGTCAATATTTGGAAACAACAAACATTTTTTATATCCTGTAAAAATAATTTATTGAGGATGTGTAATGGTAAGATAACAGCTATTTTTAAATACCTTAAAATTATAAGAGTCACGGCAACGAACTTGACACCAAATGCCACCTTTATACCAAATATTATACACTGAACGACTGAAATTCTAGAAAATGAATTTTCAGGCGTAAAAAAGGATTTTGTATTCGATTTTTTGTTGGTCTACTTATTGAGAATAATAAACCGAAATGTAGTCACCGGTCAATAATATTTACGTTATTTCAAAAAATGATTGGGTCCTCTGTAAATACCTTTGGGTAGTAAAAAAAAATCAAAAATAAACTTACCTATATTCACGGTCTGCAATAGTCCTAACTAGTGGACACAGCACTTGGAATTCCGAAAGGAAAGGCCACCACAATTAATAATAATACCTACATTCACAGTTCCAGCCTAGGACTAAGGAAATCTTTCGATAACCTGTCCTCACGATGGACGGGTCCTACATACCAGAATGGAACGCATTTCATTACAGTTCTAGCCAAGGGCTATTAAAACCTTTTTGAAACGCATCCCTGTCGGTTTTAATGCATAAATATTAACCTAGAACACATATCATCATATTTCCAGAAAAGGACCATCAAAACCTTTACGGTAACCATATTTTACCTATTTACGCCATTTTTTGAGATACAGCCTATCCTTGAATGACCCCCCCCCTTACCTTTCGAACGTTTTGTGATTTTAGCTCTAGGGATAGGAAAAGGCTTATGACCAATCCAATATTTATGGTGAGATCCAGGTTCGACACCCGGAAGTGACTTTTATTGACAAAAAGTGTCGGATTTCTCAAGAAATTTAAATGGGATGGTACAAATATTTTTTGTTAAAATAAAAGTACAAATAAAACAAAGAAAAACTATTATTTTATTTTTATCTTTTGCATGGTTTAATTTTGTTATACCCTGCATAACGGTGTTTATTTTAAAAGTTTGATGTAAAAGTTTCCTTATCGTGTTCCAAAGAAGGTTTCTCATCTACCTAAACCATCAATGTGTACATTTTTATTTTCATCAGTGCCATAAGGGACAAAGTCAAATCTCACTTTTCTCCTGGATGTTAAAAATTGGACGTTTTGAAAAAGGCCATTTTCGGATAGAAAGTCTAAAGTAGGTGGTTATTTAGGACAAACAGTGATAATAATTAACCTAAATAAGGAAACATTTTAACGAAAAAATAAAAACTTTCACCTTCTCAATCCTTTAGCCCTTAAAATTAAATTTTAGATCCTTCTAGCTCCGCCCCTGATTATTTCTTTGAAAAAATTAAAAGAATTTTTTTTTTGATATCTGCACCATACCATTTAAATTTCTTGAGAAATCGACACTTTTGTCAATGAAAGTCACTTCCGCGGGTCGAACCTGGATCCCACTATAACCATTCTATGGACCATGGCCCTTTTCCTATCCCTCGAGCTTTTCAAAATTCAAAAATTCCAAGCCGTCCATAATTTAAGGGGGGGACACGCTGTGTTAAAAGAGAAATACCTCTTCAATAGCACACTCACTGTATAATGAATGCATTAATTTTCTTTTTTCAGACCTTCTCCGTCGACTCTCAAGATCTCAAAACACCGTATTTTGTGGAAGAATATTATTATTTTTAGCTAAATTTTTTCCTTTCTCTGAACGCTCTGGTTTAAATATCATTAGTGAATTTAATGTTGAAAATGTCACTGAATTTGGTGATGGTGAAAATGAAATGGAAATATCTTTCAACTTAGAAGATGAGAGCAGCTCAGAGAGTGGAAAATTTAAAGTAGATTTTAATTTCTACAAAAAATTTTGGTCTTTACAAGATTTCTTTAGAAGTCCAGTTCAGTGTTATAATAAATTATCGTGGAAGATGTTTACCTCGGTAAGTTCATTTGCTAATGTTGGGGCATTGGTTCGATTTGCAGTGCGGTTGGTGTTATATTTAAAAATAAGCTTTGTGTGATGACTTTAAGAGAACCTTTGTCTGCTGGATACTGTTGTAGGAATTTTTATGTGACATTTGATCAGATCTTATAAATCGTGGCGAAACAGGCGCTGGTCTTTATCGTTCGGGGCTTGTGCACTTCATACCTCTAAAACTGATCTGATCCCCCCATAGAAATGTCATAGAACTTTATACTGCTGCCGACCTACATTTCTGCATTGTCATTTCATTTTGCTTATGTTTCTCATCATGACCGAAATGAGGTCGTATAGTACCTCCCTATGTTAGTTGGGCAGAGACTGGGTGTCTCTGCTTTACAGATACTTGAGATCAAGTTTTGCTTAGCTTGTTAGGTTTGGCAGAGGGAGCCAAGCTTCCCTCTAACAATATCATGTCACAAATATCAGCGGGCATCATGGCAATACAAGGTATTTTTACATTAAATTTAAACATCACTATGATATAACATGCATAACATTTATCTCATAATTCCGCCACCTTTTGGTATTACCATAGTAACTCAATTGTCCACAGGAAGCTGAGCCCTAGGCTAAATAGCAAATTCGAAAAGAATTAAACTTTTGATTATTATTTAACAAATTTATATTACACATCCTATTGGTAACTTTAAAAAACACTACCGTTATTTATGACGAATTTTCGTCTACTTCGTACACATTTTCAGGGAAATCAATTGGTTGGTGGTGGTGTTATTGTTTCAGTCCAGTTAGATCTATGGTTTTATTTGACCTATTGTCTCATTGAACTTCTTTCCTCAGTTTTGCTTATATACCATTGGCTGATGTAGGGCCAATGAAAAAGTTTTTCCACTCTTTTCCTATCATACTTACTCAATTTCTGTATAGCTGCTCGCCTTTTTTTTACTATTTACAGTAAATAAATAATTAACTACGCTACCCCTTATTATATAATTATTTCATTTGATTCTAGTATGCAGAAACTGTTCTGTCAGCTTTTAAAAGTTTCAAACTGGATGATGTGCAAAGTTCTCTCAATCCAAGTGGTGATTATTTTGCGAAATATTTGACCAATCAAAAATTGCTCGACTTACAACTTAGTGATACCAACTTTCGGCGTTACGTTCTCCTTCAATTTCTTATCACATTTCAATATTTTACTTCAAATGTCAAATCGAGAGGGTAAATTTATATTTGAAAGTCTTTATTTTGTTCGACTATACCCATTTATCTACATATATCCAAAAAGTAGGAAAACAAACCTCTTTCTGTATGTTTTGGATCATATATGCTGAAGATTTATTTTAATTAAACTCAATAAATTTTAGTGGTTAAGCGCTCGCCTGGTAAACAGGAGGGTGTGGGTTCAATCCTCAGCAGAGGTAGGAGTTTTTCCTCATTGAGTATCGGACCACATAAAAATAGAACTCTAAGGGTTAGGTGGTAGAAAATGCCTCAGGCATAAACCTCGCCTAATGATAACATTCCACTGTTTTTTTTTTTAATAAATTTTAGTCATGTCTTATCCACTTTTTAGTATTCCGTTCTGGAAAGTGATAACGGAAACTTTATTTTAGTACTTGAAATGGAGCCCCATGTCAGCTCATTGTATATTCGTAACAGACATCAAAGGCATTGTAATAGAGTGGACGGACACCAGTTGCGTACGGAATCACAAGAAACGTGTCTATACATACGATTGAATGAAGATTTTAAAAACGTGGTCCATAAATTTGATATTAATACATTAAAATTTTCCGAGTTTACACAAATCTCTTCTTTCTTCAAAGTGGCCCAGGTTTTTGATGCTAAACCAATGCCAGTCAAAATTTTAGGATGGCTGTGTATGGAACTGACACCAATTATTTGTAAATGAAATATTTATATAATCTGTTAGACAGTTATGTTTGAAAATGATTGTCACACGTTTTTTTTATTTTTCTTTCTTTCTTAACGTCTCTGCATGCATTGGTCATTCAAGTTTGGATCGAACCTGCATGGTCAACCACTCGCTGGACGTTGCTTAACTTCAGCGATCTAACGGGAACTGGTGTATTCGACGTGACATAGACGCTGGACTTTTAGTTAAGAGAGACGAATAACAATTAATATTGTCGAGAATTTCATTTGAACATATTAGGATACAAAAACTTTGGTTTTATTCTGTTGTAGGGAAGGACTTGAATTGAAAGATGAGCAAGAAAAGTGGGTGAAAGACACAACGGACGTTGTGTATGACCTTATCAAACAGACTCCACCCGATGGCGAGCATTTTAGTCAAATAGTGAAACGAATCCTTAAAGTAAGCGTTATTTCGACATCTTTATTCCATTTGGGGGTCGATGGATTGTAAAGTGACCAGCACTGTTTATTCTACGAAACACCTTCAACTATTCTATTGTACACAATTTGATTTTAATTGATAGCCTCCCCCTAAGGGGTATTGAAGTCATATCAATGAAGTCGCACGCAAGAGAATGCGTATATCCCGGGTCTAGTCGATTTTTTTTTTTTTTTTTCAAATTTTTTTGGTATTGGATGGCCAAGGGCCATTCCATAGTCACAAAAAATGTAAATTGATCAGCACTGATTGTTTATTTTGAATTTGTGTTTTCAAGGGAAGACACCAGTGACTATGTACGTTAAGTATTTTGATTTAAATATGGAAATTTCTGGAATGGTGTGATTATCGCTAAACACTCTAGTACTGTTTTCTTAAATATGACTGACAGTGGCAGCCAGTTTTGAAGACTAACAAGGTCCAAAACGAGACTTGTATATCAAACACCGTTAAAATTAGTGTAAGTTAAGTGCCATTTACGAGGGACGAATGGAATTTTCGGTATATTATGCACCTTCAAATGCAAAAAAAATCCAATTTTGACGGATTGTAATTCTTTCTGATGGGTTTAAAAGATTTATTTTTGAAAATAATCAATCCAACTGAAAAGCACTAGAAAATATTTTATTTGAATTTTTTCTATTTCTCTTCAGGGAGAAGAACATTGGAACCAGTGGAAGAACGAAGGATGTCCAGAGTTAAAAAGACCATTCCCTCCGTCCGATTCGGAAGACGTAGATGTTAAGAAAAAGAAAATACAAAAGCTACCAGGAGAGATGCTCAAAGAGGCTGCTGCCCATGGTAAAATTCTAATGGGAAAGTAAGTACCTATTTGACCAAACGAAGTGTGGTGTAGTTTAACACTACGATTTTTCCTTAAATGTCTGCCCAGCCCTCGAACGCCTTTTTCGTTTTTAATTTTGGTATGGGCATTCATTACATTCATAGATTAGCTGAACCCTATTAAGCCACCCGAGGCCAAATGGTGGTTATTGTAAGTGGATGAAATCTACAGTCCACTGTACTATTTGATTGTTTTTTTATTATTCAACAAACCTTAAATGACAAGTAAGTTGCATCTCTAACGCCAGATCCGATTATGATGAAACTTGTTTTGGACATTTATTATGTGCATAGAATGTGCTTATGAGCCTTATTAGGCCACATGATGACCATTTTACCTAAGTGAGATCTTCAGTTCACAGAACTACTAGTTTAGCTATAGGCAGTAAAACTGATTTCGCCACTAACTATAATAGAGGGATCCCTATGCATGCCTCCACACATAAATATCACCCATATGTTCTTCACTTGATTTCAGCCCTGAACTTACTAATTTATGGAACTTGAAAGACAACCTTGAAGCTTGTAAATCTGCCGAACGTGATTTCACTCCATCTTTAGAAACTTATTTCGAAGAGGCAATTTTACAAATGGATCCAGCCGCTATGGTGGAACAACAATATAAGAAAGTGAACGAAAGTAATTATGCATGGCGAGCATTGCGATTGTTGTCTCGGAAATGTCCTCATTTCTTTTTGAATTCATCGCCTTTGGAGAAAAATTGCGAGTTTATTGAAACTATGATTAAAAAATGTGTGAAGAATATGCCGACCATTGTCAACACTAACACTGTAAGAATAATATTGATTTGTCATCACAAAGTTCCTAGCCTAGTGGGTATCACACTGGCTTTGCACGCGGCAGATTGGAGTTCGAATCCTGGCGTGACCGAATTATTTGCCGGTACTGCGCTTGGTCGTTGCCGAAAGCCTATTGAGTTCAATTGAGTAGCTACCTAAGATGTAAATAGCGACCAGTGGCAGCATTACAAGAGCAAATACTAATAATGTGACTATTTAATGTAGTGGCTCTTGTAATAATGTTTCGATACCCTCAAAAGTTGTAACAGTGGTAAGGTGGCACAAATAATAACACAATATTATTTTTTTTTTTTGTAAAATAAATAAGACTCTGTTTAGACTGTGGAGGTAAAGGGACTCTTCAGTCTCATCCTCGCATAAATAGGGTATAATAATAATATTTTATTTGTCTCGCAACAAAAACAAAATTCCTTTCTATTTAGATTGCTGTCCATATAATTGAATTATGACCGTAAAAGGTATCCTAACCACAGTATGAATTGACCAATGTTCATTTCAGCGGGGGACCATAGAATACCGTTTTCCTTTGTTGAACTATTTGATGGGCTTGAATTTTTGACTATTTTGATTCTAAATACCTCTGCATTCACACGGGCAAATAAAGTTAGCCACCTCATGTATGTAATGATCTTGTAATATTAGTCTGTTTGTGATAACGCAATTCTAATTTTTTTCTCTTTTGTTAGGTTCTTCACAATAACAATGGAGTGGACCCGGAGCCCACAGAAGTTGAAGATACCAAATTAGAGGAAATTGAAGTAAAAGAAAAGGACGAAGATTGGGAAAAAGAAGAAGGTATGTTGTGTATGCATTCTGGACAGAAAACATACGCCACCAGACCGGAGACATCTTGCGATAGAGGTACCTTGTACAGTAATTTGGTGGAGTACACTAGTGATAATTGCAGAAAAACTCGCCGGCTTTAGTTGCGAAAATTATCAAAAATTGGTGGTTTATAACAGAATGAGTATAACCTAGAATTAACATTAAATTCAATGTTTGCGAATAAAGTTGTTTGTATCAACTAATTGGCCACCAGTGTCGGTAGTTTATTTTAAGAATAGGTACTGCTTATATTGGTCGAGGTTTCGGGTTTAGTTCTTAATGTTCAAGTGTCAACCTTTTTAATCCGTCTCAGTGGAAATCTGCATGATATAAACAAAAATGTTGACCAATTGGAGCACTTTTTTTTTCAAAAAGTGAATTCGTTAAGTGTCCTGCATGCACTTTTAGTGGTTTGTTGGAAAATGAGAGTCCTGTAACTCTAAGTACAGCCAAAAACAATATAATTAATGGTGAAATGTCATCCTTGTTTTCAGTCAAAGATCAAACTACACAGAAAAAAACAACTGAAAAATGCCCTGAAGAACTTTTAGATCAAATAGCTCCCCTTATTACAAAAAAGTGGAAAAAACTTGGACTGAAATTTGGTTACACAAATGATGAGGTAAGGATTACTTTCCGTATCTAGTTCTACAAAACACATTTTCTCTACATTCCAAATAAGGGTGGGAAAAAATAGTCATTATTTGAAAAGGTACAAAAACTAAGTATACCCTCCTGTATTTAGTAACTTGGAATTGGGTCATAACTCCGGGGAAAATGTAAGGTTGCAAAAAATGATATTTCCCTTAAAGATTCACATTTTCAGCGAGGCAAGGCCGTAAAAAGTAATCGTATCTTAGCTTACGTTTTAACGACCTAGCTTTGCTGAAAATCTACATTTCTTTCTCCTTGGAGTCATTCCCAGTTACGAAATACTGGCTATGTGGCTATATGAAAGATAATTACTTTGTGGACTAGTTCAAGAATGAGGCCGGATTTCTCCTAATCGCATACTTTGCGAGTAACTTTTGAGTTGTAAATAATTATTTATTTATGACCGACTAGGAGTATCGCTCGAGGTAGCAATAAATCTAATCGAAGGTTACAGTGACATTTACAATAAGTCACAATAGAGACCTGCAAACGATTTTTTAATCATGATTAGCCTGAGGAAAAGTGTCTTTTCTTGTGCAGACGACCCGTCCGCATAACTTTAGTTGATTAAAATTAACTAAACTTTAATGTTCCTAATAATAATAATAAACACTGAATCGCCAGGTTTCCAAATGACCTTATCAAGGTTTACAAATCAACTTTAAGGGCGGTCATTCTTTGGAAGTGACTTCAAGCGACAAATTCAACTCCAGAAGGAGTTGAAGCTTGTAGCGTTTGGTCACTCGTAGTAGTCTGAGCTTGTGGAGCGGCTTGCGTATTTAAGAATTATTGTGGTGATATCACCTCATTTGGTTCGGTCAATACGTTTGTTATAATCTTCCCCTATTCTTTTGATCTGTCTATCACTAAAAGAAGTCCGTCCTAATATTTCCAGATTGAATGTATTGCCACGTCGACAGATCGAAACACATGTGTTGAACAGGCCAGATATCTTCTCAGAATATGGTCTGAGGACGACGATGATGCCACACCGGAAAACTTAGCTTACACTCTTGAAGGATTAGGTTGTGTCGAGGCGGCCAAACTTCTGAAAGGAGAAACGTAATTGTTGGTGCCTTCTGAACAACAAAGGATTACCGCATCAAAAGCAAGTGTACTTGTAATCGTGGAGTCCTGAGATCTGAGAGGAACTTAATCAGTTTTCATATTTTTAGATTTATGGTCATATCATCAAAAGATGTTCATGTAAATGCAACGTAGCCAAACCAAACAACACTTGATTAGCGTTTATTTCAACGATGTGTGGTCGTATAAACTTAACCTAGTTGCTAATAGACCAGAGTTTTCCCACCTGCGTATTTGTGATTATTTATCTGAATAGTAAATTTCACTCCATTATTACGTTGCTAATCAAGGAAAACGCTTGGTAGACGACTTCACCAAGAAAAGTTTAATGTGCGAAAGCTTATTCGGGCAATGCACACATTGTATCGTGTAAAATCGGGCAAAAATAAAATAATAAGTTGGTAAAGTTACAGTGCCGGGCGCCTGAAGTATAAATCATAAATGTATATTTTTTTCAAAATTCATATTGACAGTGATCAAAAAAATACAAGTATTATCAGTTTCTTGTTCTCTTCCTGGCGATGGGCGGTTTTATGTATCAGAACAAACTGGAACGTATAACATCACAGTTCCAGCCAAGGGCTAGCAATATCTTCAGTCGCGCTTATACCTACCTATATTTTTTAAACCTGAATCTAGAAAACGCTTTTTAGATTTCATTTCTCTTGAAAGAAGATGAACACCGCTACAATAACGAAGTTTTTGTTTGTTTTTTTATTGTACATATTGGATCACTTTCTGTAGAATTTGCGATTTACTGATAAGATTGTTATTTGCAGTAAGTTAGTGCTCTTATGAAGCGTTCTTAATTGTGTAGTTTTTATTTTTCCTTTTTGGTCTGCAAGTACTACATATGTAACAATAGCTCAGACAAAAATAGTCTTCACCACAAGGCGGCATTAATTTGGATTTTGGATGATGAGAGCAGGAATCCTATTGCATCACAAGCAATGTTTGTATTTGGAATTCTGTTCTTCAAAACAGCTCTAACGATTTCCAGTAATTTATTATATGCGTATTGAGCGTAATACGAGGTTATTGTTATTAATAGTAGAATGATAAACATTTGTACCGACAGCGACTAGCAGACTTGTCTAACCAGTAGACTCGTCCATCTTCATGCATAAAATGCAGACACCCCTTTTCCGTGAATTAAACTGAATACCTACTTAAGAGCGATCAAAGGAACATGAGTAAAATTAGATATGTGGAGTAAAATTAGATAGTATGTTTCTTATATAAAATATTTTAAATATAATGAGATTTGCAACGCCAAAAAAACAAAACGAACGTGCTATAATATTATTGTTCTGCAAAGAACTAACTTGTTCTGCAACTCCAAGGAAAACAAAACGAGCGTGCTATAATATTATTACACAGACCAGTACCGGATGCAAGTGGGGGATAGGAGGAGGCGATTTCCACTTCATGCAGATGCCATAATTAATTGAATTTGGTTAAAATTATGTGTAATAGCAGAGCTAATTGAGGAAGTGCTCTCGGAAATTCCGTTGCCTGTGTTCAACAGAGTCAAAATTAACAAACCATGCTATAGCGATGCTGAAAGCGGTCTCTGTTGCTATGGCTCTTATTCACAAACCACACCATAATTTTCGTTCAATAAATATTTAGCCAGTGCTTTTCGCTTCACTTCTTCAACTTTTCAAAAGTATCTAAAATAAATTTACGGAACATCAATTTTTCCAAATTCATTCTATTTATTTCACCTTCCTTATACAACCACAGCATCAACCGTTACTATAATTTCACCTATAATTGAGGATATGTATAGTGGACAAGCAATGGGAGAATCACGCTCGGGGACATCACGTGATGGCTTTGATGCATTCAACCTCCTCACTACGACAACTTAGATTTTATTATTTAGGTCAGGGAAATCAAAAATTTCCGTGGGTGTACCTCATTATTTATACTTCCTCCATTTCTTTAAGAACATTTCTTGCCATATTTTGACAAGTAACCACGATAACGTGGTCTCTTGAACAGCCTCAGTAGCTCAGATAGTTGAGGCCGTGAATTCGTAACCAGGAGACTGTTGGTTTGAATCTAACTCCATCCCCGCTTCTTCGAAATACTGGTCAAAATAAATCTAAACAAAGGTCGCAGTGATAATTGCAACCAGACTCAATAGAGACCTTCAACCAAATCTATAATCATAAAAAGTCGTCTATCCTCCTTCCAGCTCATATTTGTAAACAAAGATCTTCAGTTGTTTCTCGATTCGAACTATAAAAATTATAGTTCGAGTTACGAGGAACTCCGTAAAAGCTCTTTTTTTATAAAAAATATTAATCACACTTTTATATTCAAATTCCTTGTCATTTCCAGATTTTTCTTATGTGAACCCCGTCTGAATCAAGCTCCAACTCACTCTGCAGTGACAGCTGCTGATGCTCTTTTATTAATTATTCTTTTCTTTCTTAACTTTGCCTTTTTAATTTTCTTATTTTTTGATTTGAACTGCTCTTCTTTCTTCCTTTTTTTCTTCTCCTTCTTCTTGTCTCTTTTTTGGTTAATTTTTAATTTCTTAATTGTACGCCGGGACATCCATTCAGGAAGGTTACCTTTTTCATCTACATAAGTCTTTATATCACCAAGTCTTTTCAATCTACCAGTACCATCTTCCAAATCTCCAACAGCTTCATTCATTTTACCAATTTCTTTCATAATGTGTTTTTGACGAGCTGACATTTTCAATTCTTTTGCAGTTTTAACTGAAAGAAGTAGAAAAAAAATTAACTAGTAGTTCTCTGAACTGTAGATCTCACTCAATTAATGGGTCACCATGAGAGCCCGGGTAGTCTTTTTTTAAAAAATATCAGCAAATTCCATGAATTGTAATAATTGTCATAAGCTTCATCAGAATTGCACCTCTCGTTTGCGAATAATTGTAGAACGAACGAACACACCCCCTTGAGACTGACAATAACAAAACACTTCAAGAACCAACCAAATCCTAAATGGAACCTGCATAGCACAGTGCATACCAAATGATGTGAGAATACAATATTTACCTGTGGCAATTTCCTCTAAATGTTTCATCTCGACATCTTTTGGATGATCCTCTATTCCCAGCATAGTTTTTAACCTTTGTAATTCTTTCTTTCCATATCGCACTCGTTTGATCTGTCTCAATTTTCTTTCTCTTTTACTCCTCAAACTTTTCGCCATTTTTGATAGTTTCAGATCACGATATTCAGTACTGGAAACAGATACAAGAGAAAATATTATAATATCACCTTTACAGTTTTAATTTACGAGAGTTTAAGTAGAAGTTAGACTCCGCAGGTTTCAACTGTAACAATGTTTAGCTGAAATAATTTGCAATTTTTAAATAATAATGTCTTGAAAAAAAATTGACGGATATCTACATAAAGTCGTTTCAAATGCTTCAGGAACATTTTTAACCATGCTTACTTTAAAAAAAAAAAAAAAAATGGGTTAGGGTTTTAAGCATTCAAATTGGGTTTCTCATAAGACTTCAAAGGGTTTTTCATAAAGCGTACGAATTTCGAAGATGTTTTTTATTAAGTATGTTGAAGATAAGCTAATAGATAATACAGAATTTTTCACCAGTTTCTGAGAATTCCAAAAGTTAAGCGGAATTTGAGTAAACTTGGCCACAATAATGATCTATTATACCTACCGGATTCGGCACAAGGCCCGAATAGAGAACAGTTTCTGCAAATTAATGCAATAATTTTTAGGGATCAGCGAACTTCATGAAAAGAACAAGTTTGTTTATTTTATCAATATAAGCGTTAAGATAAAGATCCCCCCTCCCCCTAGAGGTTAGGAAACGTTTTTATTCGCCATGCCTCAATGATGAAGTTGTTTTTCCGGTAGAAAACGAAGGGTACCAGACGGATACTATTATTTTTTTTTTGGAGCAAGTTACAAACTTAAAATATGGTTTAATATAATTTAAAACGGCTTTTTAAACGTTTTAGGGGTGGAAAATTAATTAATTCACTTTAATTTTAATTTATTTTGAAAAAAACCTTTTTCTTCTGGTACCAGACAAATACTATTAATTTTTTTTGGAGCAAGTTACAAACTTAAAATGTTGTTTAATATAATTTAAAAAGGCTTTTTAAACGTTTTAGGGGTGGGAGATTAATTAATTCACTTCAATTTTAATTTATTTTTTTAAAAAAAAACTTTTTCTTCCGTATTTATTGAACTATTTGAATATATTGAACTGAAGCAGACAGTTGTACCAACATGAAACCAGTGCAAGTTTGTTTATTTTATCAATATAAGCGTTTAGATGAACGTCCCCCCCCCCTGGAGAGGTTAGGAAATATTTTGATCGGCCATGCCTCAATTAAACTTGTTCTTCTCATAAAGTCGCTCCCTAAAAACTCTTGCACTTTCTCCAAAGTTCCGTCGATTTTCAAGCAATAAAATTGTGAATTAAACATTTAAAAGTGAGTTTTCTCGTATTTTCCACCATTTAATCGTGAAAATTAACCTTCTATTAAACATATTTTAAGTTAGGTTAGTTTCTCAGAAAAAAAATAATAGTATCTGTCTGGTCCCAAACGAAGTTGATCCCTAAAAACTCTTGCATCAATTCGGAAAAACTGTTGCTCTATTCGGGCCTTGTGTCAAGTCCATACCTATTTTGCAAAGCCCTGTTGGTATAACCGACTTATAATCAACTTTGGATTAAAACTTGATATTTCAAACAATTGTATATTACAATGCGAAGAAAAATCTATTTTTCGACTGGAACCGAGTTATCGTCAACAAGACGTTTTAAGTGGAAACAGACTGAATTATTTTAGCCAAAAGAAACATTGCAGCTCAGTCTCGTAAAATATACAAATACCTCCTTAGGCTTAAGAGTCCTATTCGTAAAATACAGAAATACCTCCTCAGACTTAAGAGTCCCATAAATCACACAACACAGAAGGTTCCTATAATACTATGAGTACGGGATCCCCAATATTGATATGAAATAATACTTACATAAATTATATTTTGCTCTTGAAGCAAAATCTCAAAGTATGATAATATTCTTTCTAAAAGATCACTTCTGATATTATATTATCACGAATAATGTAAGAATTGGTTACATACTCAAGAATTAGAAGAAAAAAGAATTGAAAAAATTGAATGATGGTAGCACGTGTATGCTACTATCATCCAAATACAAAAGGAAAAACGAAATGAGGCAGTGTTGCCAGATCAACTTGTACAAAAGTCCCCAAACTTCTTCGAAAAAGTCACCAGAACGGGATTATATTTTTTTGCTTACCTATATCGGTTACGGGAGAAACTAGTTTATCCTAATCTAAAAATAATTTTTCCGAATCCACTTAGGATGAACTACTTTTGTCGCATTTGAATATTCAATTTTGGTCTAAGAAAAACTGATTTTATAGTTTGTATTTTTAAAAAATGGCCCGTCGCCTAACAGGATATAGTCTAGCACTTTTAAAAAATGACCCTGTTGCCTAGCAGGATATAGTCTAGCACTTTTAAAAAGTATGTATACCTATATATTGTTGGAAATCATGAGTTCTATAAACTCTTAAATTTTTGAAAAGTTTTTCTGGGCCAACCTGTATAGGCCCAGAAAAACTGTAAAAATTACAAGTACAACATTAGTAATATGGACTTGTAGTTTGTTGTGAATTGGGCTCCGATAAGCTAAAGTTGCTTGAATCCATAAGCTATTTCGGGGATTGCGTCAGACATATAAACATGCTTCCTAGAATATCAGAATAGAAGAATTGACAAAGATATTTTTTTTAAAAAATATGTATTTTCCTGATTTTAGCATATTTTTTTAAAAAAATAATAAAGCACAAAAGTAGGTAGTAGGTAACTATTGAAAAACCAATCCAATGTTATTTCTTATGTTCTGTCGCTCATTCATTGAAAGATAGATTCCACGTCATCTAAATACATCTGCTCTGCATGAGCCTTTAGATTTTTAAATTTGTCTTGATCAGGTTTCTTTTCATTTGTAGAACCAAACCCACCTCCACCAGGGGTGTACAAACAGAATACATCCTGAAATAAGGAGATGCGGGCTTCGTTAATAGCAAAAAAATTTGTAACCTTTCTGATATAGTGGAAAAAGAGATATGGTGGAGAGAGGGATTTAAAGAAAAAATGCGACAAGACGCTTCAGCCAGCCATCTATATCAAATTCAGAATGACTTTCTTGCAGTCAGTGTTTCTCAAATTTTTTGAAGCTGGAAGCTTACCTTGAAACAGTTGAATTATAATAAAGGATTGTGTTTACAACTTGGGATATTATACGTGGAAATCACTAAGATCAAGATGGAAGGACAATAGATGAGAGCTGGAAAAATACAACTCAAATACTAAAAACTATGGATTCTAGTGCTTGGAAATGAAAAATAATTGGGTAAAAAAGCAAAAGTTTTACATTAGTCACTAAAAAATCTGTATCTTTTTACATATCAAAAGCTTGAATAAAAAATTTTACATAAAAGGAATGATTGTTTTTTTTTTATTAATTTATAAATTACAGCTACATGAACAGTATATGTTGAACTTTTCGTTTTTTTATTTCCTCACATTTTTTAAAGTCTTACCATTAATATTTTTTTGTATTATTTATTCCCACACACCGCTTCGCTCATGGCTTTTAATAGAAAGAGTACTTATACTAATGCATTTACGGACGTAGACGCAGAATTGGAGGATTGCGATATTTTTTCGCAATCCTCAATCCAGTTCTGCGTTTACGTCCATAAATGCCTTACACTATGCACTCTTCCTGTTAGTATCAATGAGTTGTTTAAGAAACTCAATTGAAAGAACAAAAGTACCGTTATTTTTTTCATACTTACCCCAGGTTGGACTTGAACGGAGAATTTGGACGGTAATCTGCTCTTTTGGGAGCCACCGCCAGTGACGAGCACGTTCAATCCGCGAGCTCCATTTGATCCACCTGCAATTTTTTTTTTTTTTAATTGAAAATTTTATTTACAATTTTATCTATATTAAACATAAACGATCATTTTTAATATCTGTTGTGGAGTTTTCTTGACATGGTGCATAAGATACCCACTGATATCACTCCAATTATTTTTGATTATTTTAGCGTTGTTGACACTCAACACCCAGAGTGCACAACCGTAACAACCCACCCAAGCCCATGATTTGGTTGAAAAAACAGTGTCCATCGCAGATAAAATGCTTACAAAATCTACCAGGATTCTAAGTCACCGATTTTCCATCCAGTCGGGGCGGTTCTGGAAAGGAGTGCACTCTGAGAACCGCTTGCTATAGTATTTTGATACGATATTAACTGAAGGGATCAGTTGGCCAGGTTCTTTTTAGTCTTCTGTTCGTAGAAACTGTTTTATGGAGGTATTGGATCAGCATTCAAATAATTTCATAAAATTTATGTTAATAACAAGCATTAGTCCATTCAGCCTAGGATAAGAATCATTGTAAAAACATTGTATTAGTTTAAATAAGGATAAATAAATACTTCAGACCTTCTATGCGAACCCATTTAGCTCCGCCCTATATATATATATATATATATATATATACTAGCTGTTTTCCCGTGCTTCGCTACGGTTACAAAATTTGGATGTTTGTTGGAATTGACCACCCCAGAGTGAACACGGCTCCTATTTAGAAAATTCAATATTTTAATCAAGGATATTACTTTTTGCACTGCGGAATACCTTCGTATTAAATTTCAACTTTCTCGCTCATCCCGAAGTGATACTTCTTAATTATGGATTTTTGGTGGAACCGACCCCCAGAGTGAGCACCGCTCCTATTTAGAAAATTCAATATTTTATTCAAGGATATGACTTTTTGTACTTCGGAACACCTTTGTATCAAATTTCAGCATTCTCGCTCATCCCGAAGTGGTACTTCTCAATTCCGATTTTTTGGTGGTGAAAACCGTCCATAAATCGGGGAGAAACCGGAAAATTCCAAATTTTATATTTTTTATGGGGTCCCGATATACCATTTTGGGGGGGTCCATTCTCGGTCATTTTTCGTTATATCCTTTAGTTTGTCCAGAAAAAAATTACAAAAAGACCCGCTAAAAAGCGTCATTTTTGGCGGTAACTTGCTCCCACTTGAACTTTCAATTTTTTCCTTTCTTATTACGCACCTACATACTAAAAGGAATATGTGCGCCAAGTTTCAAGTCTCTAGGTTTAGCCATCGTGGAGCTACGTTGATTATCAGTCAGTCATCAGTCAGTCAGTACGTCAGTATACCAACTGGGCTTTGCGTTTTATAAGTATAGATGTATATATATATATTTTTAAATATATAGTTATTATTATTCGCCAAATAAATTTGGTATTTTTTTCTTTTTTTTTACTATTTCACATTTCTCGAGAAATTTAACGAGAGTTGGGTGGTTCGAGTTCGAATGTAAATGATAACATAAAACCCATCAAATGGCTATGGACCTTTTCCTATCCTTGGAGCTTTGAAAAAATGCAAACATTTCCAGTCGTAAAAAAGGTTACGAGAGTCATTTTATTCGACGACGTCGAGGGAAGTGATGATGTTCACTATTTAAAAGAGAGGCACTTAATAAAAAAAGTCTAGGAATCCCTGTTTAAGAGGTATTCAATTGTGGGTTCTAGTAAGCAGAAGTTACCTTCCAATCCACGTGGCCAGTATACTCTTCTTTCAGTCATAATGCTCAAGGTCATAGATTTCCGAAATACATATTCACGAATCATACCATCGCCTCCTTGGTATTTACCACATCCACCAGATCGCTGTCTAAGTCCAAAATTACTTAACATGATAGGGTATCGATTTTCCAAAAGTTCTGCATCCGTTATTCTTGTATTCGTCATATGACTATGGACCCCGGATCTTCCATTCCAGTGAGGGCCCTAAATTTTAAAAAATAAAAATAAATGCGTTAACTTAAGTGTGATTCCAAATAACAAAATGAACATCAAAATCAAGAAAGTCCCAGGCCTGTTGATAGTCTTACTATTATATAATAGTTTTTTTTAATGTTTTTTTTTCTTGTTCACGCTAAGTAATTGAAAAAACTACCTTATCAAGCGGTGCCAAACTTTCATTTCATGATTGTGGGTATAACGGAGAAGGACGTAGGATAGTTATGTATCTGGATTTATTGATTAAATATCTTTTTTAGAGAGATTCTTAACTTACTATCAGTACCAACAAGCTATTTCTAATGATTGTAGGCATGATAGAAGCACGGGAACGGTCATTCCTCTAAGGTGCCTAGCAGGGCGGAGCCTGCTAGTATTTGATGAATTAATTATTGTTTGTATAAATCCTAAACTAAACAACATACAAAAAATACTTACAGCTCCAGAACCTCCCCCAACGGTTTCATAGTAGCCCCAAGACTCATCGCCAAAAGTAATGTTATTCATACAACCCTGGGAATCTGCTGCCACACCAAACGCTTTCAGTATAACATCTACAACCCGTTGTGACGTCTGGACATTTCCTCCGACAACTGCCACATTGTCTTCTGGATTAAGTATTGTACCTGGCTTTAATATGATTTCTATTGGAGTTAAACATCCCTGTAAACAATGTGCGAGGATGTCAGGTTGATATAAGTAAGTCGGAGCAAAATGAAACAAACAAATAATGCTATCTATTTTATTAACATACCTAATTCATATCTATTTTTTGAAAAAGTCTCAAGACGAAAATTAAAAATATTTAAAATAATAATCCTTCAAAGAAAAAAACCTTATTAACATACCTAAGTATTAAAAAATAGAAAAAGTTAGATTCCTTACAGTCTACAGTATTTTTTAAGGTTTTTATCATGTGATGGGATTGAGACGAGTTTCGGGATTAAGACACTGTGACGATGCAAAAAGCAAGACATGAGCTCGCACACTAGGAGAACACATGATGTAATGTAGGAGCCAAAATTTGTGTGTTAAACTTATTTCAATTGAATTAATTTTAAAGAAAAATTGTCACAAATAAAATAAAAATTTAAAGTTATCTAGGTTCTTCGCAGACATTACCATTGAAGACCTAATTACACAAAAAAAAGTTAATTTTTTTCGAAAATGAGTTAGGTATTCCTGATGTCAGAATGAGACTCTTAATATTGAAAATGTTGCTGTGTTACAAACGGGGCCAAATTAGGTATAGAGTATCCTGGAATTAGATATATATTTTTTTTACCTTCCTGAGTAGTTTATGAAATATGAAAGTGGACTTGGTCGGACTTTGTAACTTTGTAATTAGGGTCCTCACATGCGTTTTCCGTATGGATTTTTTTTTATTCATTTAGACAGATCGTGTGATAATTTACTCTCCTTTCATAATTATTATTATATTTCTGGCGTTGCTCAATAATGAACCTTTGGAATTAGTTACAGGGGAACGTTTTCACGATGGCCGGTTCAACGTCCTGGGACACCGGAACGCATAGCATCACAGTTCCAGCCACGGGATATCAAAATATTGTTGGTAACCTCATATCAACCTTTTTCTACAATTTTTAAGAACATGAATCGAAAAATGATGAGATATGTTTGTTTTATATTAAGAGAAACAACAACACCCCCAAAATTTTAATATTTTACGTTACAAGGTATAGGTCTACGTAGAATTTAAAATTGAAATTAAAAAAGTATTTTTTCACATTGAAATACACCCCGGGTTCGTTTCACAAGCATTTAAAAAATGACTTTTCATTTTCAACTTCGCATAATGAATAGACTACAGTCTTGCTTCTAGTTTAGACTGAATTGACATAACTTAAATTACCTGATTAAGAGGAATATCGTGTCCCACCATACATCTCAGACAATACATGATGGCTGACTTTGTAATCGACTTAGGGGCATTACAATTTCCCATCACTTGCATATCTGAAAAACTAAATTCAAATCGATGAAATTATTAGCAAAAAAAGTTTTTTTTTTTTTAACAAAAAAATGTTCTACTTCGGAATCACTTTGGCATTACTTCAGGGCACTCCTTTTTGCAGCCACGCCATTCCGGAAACGGGATCGGCTACTGGGCCAAGGAGATATTAGAAAGTTAGATAACAATAATTATAAATTTATAGATGATTGACAATATCGATTCAGAGTTTAATTAATTAAATTAGAAATTAAAATGAGAAAATTGAAATTAAAAACTAAAAATTAAAATTGGAAAATTAAAATTAAAAGCTAAAATTAAAATATTCAAATTAAAACTAAGTTAAGTTATTAGTTTTAATTTCAATATTTTAATTTTAGCTTTTAATTTTAATTTTTAGTTTTTAATTTCAATTTTCTCATTTTAATTTCTAATTTAATTAATTAAACTCTGAATCGATATTGTCAATCATCTTTAAATTTATATCTTTCAATTCTTCTAATAATTTTAATAATTATAAATAACAATTTTCTATTTTTTTCTACTAAAAAAAAAAGAAAATGTTACTCAATTTTAAAATCCAACAATAATTTTTGTTTTCCAAAGGCGATTTTTATTTAACCTACTATATCTTTCAATCTTTATCAAAAAGCGAAGTAGAACTTATGGCCGACACATGATTTTTTTATCTTTAGATTCTAGGCTTCTCCGTATCTCGGTACTTGAAAAGTACAATTTTGGGGCGCCGTCGATTCCAAAGATTCATTATTGAAAATAATACAAAACCAAAATTGGCCTCAACATTAACTTCGATTATTAATTATCCGAAGATTAGGTTAAAAATTGGGAAACTATTGAAAAATGTCAGAGATTTCGTTAGAAGTCAATTGATCCAGGGCTTACCTGAAATCAAACACCGCCGATCCAGTTATTCCATCAATGTGAACCAAGAGAACAATACGAGCTCCATCATCCATGAAGTCTTCCGAGTGAAGAGTAATCTTGTCCACTCCTTTGGTTACCTTCTTGAGTAGATCTCTTACAGAGTGTTCGGCATTGGTCTGTATATGTTTCATATAGGCTTGTACAACATCAAGGCCGTATAGTTTAATAACTTCCTGAACCAAAATAATTCCCTGAAAGATAGTTCGTTTTTGTAGTACGAGGCTCGGAAAAAGAGTTAGTTAAGGAAAATAACTGACCTACTTTTACACTTCACTTACCTTTTGATTAGCAGCTATTTGAGCTTTTAAATCGGCTAGATTATCTGATAAGTTCCTAGTTCCCGAACAGTTCTGATATTTGGATGGCTCCATCAATTGTTCTGTAACAGAAGTCTCTTGAAATTGGTTTTTCTTAACAATATCAAATGAATCAAACACTGCTCCTTCTTCAATCAATTTTCTTGAGTGAGGAGGCATTGAGCCAGGCGTTAGACCACCAATATCTGCATGGTGCCCTCGGTTTGCAACAAAAAATACCGGTTCTTTCTCAAAGCTGAAATTAAAAAAATATATTGGCTGGTGGTTCAATGAAGATTGGAAGGTTAGAACTTGCGACTTCCTCCAAGGAAAGTATCGTTATTTAAACTAATAGCTCTCAACGTTTCTCAGAACAACATCCCCTTTCACTGTCTATTCATCCCCTCCCACTTGTCTTAATGTCTGGAAGATTTGAAAAGAAAAACTTCGAATTAGTTTCCCCATCTGAACTGGCTCTCCCTTTATGTTATGATTGTAAACTACGAATACTTCTTGATCAAAGGTGACAGCGGATCCTCATTTTTATTATCCCATAAAAAACTTTGAATTAGTTTCCCCATCTGAACTGGCTCTCGCTTTATGCTTTGATTGTAAACTACGAATACTTCTTGATCAAAGCTGACAGCGGATCCTCATTTTTATTATCCCATGTTTTTTATTATCCCATGAAAAACTTTGAATTAGTTTCCCCATCTGAACTGGCTCTCGCTTTATGCTTTGATTGTAAACTACGAATACTTATTGATCAAAGGTGACAGCGGATCTTCATTTTTATTATCCCATGAAAAACTTTGAATTAGTTTCCCCATCTGAACTGGCTCTCGCTTTATGCTTTGATTGTAAACTACGAATACTTCTTGATCAAAGGTGACAACGGATCCTCATTTTTATTATCTCATGTTTTCTATCATCCTTGTTCTATTTTTCCGATGTTCAAATTCTCTATTTTTCGCTTTCAAGTATTTTTCTACATTAACTATAAATATTTCTCTGTCGCCCCCTCAGAATTATCAATCGCTCACAAGGGGGCAATATTACCCATAAAAAAAGTTCACAACAAAAGTGTGAAGCATGAACAAACTGTCATAAAAATGTGTCGCAAAAACGACATCTGCAACTGTACTTTGTCGTATGATACATTTTGTCCAATAGGCGTGAATGGATTTTTGAATAAACTTATTTATTCTAAATACGTACTCTATAAATACAGGTGTTATCACAGTTAGATCAGGTAAATGAGAACCTCCAGCCTTTGGATGATTTGATAAAATAACGGAGCCTTTTTCAAAATTTCCTTTTCTCTTTTCAATCTGTAAAAAAAACAAGGTCGTATCACCATCGTCGTCTATAACCAACTCTTGAAGAATATCAATCTGACGGGAAATAAAACCAAGAATATATGATATTCAGTGTACAAGCAAAGTAGGACAGCTCCCAAAATTGAACAGGATGATTACCTGATATTTAACAGCTTCTTGCATCGAACCCAAATGTACAGGTATATGTGGGGCATTAGAAACCAAACCACCGTCGGGCCCAAACAATGCACACGAGAAATCTAGTCGCTCCTTGATGTTGGTGGAATGGGCCGTCCTTTGTAGAACTCTGTCAGAGAGGAAAACATTCCATTATAATTTAATGAACAATATGAAACCGTCGGGCCCAAACAATGCACACGAGAAATTTAGTCGCTTTTTTGATGTTGGTGGAATGGGCCGTCCTTTGTAGAACTCTGTCAGAGAGGAAACATTCCATTATAATTTAATGAACAATATGGAAACACCGTACTCGTTAAAAATCAATGGAAATAGCTTTTACGGGACACGCTCGAAAGATATCAACTGCAAATTTACCACTAAAAATTTCATATTTCTAGGTTCAGTGGTTCAGTATATACAAAGATAATTTAAGTGAGACATTGGACAGAAGACATCCTTTGCTTTTTCTTACACACTAGCCGAGCAGATGAGAATAAATGTAACTTTAGATTAAGTATTTAATTCACAGAGGCAGAACTGTTTAATAGCAATCTGAAAGTAGCTCACTTGTAGAACGTGGGGAGTAGTATTGGGTGGTAAATTGTGTTTTACGTGTTGGGGGTAGTATTGCGTTAGGTTACAAAAAACCTTGACTAAAAGTACTCACCTGCCCATTTGTTCCGCGATACTCATGAAGCGATGGGAGAAAATACTAAGTTGAATGGGATCCAATTCTGTGGCTAGTTTGCAATTCTGTGAATCAACATCCACGGATATTTCTAAAACAAGAGCAGAAACGTATCTGGTGGCTATCTTTACAGTTTCAAGTCGAATAATCTGGGTTGTTGTAACGGTGTTCTCTTAACTAACCTCACCATTAATGGTTTCAGATTTAAAAACATGATAGGAATAGGTAATGATAGGTTGCTACCGAGTAGTTTTTGATGTCCCTTGGCTGGAATTGTGATGTAATGTATTCCAGATCACCCTGGTGCGTAGAAGCAGCCGTCGTGAAGACGAAAGATCTAGCTTCCACTAACATAGTACACTGATTGTCCGTTATCACAGCAAAATCAAACCTTCAATCCATATTTACTCACCAATATCTCCAAATTCATTCAACAGAGCTTCACAATGTGGTTCCACTAACATAGTGCTCAGATTATTCATTACCACAGCGGGGCCAACAATTCTATCTCCTTCATTTAAGGAAGATAAATCGTATACGTTTGTTTGGAGCAGCTTGCACTCAAGATTGTCCTGAAAGTATGTACTGCACGTCTGAAAAGTAAAATTTAATCATTTTAATCTTAATGTATATTTCTTTGTGTTTTTATATGATAATTTTGTGGCCATCATTGCATTCAAAAGGTAGTTTTTAAAAAATCATTTCAATATATTCGTTAAATTGGGATACTATGTCAAGTAAAAACATATTGAAGGTTAAAATTACTATATCTTCACTTGACTAAATTTTTAGTCCAGTGAAGATATAGTCATTTTAACCTTCAATCATTTCATTACACCAAGCTATACTAAACACTTTCCTTATAATGCTACATCCTATCGCTATTTACATCAATTGTCCTCAGGAGGCTGAGTTATCCCCAAACACAGCCAGACCTAGCAGAAAGTTTGAAAAAAAACTATTCCAAATTTTCCACAGGACCTGGATTCGAACTTCCAAATTTTCCACAGGACCTGGGTTTGGGACCTCCCTAGTGCAAGCCGAGTGTGATGCACACACTGCCATGAAGGCGTCAATTTAAATATTTGTTGAGGCTGTACATTTGATCTCTTCGAAAATCAAGTTAAGTATTTCTTAATTTCATTTCTAGATTGTGCGTACCTTGAAAAGTGGTTCAAATTTTTGAGAGAGAGAGAGAGAATGCGAGGGAGAATTTTTCTTCCATGGTCAAATAATTCAAAATTACTACCACCATATTTGAATCAAAGAAGATAGAAAGATGTGTTTTGAACTAAAATATTAGCCCTTTTAAATAAACTTCCCCAAAACAGGAATTCTGTTAACTCTAAATGGAAGGATTTTTTTTTTATTATTTATTACCCAAAATATATATATATTAGGGTGGTAAAAATAATGTTTCCTTTTCTTGAAAGAATCCTGGAAAAACATATTCGCTATATACTCGTATTTTTTAAAATAGTATATTGCAGAGCGGATATGATAATTATGCGGTATGTATGTATATACCCGCATGCTACACCATGCATTTAAAGGTTAAAAAATGATATCTCCCAAGTGTAACACATTCCCTTCTTTTCTATAAACGCAACCTCTCAAATATTGCAAATGCAATATTTGAGAGGTCAATATTGTCTTCGTCTTTTGTCCCGATATTGTCGTCTTGTATTGTTTTCGTCGATATTGTCGTCTTCCAACATATAAATATATGTTGGAAGCACGAAATCATAGAAAGACTTACACATTTAATGGGAGATGTTGTAGATTGTTTCGTTTGCTGAACTTTTCCAGTTCGTTGAATGGGACTGTCCTCAAGCGTCGCAAAACTTCTCACTCGCAGGTCGTCAACAACTATATCCTTATTCAAAACAAACCCATACTCTTCTTTGTATCTACAAAAGAAATAAATTTCTGTTCTATGAACCTACTGATTTTTTGACCCTATTGGAGTTTTTCCTGTATCAAATATTGCATAGTTATTAAATTTAATGGGCAACTACACAAATAATACGTACAGAGCTCATGTGAAATGTCCAATTTTGGAGGGTGTTTTCTGTTAACTAATTAAAATATTCAATCCTGTTCCTTTTAATTTAAAGCCAACATACGCTTACCTATTTAAAAATATTTCTTTAGCCTCTGGTATCAATTGGGTTTTGAAAAACAAACTCAAATCTTGATCTAGTTCAATTCTAGTGAGTGGTCCACACATTAAAGATCCTTCTGTACCCAAAAATCGCATGTGTAAATAGGGCATCAACCGAATTGAGTTTGTTGAGTAACCCTGAGCTTTGAAACTGTCGATACATTTATTACTCAAAGATATTAGTTTGTCAACAAAATAGTCGAATTCTGAAATGCAGAGGAATTTGAATACAATCTACTCTCTTATAATTACAATAATGGGGGCCCAGATATTTTTCAGCAGGTTCTGAATTATAAAACCAACACTTCAGTTAGGCATGACCAAATTCAGTTATTATTATTTATTTATTTTAAAAAAAATATTAACTGGAACAAAAATATCGGAAAACTTTATAGGTTTCCCCCGACTAAAATGCTAAATAGAATTCTCATAAAATATCTTCCTTTCATAGATTTTAACAAGTAATAATTGAAAACTATAAAAACAAGTTATATAAACTATGAAATATAGGTATCCTTGTCATCACACTGGCTTTGCACGCGAGATGACCCGAGTTCAAATCCTGGTGGAACTCTGTTTTCTTCTTTAAAACTGTTCTAAGATGTTTGAGGTGCACCCAGCAACATGCGGTCAAAAGGGTAGAGACCAGTGGCATTATTAAAAGAAGCAAAAAATAATGCTGTGATACCCCAAAAAAATAGTGCTGACAATGCAATATATATTTTTTATATATTTTTATCTTGCTTTATTATAAGATTTTATTTTTTTTGTAAAATAAGGTAATCGGCCTAGCCGCAACTTTACTAAGTTTACTTACTGTCCTCCGCATACGGTTTTCCACAAGGCTCTTGTTCTTCATGGACAACATCAGCACACGCCATTCCAAACGCTGACAGTATTCCGGCGTATTTGTGAATGTAGACTTGTTTTATACCGAGAGACTTGGCAATAGCGCAGGCATGTTGACCTCCAGCACCTCCAAAGCAAGCTAAAACATGCTCCTGTGTATCATGACCACGAGCCTGTAAAATAAATGTTTTATTTTTACGGTGACTGAGGTGATTTTTATTTAGCTCAACCAAGACTTAAGCAAGTATTTTTTTGTTTCTTTGGATTTACCCACTGTGCTTGCTTTAGAATATTTTGTTCAATACTAAAGAAAAAAATTTAATATTTAAAATTCTAAAATTATGAATGAAGTTATGTTTGAGCTAAATGATAACCGAAGCCAGATAATTGTGAAAAATCTAAAAAAACTAAAGTTTTTTTTTTAATTTTAATCTGTAGCACCAAAAATTAGGTCAGCTTAGTCACGCAAAATTTTGGACGCAGTTCTCTTTTTTTAGAATACTTTCATCCAATTCGACAAGGCTAAGTGACGCGGCAGAGGAACCAATTTTTTAAATTTTATTTTAGCATTGAAACGCAAAATATCGACTTTTGAGAAGGGTCGATTTCAAAGGTTCATTATTGAAGAAGAAAAAAAGTTTGTGTGCAAATTTTCATTTTAGATTACTACAAACCAATTCGGGTTGCTAGTCAAGGTTGATGATGAATTTGTAGCATGACTTAATGTATTTATTTATTTAACTTGTTGGGTGTATGTAGTCATTATAATATCTTTTATTATATTTTGTGATACTACATAAATTGATACTTTTGAGTGTAGAGAAACCCGAGGATCTACCTGTGTAACAGCTCGGATAGGACGACACATTGTCTCATTGGCAACATTTACAAATCCCAAAGCGACATCTTCCACGGACAGCACTTTCTGAATATTATTGGAACTGTAGAAGTTGTTAATCTGTGAAACAAAAATGGGCATAAACAGACCGGCTAAACGAATTTGCAAAGTGTATGTTTTTTGGACGAACGATCCAAAAATGATGTCAGATAAAACTTAGCCAGTGTCTATGGCACTTTGAATACACCAGTTTCCGTTGGATCATTGAAGTTAAGCAACGTCCAGCGAGGTTGTTCCATGTGGATGTCCACGTGGGTAAGCGCCCTCGTGATGCTGGCTATTTTTCCGACCAAACCCAGACTGGGTGAGGACAATGTGGGTAGTCGGTTTGCAAGTTTCCAGCGAATGGACAGTAAAACCCCCGTCTCGAATGACCAATAGATGTTAAACAGAAATTAAGCAAAAAAAAAAAACTTCCGAAACATTAATGTATATGTTTTAACTACATTTTTCTATTGGAACTCAAAAATGTATTGTAGAGAAGATTCGAAATTTACAAATTGTCCACCATCTTGAAAAAGAAGTGAAAACGGCATTTATTTTTTTACTACCCATTATTTTAATACTTAGTGATCTCGGTATATTTATCGCTTTTGAATAATGTAAAGAAGTTAAAATATTCCATAATCTAGCACATAGGTTTATTATTTTACTTTTACTTATATTGAATTTGGATAATATAATATTCCCGTATTTTATTAAAATTAAAAAGCTATGAACATATAAAATAATAACAATTTTTCTATTGTTGTTATTTAGCACAGTACCCTGTTTTTTATGTGACTGCGAGAAAGGAAAAGTTTTGAGGACCACTTGCACTCCGAATGTAACCTACATACCAAATTTCATTAAAATCAGTCGGCCCTAAGTGGCGCACGTTTCAGACGATCGATTTTTTTTAATTCCGCCTAGGTATCTTGAAACGTAAAATACAAATTGAAAATAAAGAAATGAATATCAATTTATTTAATAATATGGTCAGTGAACATCTCCTCTTACCTCTGCAGTTAACTTGGAAAATTTCTTTACAGTAGCTTCCACATCTAAAGTTTGATCCTTGTTTGGTCCAAAGATAGGAGGAAAATATTGTGGTAAGAGTCTTCCTAATATTAAATTACAATCAGTAATTGTAAGTGGACCATTGTTTCTATAACAAGTTGGACCTGGTGAAGCCCCAGCACTTTCTGGTCCCACAACGAATAATCCAGATCGGAAAAACAACATAGAACCACCTCCGGCCGCAACAGTGTGAATATCAAGCTGAAATGAGAAGGAATTCAGTGGTAAACATTATGTATCTTTGGGCCCCTACTTTTCTCTTGTTGTTTTTTGATCTCTACATTTCCATGAATAAAATGTGTCTTTATGAAAAATTTTACATTTCTCCTGTGTAGGTTACAGAAATCTAACAGCTTGTGAAGAGACCGAAGTCGTAGTCTGGTGCCCGTTTGATTGTGGTATAAAAGACAATTGGATACTACAATATTAAAATTTTCTTAATGTTTTGATGTTTTATCTGATTAAGTAGATATGTACTTTCTGTGTAAAACCTCCGTTAATTCATATTTAAAATATTTTTTCTATCTTAAAAAAGCATATAGACGCGCTCAATAGTTAAACCAAATAATGGAAACAAAGTTATAATATGTTTCATTTGAACTTCTCACCTGAGGTATCTGCAAGGGTATGCCCGCAGTGACTGATTCAAACACATGTTCATACTCTTTATAAAAACGGCTCACATCAGTGGATGTTCCTCCCATATCAAACCCTATCACAGGTTTAGATGTTGGTGATGTAGCAGCATAGCCAACAAATCCACCGGCTGGCCCAGATAATATGGCGCGGGATCCAATAAATCTAAACAGAAAAATATTATTCATAAAAGTTACAATATAAATTTGGTACACGTTACAAAGTTTCGGCAGGGTGAGAGTTCCCTCTCTTTAAAGCCATAAAAATCTAACTCTCTCAAATAAAAAAAAAAAAAAAATTTGAAATACAATAAAAATATATATAATATATCTGCCCTCCCTCACAAAAAAAATATGTGCCAATTTTAATTTTCAAGTTACGTAAAATAAAATATCGTTTTGCTTTTACCACATTATGTTGACCGATAATGAAATTTGGTATGTAGATTGTAGATAGGTCCCATTTATGTACGTTCTAGTTGGTCCCCGAAGCATGAATAACGATTCACAGTCACAAACAAGGGGTTCCGTCACAAAAAAAAACATGCACTTACTCGTAGTTAATATTATTGTCATATAGTTTCACTTACGATTGCATTGGTGTCAATCCACCGTCACTCTGCATGAAAAGAACATTTACACCTTCCAAATTATTTTTGAATCCCTTGCAAAATCCCTGAAAGAAAAACAAGTCAGTGTTAAAATTAGATCTTAGCATGCGAATTTAACCACCGAGCGGTAAACTATAATTGCAAGGTTTGCCACGAAAACCAGTGGCCGATACGGGGGAGGCGATCGTATTGCCGCCCCCCCCCCCATATTGAGGAACGAACAAATCCTTAATTTTTTTTGGTAGAATTATATCGGATAGTGAAGTGATCGCAGATAATTCAATTGAGTTTATAAAAACATTTACCGTAAGCCATTCCATTTATTGATTCCGATGTTCAGAGTTTAAGTTAACCACCCCAGACGTAAACCACATGTTTATCATTGGGTTAGGTCACCTCAGAAGTGGGAGGGGGGTTGCTGAGATCACCAGTTTGAAAATACTTTAATTCTAAAAAGCCAATCTGTTCTTCCATCTTACGACATAATAGACACGTTAATTGCTGACCAATATTAATAATAGGTTACATTTGGGCTTTAGATAGTACTGTGTCCATAATCAACTTGACTTACCGAGAGATATGTTTCAATGTGCGGAGTAAGATATGCGTCCACAACAGTGGTATTTCCCCTGGGCACTATTTTGACCATGGGCATGACTTGGTGAGATAGGGAGATGTGCGTGAAACCAAGGTCTTTTGCTATTTGGCCTATTTCTAACTCTTGTTCATGAACACTAAATAAGTAATAAAACATAGGAGCAAAACCAAAATAATATAATTAAACCAGCTGATGCCCACAATTTCCTATTCCTCTTTTCTCGGAGCTGTAGACTTCGTTTTGATTGTCAAAGTAATTCAGTCTGTTTTTTTCAATGCTATCTGCGGAAAATCTGCCATTTAATGTGGGTTTTATACTTTTCTTGAAGGTTTCAGAATTTTGGTGAAGAGGCATTGCCGGTCTTTTTTCTTAACATTTTTTACCGTTTGGGCATTGTGTCGCTGAAAATCGTTTTTTTTTTTTTTTTTTTTNTTCTTTTTTCTTTCATACTTGCATTGTAACAGATACCAAATTTAAAGTTTCTACGTTTAACCATCGTAGAGGTACGTTCAATATACATCAATCAGTATGTCAACTGGGCTTTGTGTTTTATAAATATAGATAGAAAGTAGTTATATAGGTAGTCTTGAGACTGGTATATTCCCATTTTTTTCTGAGTCTTCTACAAAACTAGGTGTGAAAATTTGTTTTTAGCAGCTTTGGTTCGCACCTTATTGCTCATTTGGCGTTTTGCTGCAATAAACAAGAGCTACTCATTTTTCTTCACAAGGCTAATATACTATATCTTTACTTGACATTAAAATAAGGAAGATGTTCTTACTCTCCTCTACATTAGTTTCTTACTCTCATCTACATTATCAGAGTTAGCTGAGGAGAGTATGAAACTAGTCACTTCTGATTAGCATCTTTATTACTATCCAGTGAAGTGAAGATATGTATAGTATATTATTTACCTTATTATGGTATGCACAGCATGAATTAATGAACTTACACATAAGAATGCATCAATGCAACAGCAAGACTATCTACATTGGCAGATAAAGATGCTTTTAATTTTTGTTGAAAGTCTTCCCGATTGAAATTATCAATTAATTTAAATTTCTTCCCATTGACAGCCGTCACATCTCGCATTTTAGTACGATCAAATAATTCACCATTGATTCCAGATAATTTTGGAAACAGATTTTTATTAAATAAAACATCATCTTGTGCTGGAACTAATCGGTAATCTATTTCTATAACTTCTTTGTAGAGACATTCTCTGGGTTCAACATTCTGAAAAATTCAATGTGGGTATTATTACCAGAAGTTTGGTGAACAGAAGACAGAAATATTGGAACCAAATGAACAAAAAGATCAAAAATTAGACCATAATTGTTTATTTTATGACATTTTAAATTACTTAGAATCCAAAACTCTGCCAACATAGCTTTTAGTTTATTTTTACTTTTTAGTAAAAATAAACACACATTAGTTTATTTTTACTTTTAGTTTACCAGATAATCTTGGAAACAGATCAGTTTATTTTTACTTTTTTGGTGCAGAAACCGGTGTATGTTGGGTGGAAGAGAATTCCTCAGGAATTAACCCCGCCCTTTGAGTGAACTATATTAAACTGACCAAACTTCATAATTCTTTTTCTCCTTCTTCTTCTTTCTTGCTAACCTCCTCTTTTCTGTTTATATTGTTCATTCAATAAAGTGTAAAAAATAAAAAATAAAAAAAAGTAACACAAAGCTTCAAAGACCAAGTAGAACCTATTGGGACTTATGTACATACCCAGTTATATTAAAATCAATAGTGGTCAAAAATACCTTTTACGGCGTGGCGTAAGACAAATCCATTCGAAACTTTTGCCACTTATTTTTAACCAATTTTTTTTTTTTTTTTGCTTAACGTTTCTTTAACATCTATTGGTCATTCGAGACGGGGGTTTTACCCTACATTCGCTGAAAACTTGCAAACCAGATACCTACATTGACCTCACCCAGCCTGGGTTGGGCCGGAACACGTGGGCACCCACACGGCACAACCTCACTGGACGTTGCTTAACTTCAGTGATCCAACTTGAGAAAATTCAATTATATTGGTTATTTTCAATAAAATTAACTTTTCAATTTATATTTCAGGATTACAATGTTTTACATATCTATTCAGAATCAAAATAGTAACTAATAAAGTGTGTCCCAATAAGACTACACGATTTAATTTTAAAATAAAACACTTTATTTCAGCGAATGGTGATACTTTTATTGCATTGTAAAGTAGACATGTTCCGATTACAGTTTTATAGTTTTCATTTATTATTTTATTTAATTGATTTTACAAAGGTTCATTTCTTAAAGAAAAATGAAATTGAATTACTAAGTAAAAAATCTCAGACTGATGAATCAAGCAACGACAGTTGTTTCGAGGTACCCACAGCCTTTTGAGCACAATTTAGAAGCTGTTGTTGATTTAGAAAAACGGCACGGTAGATTTGGGAAGCATCCTAAAAATAAGATGCTTCCCAAATCTATTGCAAAAATAAAAAACAGTATTTTGAATCTTACCAACTGGAATAAATTTCCTCTAGCCTGATCTCCTATGATAAGAAGGTCTTTCAAGCCTCTGTTGGTAACCAAGACGACATTGGCTCCTTTCTTCTCCAAGAGAGCATTGGTAGCGACGGTAGTCCCCATTCTTATCCATCCTATAAGAGAGCTATCAATCAATCCAGAAAAAGTTTTATTGGTTTCCTGGAAACGGTTTAGTATCAAAGTTAAATATTCAAAGCCACTCAGTGAGCGGTAGAGTAAACTACAGGATGGGCTGGAAATGAAGATATCGGGGTGGGTGATGAAGGACGAACAGTATTATCAACATTGGTATAGGATTCGACAAAGACGTACTTTTGACGGTCCGAGCTCGGCTTCAATGTTATTCGTTCATAGAGATTATGATCCCGAACCTTCTTGACAATCCCGAAGTTTCGGGACTGAAACGATCACAATCCCGGGACTAGCCCCGGGATTAGAAAAAAATGGGAACCTTCCAAAAATATAGTAGTACTTACTATAATACGTAGATAAAATAAAAATACAAAATCAATTTACCGTCTTTGGACACTAAAAAGTGACTCCAAACGGATGAAGGATCTGAATCATTTTTGTGCGATATAAAACCGTTCATTTTAAAGTCAAACCGAACACAAGTTGTTACATTCAAAAAAGATGTTAGAATATATTAAAACATTGAAAATTAAATCTTTGCACACTGTTACAAGTCAGAAGATAAAAAGAAACTGAAACAAGTGAAATACCGACTCGTTTGTTTTTACCAAAAGGCCAGGTACCTATTTTTGGTTTCACTTTTCAAGGTACCCAGGGAACGGGTGAATACCACTTGTTTTAATATCCAATTACCTTCTGGAGAATTCTTCTAATGCCTTCAGTTGGCGCATCCGGATATTCCGGGCTCACAGAGAGAAGTTTCAATGTAGACTGTTTTCCATCAGGACATATGGCAAACACATCAGTGAAAGTACCTCCTCTATCTACTGAGAAATTGAATTTTTCAGACATGTCTTATAAAAATCTAGAATGCAAACATAATGGAAAACTTAGCACAGCACAGAGGGTTATTATTTTTCGTATGTAAATGTCTATGAAGACTAAATTTTCTTTTTTGAAGATGAGAATTTTTAATTTTCGTCATACGACTTTTCGATTTGAGACAATGAAAAAGTCGTATGACGAAAATTGATCAAGTAATTATGTTAAAGAACTCGTAGGTACATCAAATAATAGAGAACAATAAATGGAATACAATATATAGTTATGTACATGATTATATACTGTTGTAAAACTTACATTTAGTCCATATTCGTATCTACATAAACAGATATTACTTACAAACCAGCTACCCACATTGACCTCGCTAAGCCTGGGTTAGGATGGAAATAGCCATTATACGAATTCGCAAACCTTCGTGTTCACCCACTTCGAAAAACCTCGCTGGACGTTCCAAAACTTCAGTGATCTCACGGGAACTGGTGTATTAAACGTATCATAGCCAACGATCATATCACGTTGAATACACCAGTTCCCGTCAGATCACTGAAGTTAAGCAACGTCCAGGCGTGGTCAGTACTTGGATGGGTGATTGCTTGGGAACACCACGTATCGTTGGCTTTTTCCGGCCCAACCCAGGCTGGGTGAGGTCAATGTGGGTAGCNAAAAAAAAAAAAAAAAAAAAAAAAAAAAAAAAAACGTATCATAGACGATGGCTAAACTGCGTTTAGATAAATATTGATTGTACCCAAGCACAGAACTCGGCCACTTCATTAGCCAGTATCTTACCTATAAACTCTAAATTATTTGATTATCTAATCAAAACAATGAAAAATAAAAGGAGTACATAAACTAACCGATTACCCCTTCCTTTACAGCTAATTGAGGAGCGTGGCAGCGCTCCGCCCGCCAAGTCAAATACAATGAGCGTTGCAAAAGTGATATATTACTTCACATCACAAAGTCCACTTTTCAGATCCCTCTACAGCCACGGAAAAAATATTTGGAGTGAATTTTGTTGCATATTTTATAATAGGATGGGCAGATGATGAGATAAAATCAATAGTTTAAAAAAAAAGTTACTGGAACACTGAGAAAGAAATGAGGCTACAGCCAAATCCGAATTTGATCGTAGATGTCACATTTAGTTGCATCTGATGGAAGGGTGTGCCTTTTGATATTTTCTCCAAAACCGGTTTTTTACACACATTTAAAATTTTAAAATCGCATAGGTTCTCCACTAAAATATGAAACGTGATAAAGAAATGTTTTCAATGTGTCATTTTTGTCCAAAAAGGTATAGAAGGCAGAGAAGATTAAATTTGGAAGGGGGATATTTAAAAATAATATGGGGAATTAATTTAGTTCAAACTAACTGTATATACAACTGATAGTACTGACAAGTTTTTACATAATATCCTTGAGTAACACATGTTTTTTTCTCTCGATAGTTGTGTCCAACCTATAGACTAGGTACCGCTAAAAATCCATAATTGAGAAGTAGCACATCAGGATAAGCTAGAAAGATGAAATTTGAAACAAATATGGTCCGCAGTACAAAAATAACATCCTTGAGTAAATAATTTATTTTCTAAATAAATACGAGCCATCCAAAATTGACATTTCGGGATAAGCGTGAAAACTAAAAATTGACACTTCGGGATAAGCGTGAAAACTAAAATTCCAAATAAAGGTGTTGCGCAATACAGAAATAACATCTTTGAGTAAAATATTGTTTTTCCAAATAAATAGGAGTCGTTTTCAATCTCCAAAATTGAGAAGTACACTTCGGGATATTAAGCCTGAAATCTGAAATTATCGAACTTCTAAACTGGGAACTCATCGGTACAAAGTAAATATGCCGTACAAAAATATGTATCTTTGGGTGCATAGGGGTAGAAACCGCAAAAAATAAAAAAGTACTACATCGAGTTGAGCGTTATAGTTGAAATTCGTCATAAGTAATATCTCTTTCTTCCTAATGAAATCCGCTTTCATTCTAAGAATGGTTACCACCAACAATCCAAAATCGTCAGAAAGGTGTTCTGCAGTATAAAAATAATATCCCCGAGTAAAATACTGATAATTCTGCCTAATTATTGAGTTAGAGTTGTAAAGAAGGCACGCCGCAAAAGATGTGAAAATGACTTTCCAAAGTGTGAAAAGTTGCGAATGAAAGGCGTAAAGGAGAGTTTTGCGAGATTTTTATAAGCAGTGAAATTAATAAAGGTTTAACAGGGGAGGAAAAATATGCAATTGAGGCGGGTGCTGTTTTGATTTCAGTGCTTTCTGTGACTAATGACTTGGCGGGGACTTTTTACCACGAAGTGTTTTTTGAGGGTTATTATTAAAGTAAATAGGTAGGTACCTAAATACTACTTTTGTAACTAACAAGTTTCATTTTTTACAGATAAGAGATAATTATTACAGTAACTACCTACGTACCTATTAAAACATTTATCTTTCTTTACAGGACCCTCAAATTTGACTCGCCCTTGCAACAAAATTTTTTATTTTATTTTCTTATCTTTAGTCTACTTTTTAAAAGGAGTAGGTTATAAGTAATAAGTGGTAACAAACAAGAGAACAATACAGCATTCAACCTTTAATGAATTAGCTAATGATGAATAAGAAACAAATACTACTTCACTTTTGATTAAAATTTATTACTGTAGGTATTAAGAATTCAATAAATTCAAACTAGTTCCGCCCGTGAGCGGGCGAGGTAAACTGTGAAAAACATTAAAGGAGCGTTCACACTACACAGTGAAAGTGCTAAGCTGATTTATATCTGCCATTGGATTGCAATGGACTGGCCCTCCACGTTGGGGGTTGAGCGTCGGGTCAACTATCCGGCATCGGAAAAAACACACAGTTACGAATCGCCAGAACCAAGCCTCGGACACGTATTAAGAAGAAATTATGGAAGCTTGATAAAGAATGTATGGGGCAGAAATCAGTGAAACAAGAAGAAGAGGTCGCCCTAAATTCAGATAGATATCAAATCAGGAAGGATATGAATTTTGCAGGAATAACAAAAGAGGATGCACAAGACAGAACAATCTGGAGGCAAAGAATTGGCGAGGCAAAAAGGTCTACTAAGCTTCAAATGACCCTGGGAGTAAGTAAGAAATGTACCGCATTAACGTTTCATTCGTTTTTGATTCAGAATTACAAATGCACAAACTTAAAGAGTATTCATTAAAGTACCTACTTTAATTGTTTGCTTGATATGTGTCCCTGTCCAATTGCGAACTATTCAAAATAAATAGTGTTACCTAATGAAAAGAATGGTTTTTGTATAATTTTATCAGAAAAAACTAGTTCTAATTCAATGTCTAAAAGTGCAAATACATAATTGATAAGATAAAAAAAATATAACTAAATAATTACTGTAATTATCTATTTTTTATTCTTTTAAACTGATAGGAATGAATCTTATAACTGTTTACTGTTATCAGAGCTCAGGCTCACCCATTGATATGATAATTACAAAATCCGAAAGAAAAAAAAAATACATAATGAACCTTTAATAATCAATTCATTCACCATACTGATTATGATTACTGATAAACTAATTTGTTTATATCTGTTGATTACTAATATTTTTTTTAAAAAAAAAACCACTGATGTAAACAAATTCCATTGATGTAGAAAAATTCTACATCAATGAAAAAAACAGAGTAAAAAATATGCTACAGTGTTGCCAAATATTGTTAAGCTGTGTTAAATGAGCCAGTGGCCAGTGCTATGGCAGGTGAAATAAATCACCGCATGAGTGGCCCGATCCTATCACGACGTGTTTTCAGGAAAATTCATCTAACACTGTGTCAACCTGTGTTAATACAATACCCAAACCCGAGTGTTTCAAAACTCGGCTTTTGTAGGACCGGACCTTAGTAAGCCTGTACAGCGTTGCATTGGTGTGATAATGAACACCCGTGTGAACAAATAGATTCGAATGTTCTTCCTGGTCGTACAAACATAATCTATCCTTATATTCGTACATTTTTTCCGACCCGAGAGATTAGGAAACTTTAAACGACCATGCTTCACCAATCTTTGATTTAAAAAAAAAAAAAAAAAAACCTAACCTAAACGTCAGTTGAGTAAGATTAAATGATTTATTGACCTCAGAAAGGTAATCTAACCATGAGAAATCAGAAAAATATTTTACATCCATGCTTGCAAAAAAATCCTACCTTTTACCTGTTTACATTAAGGGTTGGTCTACAGCTACACGGACCTACCCTTCCAAGGCGCTTCCCCTGGGAGGGGGAACATTAAAAAATTGTATTAATAAGTTCTTACCAAACAAGAAACATTACAAATGAAATTTATTAGCTTTCAAGCTAAATACGTAGAATCAAAAAATCACACTCCGCGCACCGTGAGCAAACGTTAGCCATGTAGCCCCTACCGATTTTGATGCAATTTGTATGTAGGTCCTATTTGGGCTCTAATTGTGCCCCGAAAAGTTTCATCACTCTTGGTCACATAATTATGTAGGGTTCCATACTAAAAGTCCCACAATTAGACCCTAAATGCGATCCACATCAAAACACTCACGGTGTACCAACAGATTCTTTTATTACATTTTTAGATTCCACAAACCTTGAAACGTAAATCTTGAGGGGAGATATTTTTTTCGTGACGATTTTCAAGATTTATTATAGAAAATAAAAAAGAATACCCCAAAAAACCAAGGAGAAAGTTCTTACTAGGCTTCCGGGAAGTTTCTGAAAAATTTCATTGGTACAGTGATACTATAAAAAATAATCACGACCTTTACTTCTATTGTTTTTTTGTTCTCTCTTCTCACAATCTGAAGTATGACCTATTTTCACTAAGCCTTCGGCAATGAACGATAAAAAAAGCTCCATTAATGAAAAATGAATCATACACAAAACCAAGATCGTATTTTGTACAAAACCGTCGCCGCGCTGGCGAATTTTATTCATCTTAAAATAACAAAACAAAATAAATATCAATAAGTTGCGTGCGTTGCGTATCCAACAGTTTATTCATTTTCTTCGGTTCGGATACGGGCATGTCCATTGGTAAGTCTAATAGAAAGCTGTTGAGCACGTTGTACGATTTCTCTTCTCTTTTTTGAAGACACAGCGTGACCGATTTCTGCACAATATTTACGATTTTGCATCATCAAAACTTCCAATTCCTGAAACAAAATTTATACAATCAGTCATTAGTCTACACTCCCCACATGGTTCATTTTCCCAAATCATTCCTCTACACTCTTCACATGGTTCATTTTCCCAAATCATTACTCTACACTCTTCACATGGTTCATTTTCCCAAATCATTTCTCTACACTCTTCACATGGTTCATTTTCCCAAATCATTACTCTACACTCTTTACATGGTTCATTTTCCCAAATCATTACTCCCACTCTTCACATGGTTCATTTTCCCAAATCATTACTCTAAGGAACGTTTAGAAAATATCTAATTCTAGTCAAACACCATAAAATATTTGGGCCGTCTCATGGCCGTTGGTTTTGGATATTAAATTGGAACTCGAAATGTAAACAAAACTGATACAAGAAAATGGCTTAAATTACAGCCCAGGTGCAACCTTGACAATAGTCATGCTTTTGGATCGCTCCTTTACTACTCTCTTATTTGTTGAAACACACCGTCCTTCAGCATCTTTATCTAAGTGTGATAGGGATTTTGAAGATCCCGAATAGTATTGATAACATTACGAGACATCTCTATGTTTGGAGTCCCCGATATGTTTGGAAATGTCAAATTTTCCCAAAATCGAGGAATATCTATTAAACGCGTTAAAATGTTCCGAAATACTAGAAGGAAAAAACACCGAAACTGGGAAAAAAATACACACATTTTCATTTTTAGAGAATATACTTACGCCTCTCTTTGGACAATACATGTCCAGGAACACATTTTTTCTGTTACACCCTGAATATACTGACGACTTACTCCTGAATATACTGACTAAATACACAATGGTTACCATGGAAATCTTATAAGTTATAATGTTTACATCGTACCTTGACAACGCACTGTTTATCTAGTAATTGAAAAAAAATTACAGCCCAGGTGCAACCTTGACAATAGTCAGTATTTTTAGTTCCCATTAGCACGTTTCTAACATATATTTTTGAAGCACAAACAGATTCATTGTCATTATGGATGGCTTATTCAATGCAGCAGATTTGCACAGTTTGGCGAATCTATTGAACCCAGCAGTACAAGGCAATGCAGATTCCGATGAAGAAGATAAGCAACCACTCGAAAACCCAAAGTTCAAAGTAAATATTAGAAGAGTGACAAACGACATTCAACAGGTATATTTTTGGAAGTCACTATTGATTGACTCCCAGCAGTATGAAGAGTTCGCCTTTCTTGAAACAAAAAAATCTAATACAAGCGAGACAGGGCTGTAAAAACGTTTCCTACTCCTAAACAGAGAAAAGCACGAATGTGATAAAAAGTGAATAAACATTGTGTATGAATATTTTTAAATAAATAAGAAATGATTCTTATGTAATGCCCAGTCCATGCTGCGGATGAATAAATTTATTCTTAGATTAATCAGTCAGACGCCACCGACAACACCTGAGCGGGCAAATGCTATGCGCCGTCATAGCCATTATTTTGAGGCAAAATAAGTGAAAGTTTCTTTTATTTGATGAGAGCTTATTGCTGTGGTGATTCTATCACCATATGATCTTATTTGGGGTTGAAAATGGTGGAAATAGATATGATATGAGGTTTGAACAGTAGCTCTGTTGTTTCAGGACAACAATCATAACGAGAACAATGAAATCAAACAAAATTCAAAATGGACAATCTGGACCGATGATGAAGTATCTGCAATGACAGTGTCACGTGATGTTAGCACGGACCCAAGGGAAACACCTGAATATGAAATCTCTTATCAACAAGCAGTTACTTCTGAAGATATATACCTGCAGATCGGTTCAAAAACACCTTCCAGTGTGAGCTGTGAACAAATGATTCTCAACATCTCCCTACCTGGAGAACAACAGGACAAAATAGAAGCAGACGTCACAGAAAACCATTTGGACATACGGAGCATTCAATATAGACTGTCCTTACCACTTCCCCATCCAGTGTATCCTGAGAAGTGTAGCGCTCGGTGGGAGCCTCTAGAATGTATGTTGAAAATCACTCTACGCTTGAAACGAGAAATGGACTTTCTCAACTTTTAATTTGAATATACAGGGAGGAGGGCATGGCAGAAAAAAAGTATTTATTATCTAAAAAATATATGAGAACATGATTTTCAATCGAAGAACGCGTCCCAAAGTTATAATTCTTTGTAAATCTTTACAATCATTTACGGCAATCAAGACTTTTTCAAGATTTTGTATCCCCCATCTGACTTCAAAAAACACAATATTGGGGCCCAGGGACCCCAAAAACTATACAGCAAATTTCCCTCATGCCCTAAACATGTATACCAAAATTTTAGAAGAAAACGATAATAAGCGCCGCAGGCGAAATTTTTCAGGAAAATCATGTTCACGCATAAAATTGACCATTGAGATAATAAAACAACAACTCAATTTGAAAAATTCTCTGACTTTTGGCGTTTTTCCTTAATTCCCTGACTTTTCCAGTCTCCTAAAATTCCCTGACAATTCCAGGTATTCCGGGATTTCCAGTCTGGTAGACACCCTGAAATAAATGAAAGCTGCACAATTAAAAGAAAATCCCGCAGTAGAAGCCTCAATCATACCTACTGTGGGAAATGACTCACGAGCCAACTCCCTCAAATTTGAAAACAAACGAGTTTATAATAATGAACTCACCCTAACATTATGGACAACCACTTTCAAGAAATGATTGGGCAACATGTGTTTGGTTTTCTTTGCACTACCGTAACCAATATTTGGCATCAAATATTGTCCCTTGAATCTTCTTCGCACTCTGTTGTCAATACCTTTGGGTTTTCTCCATGATCTCTGGAAAGAAAAATCGGATGCTATTTTCAAGGGCGTGCCAAATAAATAGAAAATTTTAAACAGATATGCTCTTTATGCCATGATATGATTTTGTGCATCAAACTAAAAAAAAAATTTTGATGCGCACAAATCAGTAAGAATTACATTTTACGAGACATGACCTGAAAAACGTTTCCTAACCTCTTTCGTTGATGATAAAGGTAGGATTACGTTTTTCAGGTTCCCTTCGTAAACAACGACGTATATAGGAAGCGAGAAGATTAATTATATCTTGCGATTCTAAGCATTATGTTATTAATGGGGAATGGGCAAAATCAGTAATCTTGGATTAACAACTGAAGTAAGAAGTTGTATGAAAAGAGAACGAATTGGCATGCTATCATGATTAAGTTAATGAATGGGAAGTTGTGGTGGGAACAGGAAACTTTTTGTTAAAAAACAGTTACAAATCAGAAAATATCGCTTCGAATTTGTTGATGTTTTCAAAAGTATGACGGAGGATATGTGAGGATACCAAAAAGGTTTTCATGGCAGATTGTAGACGTACCAGATCGTCCAGAACCGTCCCCTGTGAGGACGTCTCCTAGAGAAGAGTATACTTACATGAAGTTTCTTGTATCTGTCACTCTGATGGCGAATGAACACCTTCCTCCTCTTCTTGACGATCTTCGGGCGATATACTGGTTTGATAGACATGGTTGATCTGGAGGATAAAGAAAACAGAATATATATTGATTCCCAGCAAATAAATATCTTGAGGTGAGATTCCACTTAACACAGTTTTGACGTTAAAAAACGAAATATGAAGTTGTTAAATCGGATATTTTTGTCCAAGTTTCTTCAAATTTTTAAAGTTGCTTTCCAGATCTGGCTAGGCTTAGTTAAACAAAATGGACCCCTATTATGAGAGCTGTTGTGAAACATCCGCGCTAACTGGCTTTAACACGAGTGCACAGGTTCGAGACCATTTACTCGCTACACGCGCTTATGATCGTGCACAGTAGGGATATTGACGATTATTTTGATATTTGTGAATTACCTACCCTTCAAGGGCAAGGCGTATTGTATCAATCAAAGATTTTGTTTCTCAAAACTACGCTGTAATAACTCTCGTAATTAGCATAATAATAATACTACCGGACGGTACCTTATGAACTTAATATTGATATTATTTTGAGTTCATAATATTGGGACCGAAAATGAACGTCCACTAGTAATATTGATGTCTTTTCCAGCCAGTCAACCAATATATTTAAAACGAGATCACAGAACTTCTAGTTACCAAACATTAGGCCAAAAAGCATCAAACCTCAAAATAAACCACAAATGATTCTGAGAACTGTAGACCTCACTCGTAATTTTGAGGTACCATTTGGCCCAAATCTCATCCCATGAACATAGTCAGTGTGTACTTTCCATAACATATAGTCAGACAAGGCGTCCGGGGGTTATTGAACAGACAAGAAATGGGTTTAAAAACACTCACGGAGTAACTACTATCTCTGCAATGCATGGCAACGGCAGAAGAACCATTTCATGCGAGGGGGTCCGAGTTAATGGGTTCGGTGATGTTAAGATACTTTGGCTACCCTACAAGAGGGGCTACATTAATATTTCCTATTTTACTTATTCCATTTTCTTTAAAGCCAAAAGAATAACTAGGGAAGAACAAGTGTTCAGATACCTATAGATCAAAAATACCTTAACTTTCCGTGAAAATATTTTAATTCAAATTTTAATTCAAGATAACTCTAAGGTTATCTTATAAATCAAAATAACGGCGAAGTTGGATGGTCTCAGGACAGTAGCCTTTGTCAGCATATAAGGCAGAGGATTTGGAAGATAAATAAGGATAAAGTTCTTCTTACCTTCAAAGGAGAAAATCAGTAAAAAAAAAAAAAATAGAAGATTGATGGACCAGAGACGGGACTCGGTGTTTTGTTTTGATTTAGCTTTGTTTATATTTGGACACAGAGTTTTGTTTATTACAGTCCACAGAGACAAAATAAAAATTTCTTTTCCTCTGTGCTTGAATGTATACTGTGTATTGCGTCTTAAATAAAATTCTAGGCGTATCATAAGTAATGGTTTCAAACGTAACGGCTAGATTTTTTGCAGAGTTTACTGAGATTCGGCTGAGCTGCTGCAGACGGCGTGGACTGTCTATTTTGTTACAAATAATGCTCGAACTAATTTCGGATTTCGTTATGATTTCATCTTGCTGAGGGAACGTTCGGAATTGTGTACAGTTACCTGAATGTTTGGTAAGTACCTAGTTCAATATTACGTAATTTTGAATTTTCATAAATTGTTGGGAGAAATAATGCACGTTTAGATTTTGCTCTAAGAAAAAGTATTTTTTTCCACGTTGTAGGCATGTCTGCAAAACGTTTCCTAATTTCTCTGATCGGGAAAAAAGTAGATACAAATGTAAGGTTAGATTTGTGTTCACGACCATGTCTTGCACAAAAATTAATTTGTTTCAAGAAACATCCTACGCTTTGTTGTGGATATTATTTCATTTACTTCACAGACTCCATCCTGACACATGTAGCCATACTACAATATCATGAGAAAAATCAATCATTTTATCTGATATTGATTTTTTAAAAAGATCTGTGATAGTTGTCTATGTCTACCCATTCAGTGGCGTCAACTGATGGGAGGGTTGGAGGGACTGCTTCTAAGTTTTTTTTTAAGTGGAAAGGATGGTTATTAATCCAAAGTGTATGGAATAAATATTATCTCGTACCATTAAACATGACTTCTTCAGAATAGTTCTGCTCTTCTTCTGAATAGTTTTCCAAGTGACGACAATGTAAGTACTTACCCATGTACAAACCTAATGAGTTAAATTTTTATTTTTGATAAACGTTTCTTTAGAGCGAGAGTTTTTGTCTGATGTCGTATTTGATTTTTGGAGCAGATTAGACTGAACTAATATAATATTTCAGATGGAAACTACCTCCAAAATTTTAGTTTTAAAACATTAAAGTCATCTAAATGTATAATAAGAAAGCTCAATGTAACGATAAACGGGTGTGTGGATGTATCATTGAGTATGATACATAATTTCCTTGGCTAAATATTTTATAAACAACCATCTGGCCTTTTTTTTTTTTTTTTTTGCTTAACGTCTCTTTAACATCTATTGGTTATTCAAGACGGGGGTTTTACCCTCCATTCGCTAGAAACTTGCAAAACAGCAACCCACATTGACCTCACCCAGCCTGGTTTGGGCCGGAAAAATATAGCCAGCAACAAGAGGGCGCGAACCCACGTAAACACCCACATGGTGAAACTTCGCTGGACGTTGCTTAACTTCAGTGATCTATTGGGGACTGGTGTATTCAAGGTGCCATAGACGCTGGCTCATCCGGCCCTTAACACATTTATAGAAAGCTGCAAATGATTACTGCTATCTTGTTTCAGATTGTAAAGTTAATGCTACGGCTAAACTATAGTTAAGCCGATTTTCATTTCAAAATTCATCCTCTAAAAATTAAGGCAAACAAATTTTTGTGTTTATCAAAACTTTGAGTAGTTTTTGAGAAATCTAGGTTGGATTAGAAATTCACGTCAAGTTTATGGGACTTTTTTAGTCCCATCAACCTATAAGTACTGTATCGCGAAATCTGCATTTTTGAAGGGTTAAAAACCAAACTTCAAAATGAAATTAAAAGGAAATATATATTTTTGTTTTTAAATTAATATTCATTGAGGGGGTAACAGTCATTTCCGGTTGATTTTTCAACGGACACAGTACTAGTAAATAGAGTTACAAATGTAGTCAATTGGAAATCATTGAAATAAGGTGATTTTTGTTTACCCCTGAATTTTTAAATCCCTCAATCCCTCATGATTATATGATTAGATATTATTTATTGAAATCCGCTTTCTGTTGTAATAAAAAACAGGTGCGTAATTATTATTTATTCAAGAATTGCTTACACTAGTCTCTGCTGAATATATTATAAAAATATCTCGATACTGGCCAAAGCCGTACCCAGGGGGGGGGTCATGGGGTCCAGACCCCCCCCCACGAAATTTCATTATTTTTTTATGCATGAGTTATATATCTATTATTGTAAGGTGTTACTCATCATCACCACCAACAACAAAAAAACAACAACAACAACATCATCATCAACAACAACACAACAACTAACTCAAAGCAAAAGAAAATGTGTGTTTTTTAAATATTCCAAACTATAATATCATTTTCCTCTGTATATAATACCTACATACAAGAAATGTTTAAACTGTTTATTACATCCAATTGACGATTCATGAAGTCTGATCCACATAAATTCCTGACATCTCCACAACATACTTACATATCTAATATATTTTTATAAAGCAGGTACCTACATACAAGAAATGTTTAAACTGTTTATTACATCCAATTGACGATTCATGAAGTCTGATCCACATAAATTCCTGACATCTCCACAACATACTTACATATCTAATATATTTTTATAAAGCAGGTACCTACATACAAGAAATGTTTAAACTGTTTATTACATCCAATTGACGATTCATGAAGTCTGATCCACATAAATTCCT
>CM022880.1:11651860-11780749 GCA_012654025.1 Pachypsylla venusta
GGTGTTCCCAAGCGGTCACCCATCCAAGTACTGACCACGCCCGGACGTTGCTTAACTTCAGTGATCTGACGGGAACTGGTGTATTCAACGTGGTATGATCGTTGGCTAATATAATTATTACATACATCAGTAATATATGTACAATATATTAGCTAGGTAGTTGCTTTCTGTATTATTTTACACCATCAATTCAAGTGGTCTCGGCCCGTGGTAATTTCATCTTTAAGTAACATATCACAATCTCAAGTATGTTCTGTTTTCACTTTGGAAGTTGGAGTTAGTAAGACATACGAGTATACACCTAATTGGATCTGAAGAAATTACACCTTCATAATATTTTTAAAATGTCACTTTAAAGGTTTAAAGTAGGTATACATCTAAAAAATTTCACTTTAAAGTAGGTATTTACCTAAACATTAAACACACACACACACACACACACACACACACACACATAGAGTTGTAGAATTATTGAAGCATACCAATTGGAACTGAAAGAGAAGTTGCCATTGGTGAGTCATTTAGTCAGTTGAAAGCACTATCCACGCGAAGATTACCTACGACGACGTAATAACGACGCGCATGATCCAAGATTCTAAATTATTCTTGGGTTAAGAGTTCACATTGAAAATGAAATAACTACTTCCAAGTGTCATTCCTGATTTTTCATAACACTTTTCAAAACTTTCAATTATAATATTGTTCGTAGAAACTTCGCTTTCAGTATTTTTTTGTTTTGTTTGTAAAATAGGTATCTACAAAATGTTTTGGGCGCGTATTTTATTAATATAATTTTTGAAACTAATAAGTCATAATATTGTAACGGATAATATATCAGGTAGGTAATTTTCTTTTTTGTTAAAAACAATTGGGCGCTAGTCTTTATGGATTCCAAAGAGGACCAACATTTTTTTAAATAAAAGACTGCTTCATACAAGCAAGGCATGCACTTAAAAAACGTTAAAACGTTTAAATTTTTTAGTGATGTTTTTAGGACCTTATTAAAAAGCAAACCCATATTTTGTTGGTTACAAAATATAGTACAAAAATATTATTTTTCTGTTTTTGTTAGTACGGAACCCCTTATATGTGACTGAGAGTAACGAAAAGAAGTTTCAGTGACTATTTACATCCCACCAGAGGGATCTAAATAGTAAATCTACTAAATTTCATCAAAATCGGTCAACGTTAAATGAAAAAAATACGAATCATCAGATTTCAAACGATTCTTGAAATGTACGTACTTTAAAACGTATTTTGAGAGGGAGGTTTTCAAAGGTTCATTATTGAAAATAACAAGTTTTATATTTCAAATTTAAAGTCCTAGTTACTTGTGATTTTCAAATTTTTAGTGAGAATTTTAGTGAGAGAAATCTTTTCCAAATTTAAAAAAACCTACTTATAGAAATACAACAGTGTTTCTATAAGTAGGTTTTATGATAAAATCTGTTGGTGAGACCTTTAAAATTTTATTTTGATATGTCTTATCGTTTGGACGGTGTTATTATGCAAATATGTACAGGTAGGTATTGGTATCAAAGTGTTTTTCTCAAAAATAACTCTCTGCCAATGTGGACTANAAAAAAAAAAAAAAAAAAAAAAAAAGGAAAATATATATTTTTTTAAATGCATCTCTTAATTCAACAAAAATTGGAGTTTGAAAATCACAATTTTGAGTGGGTACTTGAAAAGAGTAAAAAATCCAAATCGAAAATCTAGGAAGTTTTCTTTGGAAGTGCTGTACAAATTTCGTTGATTTAGTCCGAAAATTTACAATTTTGAGCGGTTTGTTTTCACAGAAGATTGAGTTGTTTTTGGTGACGTTATTTCGCAGTTTTGTTACATATCCCGCATCGAGATTTACGAAGTTTTATTAGCTCTTCAACGTTATATTATCGCACTGCGCATGTCCATTGCGCAATTAGTATGAAATAATTCAAATGTCCGGTGTAGATTTTTGATTGAACTCACATTAGATTCCCAATCTAGATCCAGATGATGTAAAAATCACCGGATTCATGCATCATGTAACGAACTGACAAATAAACTGTGTCGCAGTAGAACTACTCATCTACCGGGCGGTTATATCAATTCATAATTCATTGAAACATCACCAAGGGACACGGTCGGGGCGGAAAGAATTAAAAATATCGGTCAATTATAAGTCATTCTTGCAATGCCGTACCCAGAGGGGGGTCTGAGGGGTCCAGCCCCCCCCCCCGAAATTTCACTATTTTTTTATGTAACTCATCATCACCACCGCCAACAACAACTAAAACAACATCATCATCATCAACAACAACAATATCATCATCAACAAGCAACAACAATATCATCATCATCAACAACAACAACAATAACATCATCATCAACAACAACAACAACAACAATATCATCATCAACAACAATAACATCATCAACAACAACAATAGATGATCATCATTTTCAGGTGTTGGTCCTGGCTTGGCTGTCAATCCTTCGGACCCCTCCCCCCCCCCGAAAAAATATCCTAGGATTTTTAGGAAGGTACCTTACATATGTAAGGTAGGTACCTTCCTAAAAATCTTACATAATTATGTAAGGTACCTTCCTAAAAATCCTCGATTCTTTTAATCCATACTATAATTTGAGTATACTGATTATAGTTTTTATATTCTTAAATTTTTTTATCGTTTTCTATTTTGTCTTCCGTGTCTTAATCTTCAATAACGGTTGGTTCCACTCAGGGGCGTACACAGGATTTTTTTTCGGGGGGGGGGCTGGGCAAAAGGTATACCATGACAGCATCGTGGCGTTGAACCCATCTATTAGTTTCACAGAGAGATAATGTGAACAATGTGTAAATATGGGACTATAATTATAGGGCTTTACAAAGACATTTTTCTAAGCAGGATCGCCTGGTGGCTGTTAGGCGCCCGGGGTGAGATTTCGAAATGCGCCCCCAACTATAATCGAATGTTTCTAGATATAAAAGCCGTATCAAAGGCCTGTAAGACCGGCATCTGGGGAGGTCCGCCCCACAGTTCCTACGCCTCTGCCTATTAGATGATGTACTCTATCGCGCCCAAGATATAGGTTTTTGTTAAATCCTTCAGTATTTGTCTTCTTTAAGAGGTTTGGATTCCTTCTGTTTTTCCAACATCACCCAGGAGGTAACGGAACGAATGCATTTTTTTATAGAGGAAATCGCCAAGAGCTCTAAGAAAACCTCTGTTAGTTTAGCTGTCCTTTATAGGTAGGTAATTAGCGGCCAACAATATATTACACTTCAACCTAAGTTCTATTTTTATTTTTTCTTGTATGAAATTGATATAAATAGGCACCAAATGTCAAGTTCTAGCTCCCTCCATTCTGGTTTTAGGCGGAACCGCCCAAAAGCGGCCTTCAACCACTAATTAGCGGCCAACAATATATTATACTTCAACTTGAGTTGTATTTTTCGATTTCTTCTATGAAATTGATATGAATAGGCACCAAATTTCAAGTTCTAACTCGCTCCATTCTGGTTTTAGGCGGAACCGCCAAAAAGCGGCCTTCAACCACTAATTAGCGGCCAACAATATATTATACTTCAACTTAAGTTGTATTTTTCAATTTCTTGTATGAAATTGAAATGTATAGACAACAAGTTTCTAGCTATTGCCATTTTAAGCAGGATATGGAAAAACCGCAAAAAAGCGCATAAAACCGCCAACAATATATTCAATTACCACCAAAAGGTTATTTTGCCGTTCATGGTATAAAACTGACATACATACCAAATTTCAAGTCTCTAACACTTGCCCTTCTTGAGATATCTTCTCCACAGACAGACATACACACGGACCAATGGCTGAAACTCGAGAGTCCGCCTCTGGGGACCCCAAAACGTGTTTTGACATTGAAAACTCGATATTAAAAATTTCAGCCCGTTACAATACTTTCCTTTTTATAGGATAAGGAAAGTAAAAAAAAAAAAAAAAATAGAAAATATTTAGAAGAAAAGTTAAATCGCCCTAACTTTGCACTTTCTTATGTAAGTAAGTATCCCAAAAAGTGTTTTCTGTGTGACATTGAAAAAGAAGCACAGGTTTAGATAATATACACTTGCCGCACTCGCGTTTCACATTTGATGGCTTATCCAGAAAAAAAATTCGGGGGGGGAGCTATAGCCGGCCAGCCCCCCCCCTTGTGTACGCCCCTGGTTCCACTAATGCCTCTTCCCTTTCTGCGCCTGAAAGACACAATCTAGTTTTATGACCACTCTGGACGTACCTTAATATAGAGAGATATCTATTATAATATGCTCTTGTGCATTATAGGAGGCAGGATCTGCAGGAATTATCTTGAACGGCCTTGACCAGACAAATCTGAGGGCATCATTAATTCTAATATTTGCGTAGGTACCTAACATGCATGATGTAACCTATCCTATTTGGATTTCTGACCCCTCTATGTCCTCCAACCGGAGCACAGGTCCAATATAATATCGGAAGTACAAGTTCCTGTGTTTACTGTATCAGATCATAATGGATCCGATCAGAAGCGAATTACATCTAAATTAATCATCGGGTCGAGGACGTTCACCCTTGCATTATTATGATTTTCTAAAAAAAAAAAAAAAAAAAAAAAAAAAANAAAAAAAAAAAAAGTCGTCGAAATAGAACATTATTACTAGCTAATTGCGATTCAGACACCAAGGAACAAATATGGTACTTTGTCATTCTGCACCCAAATTCTTTTATTCGACATAACTCTTGTACCGTTTATTCGATTTTGATGTAGTTTTCTTGGATTGTCATGGTAGGAATCCAAATTGTATTATTACTAAACTGGTTGTAGGTCTCTATTGTGAATACAATTATCAATACAACCTTTATTTAGATCTATTGTGACCAGTTTTTGAAAAGGCGGGGATAGAGTTAGATTCGAACCAACAGCCTCCTGGTTACAAATCCACCGACTCAACCATCTGATCTGCAGAGTCTATATCATTGTGTGATTTGCCCAAATTTGAAGATTCAAAATAAGCTTTTAATGAATACAAATGAAATGCGTTAAATAATTTTCAGCCATTTCGTCTGCAGCAGTGAAATGTTGGGGAAGCTATAATACTGACCTACCCACACTACTGTACCTATACTTATAAGTATAAATTGCAAAGCTCATAATCAAAGTATTTTGTTTTATGAAGGAAAGATTTTTTTTAAGTTTTAATTTTCGTCGATTGACTTTTTCACTTCAGAGAAATGAATTTTCATTCAATTTATTTCTCTCTAGTCAATCAACGAAATTAAAAAAAAAAATCTTTCCTTCAGAAAACAAAATATCAAGTCTCAATAGACATTCATATGTTACATAATCAAAGTATGTAAGAGCCATAATGGAAAAAAATAGCTTCCAGAAACCCAATAGGAGCTGACTCGGCAGTTCAGTGGTTAAACGCTCGCCTGGTAAACAGGAGGGCGTGGGTTCAATCCCCAGCGGAGACAGGATTTTTTCCTCATTCGTTTGAGTATTTGACCAAATAAAAATAGAGCTGCGGTTGACGAACGGATTTTTCAATTCGATTTTTGGATCCTACGAGTTTTTAATCCTAGAAACAGAAAGAAAATAATAACGGGATGTATTTTTTTCGTGGTCGATTCCAAAGGTTCATTATTGAAAATAATAAATCCAAAGAAAAATTTCCTTGTTGCGATGGTTTGTCACGAAAAAGAAATTATTTGCTTGGAAAGTGTATTTTAATGTCAAACATTCCGTGACTTACTGCCAGTGGGAGCAGCAGAGCTTTTAAACTTTAAAGAAACATTTAATTGTCACCCGTAGTCCGTAGTACAAGAAATGAGAAACAGAAAGCAATTCATAAACATCACTATTTTCCTTTTAAAAAATCCTATTGAGTAATATTATAATCAGAAAGTGTGTTAATGTTTATCCTTTTACACAGCAACGGGTCGACTTGATTTTAATTTCGAATAGACCACATAAAAAAAAATATCCCCCCTAAAATTTTATATTGTAGGTAGCTGCCGTGTCGAAATCTTAGAAAGTAAGGATCTTAGAAAGTAAAGATCTTAGAAAGTAAAGACCTTAGAAAATAAAGATCTTAGAAAGTAAAGATCTTAGAAAGTTAGGATCTGAGACAGTAAAGATCTTAGAAAATAAAGATCTTAGAAAGTAAAGATCTTAGAAAGTTAAGATCTTAGAAAGTAAAGACCTTAGAAAATAAAGATCTTAGAAAGTAAAGATCTTAGAAAGTTAAGATCTTAGAATGTAAAGATCTTAGAAAGTTAAGATCTTAGAAAGTAAAATCTTAGAAAGTTAAGATCTTAGAAAGTAAAATCATGTGCAAAGTTTATGGAAATTAGAAATCACTCTATGGAGCAAGTAAGTAGGGGAAAGTTCCTCTACACACTAAGATCTTAGAAAGTAAAATCTTAGAAAGTTAAGATCTTAGAAAGTAAAATCATGTGCAAAGTTTATGGAAATTAGAAATCACTCTATGGAGCAAGTAAGTAGGGGAAAGTTCCTCTACACACACCATCCGGGCCAGTCCAATAGACATTCAAACCGACCCAGAGGGAATTTATTTTGGGGCTAGTCCGCCTGGACAACATTTTCTCTCAGGAACGTATCCTTGTTGTTTCACATTTGAAGAGCTCTTGTACAAAATATCTTCAATGACCCACTTAGACAATTGTGTACAATGTTTGTAATATCTCGAGTTGTAAATAGTATGCTTGGATAATTTAGGTATACTCTTTACTTTCAAGATCATCAGCGTGGAAAATGATGACTTCAAAATATTTTGCTAAATCTAAAATATAATTATATTCTCTTCCATACAAATATAATACCTATCTGAAATATATTCATGATTTCTTCACCTTGATAATTGTTCATGATGATTCTATGACTTTATTATTATTAACTAGCAGGTTCCGCCCATAGAGACATAGCAGTTCCCGTGCCGCTATCATGCCCTCAATCTCTCTAAAAATGATAATCAATCATTTTTAATCTTTATAATTTTTAAATCTTTAAATAACATGTTAATTATAAGTGTTAAAAATATTTACTATTAAAATAAATTAATTTAAAACAAAACACCAAAAACACTATTTAAAATCACTTATGAAGAAACTTTTTTTTTTTTAATTTGGCTTAACGTCTTTTTAACATCTATTGATCATTCAAGACGGGGGTTTTACCCTCCATTCGCTGGAAACTTGCAAACCAGCTACCCACATTGACCTCACACAGCCTGGGTTGGGCCGGAAAAATGAGCCAACGATACGTGGTGTTCCCAAGCGGTCACCCANGTAGGAAGTGTTTTTTTTTAAAAAAAAAAAAAATATTTTAATAGTAAATAATCTCTATAGTCAATAATATATATCAGTAAAGTAATAAAGTAATCGATATAAAAACTTATATGTTCTCCAGACAAGAACTTATAACATATACCTACTTCTCCCTTATGTCAAAAATCATGTAAAAAAGATTTATTACCGATTGATAAGTTTTTCAGTTAGTGTGTTCAATAAAAACATACTTTGGCTATAAGTAAACATACATACTTTGCCATATATTAAGATTTTCTTATAAGTAAACATACATACTTTGCCATATATTAAGATTTCCTTATAAGTAAACATACATACTTTGCCATATATTAAGATTTTCTTTTCTTCAATGTGTATCTATGGAACCAAAATAATTAAATTTTTATTAATGAAATTCATTATGGATTTATTGAAAAAATAATCAAAATCGAAATAAACATAACCTTTGCATATTATGAGGGATGCGATATATATATTTTTTTTTTACAATAACATGGGGTCCCTACCCTGATACCAGGGCAACAATCCATAAAATCAGATGAATGGCGGGTACAGTACAATAACACAGCGATAGGTCAGCGAAGAATACAGACATGGATTCAAATTTATTCTTTGCGAATGGAAATTTCAAATTTTAGATAGAAAGAAAAATACATACAAACAAACACCGTTGATTAGGACTAGCACCAGACGACTCTGGTGGTATGAGGGCCCTAACAACCATCATGAATGTGTGTCGTTAAGATGTTATTCTTGCAAGAAATGTCCAATGTAGATACCTAATTATCCGCTCCATGAAGTTTAAACAAGACAACGCCCATGAGAAATAGAAAAAGTAATTGCTTATCAGAAAATGGGCTTCATGTACTTCCTTAGATTTAGATAACATCAAATCAACGATTGCTGTGTCATCATTGGGTGGGATATTAGATATTGGTTAGGAATGTGAGATTACTTATAAAATACTCACTGACAAAATTCCTCTCAATACATAGGTACTGGTACATATCTCCTGGACACGTTTGAAGTGATAATCATATCTATACTTATAAAACTCAAAGCCCAGTTCGTACCTGTACTGAACGACTGACTCGCTTACTCATACCTCGCTTACCTCGACAATGGCAAAATCTAGAAAGCTGAATAATTTTGAGAAACAGATTCCTCTTACAATGTGGAAAACTAATCGAAAGTTCAAACGACTACGAGTTAGTGCAAAATGACGCCATTCAGCGGTACAATTACGTGAAAGGTCAAACTAAAAGAATATAAAATCCACTTTATCTTGGTTCGATTACCAACTATGGCAATTTTTCCAATATTTGCAAAGTTATCTTTGAATTATTCTGGCTGAATAATTCAAACAGCCTCGAGAAAAGACAGATATAAAGTTGCGGGCATCAGGTAGTCATATTATACAGTGCGTATCAGAAAACCATAGTCTATATTTGAGGTAAATTCTCAAAAAAAATTAAAATAAGAATTTGCACCAAAGTTGCTTTGAAAATAAAGTTAATTTTCGCTAACTTGTAAACGGTAGATTCGAAGAGCATGAATAACTTTAGGTATAATTTTCTCTTTTTCCATTAAAAGAAAAATGATGTTTCCTTTCAATTGGTAAGAACATCCTCTGTCTATCGCATCTGTATAAAAGGTTTTATACAGATGCGACAGACAGAGTGACTAAAATATACTCAGAAAAATCTTATTTCTATGTACCTAGAGTTCTAATATAAAAATCTTTATATATAAAAGGCAATGTCCTGAGTGACTGATCAACGTAGAGCCGAAAATGTTACGGACTTGAAATTTGGCAGGGACCTTCGTTGCACCATGTAAGTGTGCACTAAGAAAGGATTTTGCAAAATTTTAATTTTAAGGGGTAGAAATCGCGAAAAATAAACAATCCCCATAAGAAATACATTGGAGCGACAGAGATAGCGTGATTTATCATTTAAAATATGCCCGGGCGAATGTTGGATAAGTAGAAAAACAAACAGATCTAGAAAATGTATCAACTACTTTTTGTTTCTTCATTGAGAAAGAAAGAAAGAAAATAATGAAAAAAAAATCCGTGTTTTAACAAATTTATTCCTTCTCTTTATTCATGTGTGAAAAATCGTTCATATGAAGGCCTTTAAAAGCTTACTCACTGACTCATTAAAAAATAATAATAACTTAATTTTAATGATCGACAGACGAGTCACTCGATAAGAGAGAGCTTTTCATAGAATTCGAATCAGAACAAAACTATACAGGGTGTAAGTAAAAGAATCCCGACCTATGCTTTATATAAAAAATCAGAGGGAGGGTATGTTCTCTAAAAAATGAAGAGTTTCCAACGAAAGGACACGCCCCCAAAAAGTTCTACACTCAATAAATATATTCTGAACGGGATTTATATCTTTTAAATTTGAATCACTTGAAATATTTCGTATTGGTTAAGATACAATTTACCTATCTTTAGTCGGGAAGTTTTCTTGGAAGTTCAAATTTTTGAAATTTAAATTTCAGACATTTGCCATAGTGAAGATTCTGAATATATAAACCGGAAATTTTTTCTAGTTTTTTTTTTTAAAAAAAAAAATATATAACCCGCAAAAACCTAACGTATTGATAACTTTAACACAAAACACCAACCGGATTACGGCGATAATTTTGGAAATACATGGTAAAACTAGCCAAAATCTAGTTATTGTAACCATACAAAATAAAATATCTGAACATTTTCCAGTCATAAATGCTTGCAGAATTTTCATTACTTTGCAGCCGTGTCTTTCAGTTGTAAAAAAAATTTACGGCTTACATTTCATGTGGTTCCGAGGAACGAAAATTAATAAAAAAAAAAACCCACCAGCAGTATATTTGATTGAACCGAAATATTTCGGAGCTAACTGAGACCCCAAATATGACATACATACAAAATTTTAAATCTCTAGCTCTTACCATTCTCCTTTTATACAGCAATACTGAAAGCCGCTAAAAAGCGGCAAAAATCGCCAAGGGTGTAATAGATTGCACCCAAAATGTTTTGAGTCACAATAAGTGCCCATATGGGACCTATATACCAAATTTCATCCAAATCGGTCAATACTAAGTGGCAAAAGTGCCCATCGCGGCGTACGACGGACAAACGGTTTTTTTTATTCGATTTTTGGATTCTACGTACCTTGAAACGTATAATATCAAATTTTGAGGGGGGGGTNTTTATCTTTTGTAGTAACACACTTTTCGTTTTAGTCATTTGATTTTTTCAATTTAATTAATTTCATTTTTTAAGAACCATTCCAAAACTAAACCAAGTGTTATTTTTGCAATATGACACGTGTGTTCTTTTTCAGCTTATTATGATAGCTAGAATTGTGGGGACTTTTCCCACGTGGAGAAAAACGGCACTCCAACAATAACAAAAACGCAAAATAATGGAAAAATTGATATGTTCGTGATTCCTTTTGGTGCGCAATATAATATTTGCACTTTTTATTGTTATTCACAAGCACACCCTGTACTTGTATTGCTTTAATAATTAAAATGTGAATATTTTTAGGAGCAATAGAATAAATCACGTCATAAAACACAACAGAGCTAGTTAATGGATGTACATCACGCCATCAATAAAGAATTCGATGTTAACTCATGTTGATGTTCTTTTAAAACAAACTCATGGGGAAAATTCACTTCTTCTTTGCCCTTAGATTGTAAAAATTATGTCATCAACACCACGCCATGTCACCTCGCGTCCTTTGAATTATTATCTATTGGTTTCATTACTTTCATTAATGAGCCTTGGGAATTCGCCTTTCAAGATAGGTACATATACGTCCAATAAACATATCGAATAATAATAATAAAAAAAAATGGTTCGTCCAACGTAAGTGGCGTTATTGCTACTTACCTTTGAAGGATTTTGATGAATTTTGGTATAGAGGTCCTCGGGGTCTTAACATATAGCCCTCCCATTTTTTATAAGTGTTTTATACAAGAAACTGCCCAGGCCTCGGTCAGAGGTGCATCTTTCCCCCCACGAAATTTATATCCAAGTTGAACGAGTTAAAACATAGATTTCGTCTCGTTCGATCAAGCACTGAAATTTTGTTGAAGATATAGCTGAGTGTTGCATTCATATACGTGGATTTCTTTCTTTGGATAAATAAAAAGGTAAACTTTCGTTCTAACCAGTGTGACCCCGATTTTGTCATAAACAAAAGACAAAGGTTGGTGAACTGCTGGACAAAATTTTAATTTACTATTTAAATGATTGCTTTTGATACTCTACCCTCCCCTCCATTTTACATAACTTTCCATTTATTTCAACTTTCTGTGGCTAGACTTGTTTCAAAGTAGGTATGTACCTGCATACCTATTGCCCAGTGACGTGACGGCTCGTATTAAGGAACATTTGGTAGGTAATGCAGTACCCCTAAAGAAAAACCAATATTAAATAACTAATAAAAAAACCTAAATATCTATTAGTTATGTGAAGTATAGACCTGACGCAGTTTCGTGGAAATTATCTGTATGTTAAATATCGAGGCCTTGAATTCAGATAACTTGTGTCCGCCATGTATTTTGTAGTATGATGCAATGTGTTATTCAGAAAAAATATAAATAATTACTTTTTGCTCTTCGGAACACCTTTGTATCAAATTTCAGCTTTCTCGCTCATCCCGAAGTGGTACTTCTCAATTCCGCTTTTTTGGTGTTGAAAATCGTCCATAAATCGGGGAGAAACCGGAAATTTTAAAATTTTATATTTTTTATGGGGTTCTTATATACTATTTTGGGGGGGTCTATTCTCGGTAATTTTTCGTTATCTCTTCTGGTTTGCTCAGAAAAAAATTGCAAAAAGACCGCTAAATAGCGTCATTTTTGGCGGCAACTTGCTCCCATTTGAACTTTAAATTTTTTCCTTTCTTATTACGCACCTACATACTAAAAGGGATCTGTGTGCCAAGTTTCAAGTCTCTAGGTTTATCCATCGTGGAGCTGCGTTGATTATCGTCTGACTGATACCAACTGGGTTTTGCGTTTTATAAGTATAGATTGGTCGGTAGGAGGACCCTGGTGCAAATAAAATTTAAACTAGTAATTATAATATTTTGTTTTAATTTGACCTATAAACCTATTTTATCTTTTGTAGTAACACACTTTTCGTTTTAGTCATTTGATTTTTTCAATTTAATTAATTTCATTTTTTAAGAACCATTCCAAAACTAAACCAAGTGTTATTTTTGCAATATGACACGTGTGTTCTTTTTCAGCTTATTATGATAGCTAGAATTGTGGGGACTTTTCCCACGTGGAGAAAAACGGCACTCCAACAATAACAAAAACGCAAAATAATGGAAAAATTGATATGTTCGTGATTCCTTTTGGTGCGCAATATAATATTTGCACTTTTTATTGTTATTCACAAGCACACCCTGTACTTGTATTGCTTTAATAATTAAAATGTGAATATTTTTAGGAGCAATAGAATAAATCACGTCATAAAACACAACAGAGCTAGTTAATGGATGTACATCACGCCATCAATAAAGAATTCGATGTTAACTCATGTTGATGTTCTTTTAAAACAAACTCATGGGGAAAATTCACTTCTTCTTTGCCCTTAGATTGTAAAAATTATGTCACCTCGCGTCCTTTGAATTATTATCTATTGGTTTCATTACTTTCATTAATGAGCCTTGGGAATTCGCCTTTCATTTTTCAAATTAATTTCAACTGTCTCAAAAGTAATTTTTTTTTTCTTTAAAGAGACAAAATTCGTATTAAACTAGGTATTATAAAATAATAAAATAATTATAAAATAATAAACTAGGTATTATAAAAGACTCTAATAAAATACGGAAACAATATATTTATATACTTTACCTGTCTTGAGAAGCATAGAGTTAATAGGGAACTTCAGTCAACTTTGTTTTCAAAGGCCCTTGGCATAAACTTACATCTAAATTTTTATTTTTTACAGAGATCCGATGGAGTTGTTGCAAAAATCACCAGATTTTCGAATAGTCATCAAATTGTTTGTCTTGATCACGTTCGGTAAGCCAAATTATTTTAGTTGACAGATCAACAGATACGGGAAATCTATTTTTACTTATATTCCGCGCGATCACCACGCATATATTATTATGTATAGGTATATTTAACTTCGTTGAATTTATCCCAAAAACAATTTTTTTTCTGAAAACCGACTCCGAAAAAAATTACCTTTCCAACAATGTATCGCATCCCAAGATTAGGAATCGTATTTTGAAAAATAATATTGGTGCCCTATGGCCTGACACTTTGCCAGACAGGCCCACCAAGAGGAGGGAGGAATGGGGAATCCCCCCAGGCCCGCGGCTTTCGGAGGGGCCTGGAATTCGAAAGTGCTAAAAAAAAATTATCTTTTTTTAAGCTTTTACCACCTCGATTACCTAGTTTATACATTTTAAAACTTTATTAATTTGATTCAGTGATCATGATTTGTTATTAATATAAGTAATTTAACATAATTAGTTTATATTACACATCATGGATACTTATATTTAATGTTAGGTTATTTGCTTTTGAGGATTCATGAATTTTTGTATAGGGACCCGTAACTTTTCAGTCTCGGGCCCGAATTTTCTCTTGGCGGCCCTGTTGCCAGGCCTTTATAAAGAAGGGAATAATAAAGCCTCACTAAGTTCTTAGTTTTGGTCTAAGCAGTCCCGCTTAAAATTTAAGTGTTTATGCTTTCCAAGATATTTTGAACATTTCCAATCTTTTGCTTTATTACTCGCATTTTCAATAATGAACCTTTGGAGTCGACCCCAAAAATTACATTTGTAAGTATTAGACAAACACCACTTAATATGGCCCTGATGGAAGGAACGGGGGGAGGTTATTAAAACTATATTAAAGTCATATATAGAAAAAGAGCCCTATACTATTTGTCAAACTTTCACATAAAAGTAGTTTTTGGAAATAAGGGGGTGCATTCATAATGGTATATGTAACCCCATGTATGGTGCAATGATATTTACATAATAATATATTTAGTTCCTAGTAGTTATGTATTTTGAATTTTTGACTGCAAAGCTCAAAACCCAGTTTTATAAGGCACACGACTTCAGGTCGACTTCAAAGTTTAATATGTCATACATCTGTTGACCGCAAAGTTTTATATTTAACCGATTTCTAGAAAGTGTCCCACTTGACACCGCGTTTCATAATGAAATTCGCACGGTAGATTGCCGCTTTGACTACTTCCAGTTTTGTAGACGCTTACGGGTTAGAATTTTTTTTGAATGAGATAGCATTCAGCAACACCCATACCCATTCATAATGTATAATGTAGAGGGGAGGGAGGCGTGGGAGGCACTTATTTCAAGAAAGGGGACGCGGTATTAAAAAGTTTGAGAACCTTTCTTAGAGGTAACCTACAGTCTTAGAGTTAACTTTCTTAGAGTTAACCTACAGTCATACACGGCGGCCATTAGTCAATTAAAGTACCTTATGTAGAAATGTCTAATTATAGGTATTCCTCTTTCACTACACTTAACCCTAAATTCTGAACTTACTTCGGCCTCACCGTTCTTGCATAGTGTCCGTGGCTTGAACAAGAACAAGCTTTATTCTTTATTTCTCTGAGATTGGTTTCCTATGTTTTTTTTTATAAAAAGGTCAAGCAACGCAATGATCGCGTGCTGACTATTTGTTTGTAATGAATTTTCAAAAAAGAAGCAAGGGCGTAAGGGTAATTCTTTTTGGGGGAGGTTAAATGATGGACTACACCATAATAAACACGAAACACAGTGAAAATTTTATTATCTGGGTGACCCAAAAATAAATGAAAAAAATTAACATCCGTTGAGACGGTTCCATCTAGATTGTGTGCCCTCATTTTCTTTGAACAAGAAAGGTTCGGGTTTTAAAAATATAAATAACAGGGGCGCTGATAGCATGGGGCTCCTTTTTCTTCTAAATTTAAAAAAAAATTGAGAATTTTTTGTAAAAGTGAAAGCACTGAAAACACGGTGTAAAAATGCAATATTTTACCTACTTCATCATTTTGATTTATTTTTTTTCAAATAATTAAGCTTTGGAATTGACTATCTTGGAATCTACCCGAACATTCCCGGAAATCATTTAATTTAATTCCGACGATTACCTTAGATCGATTTGGAACTTTTTTTGCATCCGCAGGGATGTACAATAGTAGCTATTAACTCAAATCGATAAATTGAAGACTTTCTTTTTACCCAAATCTTAATCCTTAGAATTTTCTTTCCCACAATATCTGGGCAACACAAGTGCCAACGATATTGATGATAAGTCCTAATTCTGTAAAACCCTTTTAATTTTTATAAAAGGCCGCGCCCCAGAATTAGAATTACCTACTATCTCTAATAGTTTCTACCTCAGTCCTCACACAGACATGAGGTACTGCATGTAGGGTGGTGGGGATGATATAGTCGTGGGAAATGTTCTGCCTGTCAAAGTGAATAACATTAAAATAAACAAGTGCCCTTTCTACTTTCAAAATAAGTTTCCCCAGTCTATGTGTCTCTTTATGAATTAGTTATGAATTTTAAGAAGCTATTTCAGGAGAGGTTTTAAAATATTAAGATGGTGTTAACGGCATTATGGATACCAGGACCAGGATCAGTGATAGGTAAAAATTGGCCCTTTTATATATTCACAAAAAAATATCCACGGGCTCCTGATGCATACATTCTCTAAAAAATCCGGGTCTGCAGGGAATCACTCCGCCTCCTTTTCGGGTTGGAATTGTTTTCTTCGAGTCATGACCGTAAAAAATAATCTAACTGTAAAATCTTACTCTTACCTCCCCCCCCCCACCCGTCAGAGAATTCACGAAACTTTTCAACGTCATTTCAATGGAAATTTCTAACTCTTAATCACTCACTACCCTCACCTCGTCGGCAATCGACATGGTCTCCCGGATACTTATTTTTAAGTTAAATTAAAACTAAGAACTTACGAGAAACATTATTTTTAACGAAACCAGTTCCGAATCATTCGATTCATCATCAGTCTAGTCCAGTCGAAGGATAGAGGGTGACTCTCCAAGATACTTACAATTCGAGACTGGCAAGACCACAGAGGTGTGGTTTAGATATTTGGAGAAATACATTATTTATTTTAACATTTATATATTTTAAGGTTCGATTTATAACCAAGATTATCAGATTATGTTAATTGTGAAATTCTATGTTTTTCGTTACAGATTTTTTTGCAATAAACATGGACATTCAGAATCATCTGCTCATTTGATGTCGCAGAGTCAGCCTTGTACTCCACATCAATGCGTATGGCAATTTGAGGCACAACAAGAAAAATAAGATAATATTATTTTGTGTTTGTAGGTATCACTCATTCAAAGGCACAATGTACAAAAGATGAATACAAGAGATGTGTGACACTGGCAGATCCATTGCTGAAGGATCCACATCTGATATACCCAGACAATATGAGAGACATTGATCATGTGTGTAGGTATGTTTATTACGGTGGCCAGATATCAATCAATTTGCTCAGCTTCTTTGAGCTCTCTTCTGTAATTGAGATCCATTGCTGAAGGATCCACATCTGATATACCCAGACAATATGAGAGACATTGATCATGTGTGTAGGTATGTTTATTACGGTGGCCAGATATCAATCAATTTGCTCAGCTTCTTTGAGCTCTCTTCTGTAATTGAGATCCATTGCTGAAGGATCCACATCTGATATACCCAGACAATATGAGAGACATTGATCATGTGAGTAGGTATGCTTATTTGTAATTTTAATACGGAACATTTAATAAGATGTAATTTTATGTAAGTGCGATTGGCACTATAATGATTTTTTTTTTACATTTCAGGACCTGGGGCTTTTTTGTTGATTGTGTAAAGAGGTACACCGATCGATGTTTTACGGAATCAAAGAAGAAACAATTTTCCAAAGCGGTCGAAAGGCCAGTAGATTCCGTTCATCAAATGTGCACGATGCCTTTGTATCAAGAAGGTGAGCTCGATAGAAAAGATAAAACTTTAAGACGACAAGCCTTAGGGGCCGTAGCGAAGCACGGGCAAACAGATAGTCAGAAATACGAGTAGGTAATAAATAATGATGAGTATTGAGTATATACTTACTTATTCCTCAGCGTTCACATACCGCCGTGGTTTTTAGCTTTAAGTATCAGCCTTCTCCATTCGTTTCTGTCTTGGGCGATGTTCTGCCAAATTTTCGAGATTTCGTACAATTTCAGTGACTTTATCTTGCCACCTGTTGCTATGGCGTCCGACAGGTCGTTCTTGGATGGAAAGGAGTAGTGATCTTTTGATGTTTGACGAGTAAGATTTGTGTGATAGTGGGTCTTTTATACAAGTTATATAGTTCTTGTTAACGTACAAGTTAAGAAAGAGAAAAATAAGTATGAATTTTTGACAATTTTTCGGGTGTCCATAAAAGACATTCCCATTGACGGAATAAAGTAAGATAAAAGTTAAACTTCATCTATTGCACATGCCAATGAAGAATATGAAAAGAAAAAATTACAAAGTTTAGTTATAAATGGTCAGAATTAAATGTGAAGATACCTACAAACTAGGTTTAGCGTACTTATACCACGCTCGTTTTGTTTCTCTTGCCGTTGCAAAACTAGCGTTTTGCTTGATAATGATGAGTATATGTAGGTATATCAAAATTGGGATGAACTCATTAAGCCTTATAGGGAGCTATACCATATTACTTGGCAGACATTTGTTCAATTTCTACCATGACTTCTAGTAGTTTAGTGAATTGTAGACCTTACTCAATTTCGACAACTATGAAGAGATATGGAGAATAATATTTAAACATCCAGAAGTGTGAATGTCAAGCTTCTAACCTCTCACTTTTATTTATATTTTAGTTAATCGCGAGTCTGTGCATCACCTCTACTCTTTACCTCCACCATTCTGAAACTCATAATTTTTCATCACACGGCGAACGTATATGTTTCACATAAACTGTGTATCTACATAATAATTGCGTAGGTACTCCTTGTATTAAATAGAGATGAAATGTTTTATACATGAAATATACCATTAAACAAGCGGCCATTTGTACCCAGGTGGCCCAAAATGGGCTCAGTGAATTATGANATAATTAATTTGGTTAAATTGGGATACTATGTCAAGTAAAACCATATTAAGGCAGATAAAATACTATATCTTCACTATACAGTCAAGTGAAGATATAGTATTTTATCTGCCTTAATATTTATATTTTAGTTAATCGCGAGTCTTTGCATCACCTCTACTCTTTACCTCCACCATTCTGAAACTCATAATTTTTCATCACACGGCGAACGTATATGTTTCGCATAAACTGTATATCTACATAATATTTGCGTAGGTACCCCTACGCAAATATATTAAATAGTGATGAAATGTTTTATACATGAAATATACCATTAAACAAGTGGCCATTTGTACCCAGGTGGCCCAAAATGGGCTCAGTGAATTATGAATGTCAATACCAAATTCCATTAAAATCGAATAAAGCGTTCGAAAATTAACGAGGTACAAACAAAAGAGAAAATCGTGGTGTCAAAACTAGACCTCACTACATTCGGTTAATGACTAACCCCCCTTCCCATATCTATGGAATTCCGGAAGCAATAAATTACATTAAAATTCCACTGAACTGCAATACAATTTTGAGAGTTGAATAACCCTTCATTTCATTCATGAATTAGGATGAGTGATGGAAAACGGATACCTAATGTGTATCTAGAACGACAAAGGCTTTTCTTACACTTGCCACGAGCTTTGAGGAATCAAGCCAAAATGATTAATTTCCTGTGCTTGTCAACTTCTGTCAAAAGCTTCTCAAATATGAATATTAATAGTTTTTATATAAACCCCATTAGCAGAAGTTTCCGGCCCAGTCAAAGTACTTTTAATTTCACAATGTTAGGTACCTACCTACATCCGCGTAGATAGGAGTGTAACACTGCTAATATTTGTTTTGTTTTCCAGCTACCAAAGTTTGGTTAGTTGTATATGGGGTGTTTCTAAACACACGTAAATTTTTTTTAAAAAAATGGGGGGGGGGACATTGGGTGCATGTCTAGTACATCCACAGACTTACTTACCTTATTGCATTGCACACAACTTTGCATATACACGAGTATGCAAGGAAAAACAAATATACATATAGGAGTCCGCAGTTTGCTCGATCTGTAAAGTCCCGTATGAAACTTGTGTACCTATTTGTTTAACGTATTAATAGCGCAAAGATGTGTGTCATGCAATAAGATAAGTAAGTATGCAGTTCTCTGCGAGCAACCAAAGAAGACATCAAGACAATACTCTTAAATGTACCCATTTGGAACTAAAGAGTTTTAACGATGTAAAAATTATGGTCGTCCTCTTGCAATGAATGTAGCCCAAAAAAATGCCTGGATTATCCCGAAAATTGGTACTTGTACTCTTCATTATCATTGTGCCTTGTAACTCATTTATTTTGCTTTTGGGTTGCGGCTATTGTCACATGGTTCAGGAGACCTGTTTAAATTATTGTCCATCAAGAATCGGTGCAAATGACAGTTAGTCACAGGGCCACGATTCAGCTAATATTTTTTATGTGGTGTACACGATGCATTTTCATACAATTTTATACACAAATTAGTAGGAAAATGATACCAGAATGTTTTTTTTTTTTTTCAATGAAAAAAATGGCCTCCGTGTGTGTGGGGGGGGGTGATCGCCCCTTCGCCTCCCCCCCCTGAGTTAGTGTCTATAACAACTGACTACAACTTATTAAAAACTGATACCACCTGTTGATGAATGAACTTTTGAAATCAAACGAGATTTTTTTTATTATTATACCCCATTCGTCCTAATCAAGCTACTATAGACTCTACTACGTACGATTACAAGCTCATTGTGCTACTACGGTCATCCTTTGGAAGCTACTATAGACTCTACTACGTACGATTACAAGCTCATGGTGCTACTACGGTCATCCTTTGGAAGCTAATATGCTGTTTGTTTTTTTTACTCTTGAGTGGAAGGTAACCACTGGTCAAGGTTAATGCATGAGGTTTTTAAACCACCTAACCCTTAGAGCTCTATTTTAATGTGGACAAATACACAAATTAATGAGGAAAAATTCTGCCTCAGCTTGAAATTGAACCTACACCCTTCTGTTTACCGGACGAGTGCTCAACCACTATGCTTTCTGTTTTTTACTAAAATATTATTTGATAATTTCAGAATATCTGAAACATGCCTCTTGCATGAAATCAGCTCTTACTGAAGATACACGATGTGGCCGCCATTACAGACATTTGGTGGGTCTGGTGGCAGGAGAAGCTGCTCGTCCCACACTGTGTTGGTAAGTGAACATTCTGTAATTCCTGAAAAACAGTTCCTCATATAGAGCCAAAGCAGTTTAATTTTCCGTTAGGGGAACACAAGACAATGTATCTGAAGTGTTAGGATGTACATTCAGAAATGCAAATGACTTGATCACGTTGAATACACCAGTACCCAACAGATCACTGAAGCTAAGCAATGCCAGACATGAACAAAATCGTGCATATTCAAATCCTGTTGTTGGTTTTTCGGAGTGCAATCAGCTTTGTCAGGACAATGCAGTAGCTGATGTTAAATGCAGCAAAACCACAGGGGGGAATATAGTTTAGTTAACAGTTTTAAATTATGGGCTCTTTCCACAGCTGCACAAGAAAAACAAATCGAATCACATACAAAAAACAGTGGGGCAAAATAACACTGATGGTACCAAGATGCCCCAAATCATACGTTTGCCTTTTTAACTATAAAACCCATGTTTCATATGTTACTGCCGTACTTCATTATATCGATTTACATAATTCTAGGGGCACAGGTCAATTATTACCCTCGAAGAATCGAAGTACGAGTATGATGCTATGATGATAATTGAAAACTTTAGCAGCTCTAGAAGCAGACAACAATGTTTTGAGATGCAGTCTCTTACATCTGGATTTATCATCGAAAAGGATGACACCTAGTTGAACCAATGCTAAAATTTTGAATTTCGCCTCATTATAAATCTGTTTGATTTATCTTTCAGTTCTCACCATCGACTTCGAGAATGTGTTTTAGATCAAACTCGAAGAAATTGTCAACCGGATGCCGGTCCGTACGCTCGTCAAATTCTGGACAAAGCTCTTAGTTTCCTCAAGGATCAATGCACAAACTATATGTAAGAATCGGTTTTAGATGTGTTCAATTCCTTAGCTTTTTTAGTTGCTTTATATTGAGGAGCTCTGTGGAAAAAAAAACTAATCTTACAGAAAGAGAATTTTGAGAGATATGTAGCTATTTGAAGTTTTAAAATCCCTTCGGGATTTCAAGCAACTTCGGGCGTATTAAGAACTCGGATGGGAGTCCACTCGGCAACACGAGTTGTTGGCTTTTCAGAATGCAATAAGCCTCGTGATGACAACTGAATAACTGTTGTAGATTGCAGAGGATGCTATACCTTGATTAAGCTAGCGGTACAAACAGGATGCTTCCCAAAGCCGCTCCAAAAATTAAAAATATCGAATCACTTCAGATGGAAAAAAAACAGTTTAGTAGTAAACAATATGGCAGATTTAAAAAAGTAATCACCACCAAAAGGACAAGCTGGCCCAATTTTCCTTTTCCAAAGAGCTACGCAGTTTTGAAGGTTGGGTCCAAATTGGTCACTTTAACCAAATAAATATCTAGTTGAAAACAGCTCGTCCCATTGACTTCCAGACTATTTGAAATTCTCTCCTTAAACTGTAGAAAGTTTCGGGCGTAGTGATGTTGAAAGCAGTACGATAGTAATTATTAAAGATAGAGGCAATGGATTAAATAATTCACAATATCATGCCGAAAACAACTTTGTAGACAAAATTACCGAAAGAATTTTGATGAAATTCATATGGTCTCATTAAAAGGCTAGCCTGAACATAGCCCTTCAAATTTAGATCTAATCGGGCCAGCAATTATTAAGATATGCGTTCGACAAGAAAAACACGTTTAATACCAATACTTCTACAATTTTCATATGGTAACTATAATTATATTTTATTCATCCGGCTAGACCACCAACTCGTCTCCCCAGTTCTATAGATTGGAGATATGGAATGCCAGTGGTACCCATTCTACTTGACCCTATTAGTCTGAGCCATCATCTGAGTGGGTATGTATGTAGGTCAAAAGTAGACTAAACGCCTGTGAACTAAATATCGATCAGATGTGACATTTTTTTTAAAAAAAATAGGTAATTTGAAATAAAATTTTTTGAAGCAATTGACATTTTTCACAAAAATGTGCTTTTTCCCAGGTTTTAACCTAGATTTTGAAATCACCAGGAAAATGATTAGGCACAGATATTTCATTTGTCGATATTTAGTTTCGCATCAGGTCTAATATGAATCTGTGATAGAATTATGGTAAAGAAGTGTATAGATTTAGGTAATATTACTCAAAAGTAGTCTAGACTCAATTTACAATTTAGTCAATATCCATAGAAAATATCTCGTAAAGTTCTGTAGGTATATAGTTTGGATTTGAGAAGAGGCGGTTACCTGAAGAAAGATTTATTTTGTACAAACACGACGGAAAAAGATCATTTCTATATTATTTTATCAAATGAAAAAATAATCCAAAATTCATCAAAGTTCTGGACCAAGGTTTTGTAAAAGGGAAATATATTTGTTTGTTATTATGTCACAATTTTAACAAACATCTTCAAACATCGATCTATTTATATAATTCGTTGATCTGTTTCTACTCGTATAATATTTGACTTTCTTTTTCTATAAAAAGTAAAGTATTGTAATGGGCTGAAATTTGTCAAGTTTACAATGCCAAAACACGTTTTAAAGTCTCCAAACTCAAATCTCGGGTTTCAGCCATTGATGGAGACTCGAAATTTGGTATGTCATTTTTATGACATGGTCAAACAAATAAGCTTTTTAGCAACTCTCAATAACCCTGCCTCAGCGCTTAAAAATTGGTGCTAATTTATATCAATTTCATGCATGGAATGAGAAACGACACTTTTTGTTGAAATTTAAATTACTCTTGGCGGTTTTCACTAATCCTGTCTAAAAAGAGAACGGTGAGAGCTATAGCTTGAAGTTTGGTGCCTATTCATATCAACTTTAAAATTGAAATCTAATGTTTCGTAGGCGGCGAGTTTGCCGTTTTTTAGCGACTCCTGCCAGAAAGAGAATGGCATAATCAGACTCACGGACCAATGGATGAAACTCAAAATTTAGGCTTTAGGGACCTCAAAACGTATTTTGACATTGAATACTCGGCATAAAAAAATTCAGCCCATTACATCACTTTCTTTCTGTTATAGATAAGGAAAGTCGTGTGATCTTTTTTTTTTTTTTTTTTNTTTTTTTTTTCGTGTGAAGTTTTTTTTTTCTTCAGGTAAAATTGCCTCAGGTTTACACATCACCTATCTACAATATAAAAGTATAGTCTTCTACACTCGTATTGATAGTTTTTAATCTGGACTTCGGAGATTTCGTATCTCTTCCTTTATCTATAGCATTTAGCATAAATATTACATACAAAATAATTCTACTCCTGAGCTCAAAATAAGACGAAAATACTGTATCGACACGTGGCGGAAAATGATCCTATTCAAAGTTAACGGAAGAGCTTTGAAATTCGGCACATTTTTTCGTTTTACAGATGACGATGGGGTTATCCAAAATTTGCCAGTTCAACGTACCGGTACGTCCTTGAACGCATACGAACATAGTTCCAGCCCATCATAATCTTTTTAGAACCTCATATCAACCTGTTTCTACTATTTGAAAAAACAAGAATCTATAAATAGAATGAGCGGTTGATTTCGAGAGAAACACCGCTAACCGCTACCAAAACAACAGGTTACCCAATGGGACACATTTGTACACACCCGTTGTTGATTAAGGAGATTATTTTTTAAAATCTATTTCAGACCTACCGAACTGGATTGCCCTGGAGCTGACTTCTATACAGTACGGCCTGCAAATAAACCTGGTGATTGGAAAGATGTTGTGCGGACGACCACACCACCACCTTGGATAGAACCAGTTGGTGGGCGAGGTGAGATTTTCCATATTTTATGTCCTAAACAAACTCATAGAATAGTTATTACATTTTAGGATCTTTGGCAATTTATTAATGATACAAAATGATACTCGCATGATTTTTTGAGCAGTTCATCCTTACACACAACTATTGCCAAAATTACAACCGAACTAAAAAAGTCAATATTAAAAAAACGTGACCGATTCGAAAAGTTCACACCTATTATAAATTATGTAAATGTATATTTCTTTGTGTTATTATATCGCAATTTTAGTGGGCATCATAGCATTACAAGGTATTCTCAACAAACACTCCAATATCACTAAGCCTAAGCTACACTTTAACAATTTCCTTATAATGCTACTACTTTTCGCTATTACCATAGCTAATCACAACCAGACCAAGTAGAAAATTTGAAAAAAAAAAAAAAAAACCTTTTTCAAATTTTTGACCCGTCCAGGAATCGAACCCGAAACCTCCTTGGTGCAAGCCGAGTGTGATGCGCACTCTGCCAAGGAGGCTATAATTTTTAATGGAGACATTAAAAATTATAGCCAACAATTTACCAGTTGGAGACACCAGTTCCCGTGAAATCACTGGAGAAAAGCAATGTTGGGCGTATTATGCACTTGGATGTAAGCCCATCCAAAGTTCACCACGTATCTTTGGCTTTGTCAGAGTTCACTTATATTCGCGAGGACAACTTAGTATCTTTTAATTACAGTAAAACGGCAGAGAAAAAGAGGTGTCTTCCTACGGCCAATAAAAGCAACATGTCAATCTCCTGATCAGGGAAATGCTATACCTTTCCCTGATCCGACCCTGCTGAACACTCCCATGGCCGAACTTGAAAAATCGAAAAAATGGGAAAAAACTGCGAGGGTTATTTTCTTATATTAATAAAAGAAACTTACGGTTCCTCATTAACCCGCCTATGGTCACTTAATAAAGTAACCAAAATTATGTCTTTTCAGGTCCAACAGGCAATCACAACTGGATTCCAGTCTCCACAGGTGGTATGCCTATGGATCCTACAAGAACAAGTTTTAGCAGAGAAATGTCCGGAAGTGGAGCAACAACAGAAACTAATTTTGGAGTACAAAGTTCTTCAGAAAGACCAGAAAATAATAGACCTCCAGCGAATAAACCTGATTATAATCGACCTTCATCGAATAATCCTGATTATAACCGACCTTCATCTAGTACTCCTGAATATAATAACCAAGCTATAAAATCATCATCTTCAAGACCAGATTTTAGTCGACCAGGTGGTAATAGTGGTTTTGAAGATGGTTCGCTTTCGTCGGATTCTCCATGGACACCACAAATTACCAATTCAATAGACGAAGAAGAAAAACCAAATCAGCAAGGATTGGCCAATTCAAGTGATAGATTAGTTATAAAGATCTCGCTGACAGTGATGTCATGTTTCCTTATTAAATCAATTTAAATTGACACTTATTGTTGTTGTTCTTGTAGCGGTGTTCCCCTTAAAATCAACTTTCTCTCCGTTTCTAGATTCAAAATTGTAGAAATAGGTTGATGTGAAGTTACCGAAAGTGTTACGATAGCCATTGGTGAATCTGTGATGGAACGATCCAGGGCGTCCTGGTGCGTAGAAACGACCATCGAATGGGCGTATTGACAATGATTAGACTGAAGCTATTAAGGACAGTATTTTTGGGTCCAAAAACCACCCAAAATCGAGTACACAGCAAATATATTTATTTATAAACAATAAAAACTATTATTTAAAATAAAGAAATCTGTTTTTTATATAAATATAGTGAACGAAAAAAACTTATTTTTTACAATAAAATAACAATTCATTTATTCAAATTCTCTTTCGTTGTGAGTGATTTTTTTTTATGTACATAGATCTCACTTCGTTAGATTGAATTATCATACTAGTTGTGTGTAACATAATTCTGAATGATAAAGATCTTAGTTTCATGATATCAAATATGTTCTCGGAAATTTTAATTACATCAATTTGCGTTAGAACAATTTCTTGGGGAAAAACAAGAGCGAATTAGGCAAGACTGAATTGAAAAATAAAATGAACGTTCACCGTTACAATCAACGAAATAAGAGAGTAAGAAGAGAGTGATCCTGTAGTATTACTATTGTCAAAGCCCGCCATTTTCTATATTATTAACATTTGTGAATCAATTCATTGTCAAATCGACGGTGATAAGTTTGCCGAGAATATTTATTGACTAACACTATAGAGAAAATTCCAAGCTTATTTAAAAATATTTTTTTTAAAAAAATATATATATATATAACACTATGGGAAGCCTAAAATATTGTTCTCTTTACTGAAACTGTCATATTTTCTCGATCCGACAGTTAATTCCGCCATTTTTATTGATATTGTTACTCTTTTTTCTTCTTTTTATTTCCATGGATAAATCATTGTATTTCTTTTGTAACACAAAAGATTAGAAAATAGTCACTATATGTAGTAAACAGTTCTGTTGTACCTATGTAATATCTAACTAATAAATCTGCAAGATTTGATATTCTTTTTTTTTTAAATCTGAAACTGAATAGAGGAAGAAAACTTAAAATTAGCGTAATTGACAAAAGGATGGTGAAATGATAGGTTTATATGAGATTACCGAAAAGGTTTTTATGACTGTTGACTAGAACTTTTGAAGGTATATACTTATTTACTTATGTACGTTCTAGGTCGTCCTGGTGCGTAGAAGTGGCCAGCGTGAGGACGAGTTTGTTCTTCTGAAATAACAGATTCCTGATTTGTAAAAACTGTGCAAACTTAGCAAAAGGGTTTATTTTCCTAGTATGGAACAACTTGTAAAGGAGACAGTAACGTCAAACTTCGAGGACCCTTTAGATTAACACGAACTGCATTTTTTATTCAATTTTTAGATTCTTTGTACATTGAAATATGAAATTTCAAGGGGAGAGAATATTTTTTGGTGTGGAACTGAATTCAGAAAGTAGATCTATACTTATAAAATCCAGTTGGTATGCTGATTGACTGACTCATAATCAACGTAACTCCACGATGGCTAAACCTGGAAAATATGGCCTAACCTAAAAGTTTGGAACATAGATCCTCTCACAATGTAGGTACGAAATATAAGGTAAGAAATAATCGAAAGTAAAAACGAGTTATCGCCCATATGAAAATTTCAGCGTCACAATAACAAAGCACAAACTTGGTTCGTAACCCAGCTATTGTAGAAAAGAAATTATTTTGAATAAAAATAATTCTATGCGAGCATATTACCTTATCGTTGAACTCTTTCACTCGCTGTCGTCAACATCAGAAAGGTCCTCCTCATTGTTATTGTCGCCCGCGTCATCTTCATCATCATCGTCATCATCAAAGTCGTCATCATCATCATCATCTTCAGAAGATCCCTCCAACATGATGTCTATGGGAAGGTGATCTGGGAAGGAAAGAAAAAAACGTTAATATTCATGTCACTCAACATTGACTTTAAAAATAAGACATTTCGTTTATAGAAGGTAAAACAATTATTTTTATTTCGGGGCATTGCCGTAAGCTTTCTTTACTTCTCTTTAAAGTACGAATGTAAGGATAAATAACGTATTCACAACTCTAGTATTTTTATTTCTTTTTGAATCATACCACCAAAGTCAACCCGAAGTCGTACCTATTACTCAATAAAGGCCATATTCCTAACTGAAGTATCTAAACTTTTAGAATATTAAAAAAATAAATAAGAAAAAAAATTCAGACAGTTAAGTCCACGAAAAAGATTACTAACATCTTTGGTTGTGCAGAGGTTAGGAAAACTACTTTGGGGTAAACATTTTTACGGCCATGCCTATTAATACGAAAATAATCGATAGGTACATTTAAGCAAGCACTTCCGTAGTACGTAGTATTCCTATTAGGAGTGGCGGGCAGTTAGACATGTTTCTCGCTGAAAAAATATTTCGTCAAATTAATTTACCTACAGAAATATGTAAACAGCATGACCCTGAAGAACGTGTGGTAGAGTTTCAGGGTTAAAAAGGTCAGATATCAATAATACGAAAATTTTTGTTAAGTATTCAATCCGTTTAGGACTGTAGTAACAACCTGGTTATTTTCTTTTGCCGTTGGATATTTTTAAACATTACAATTAACAATTAATAGTTCTTATGTGGCCTAAGAGTTGGTCAATTGTATTAGATAGTATGTATGATTACCATCACGGCCATAGCCCAATGAGGAAGGTTCAGGCCCATTCCTTTTCAATCATCTTTTTTATAAGTTTTGTATTCTTACTGAAAAAGGCAATGATACTTCGGTGATACTTGTAAAAAATACGGACTTTAGAATTTGTCCACTGTCGCCCTCCTTGACGAAATGTATGGCTACGGGCCTTGCTTACCGTTATTTTCATCATCGTCCGAGTTGGACCCATCATCGGAGTTGTCCATTTCTTCATCATCATCCTCGTCTTCTTGCTGCAAAAGAGAAGAAAAAAGTTTGTATTGCCAGCAAAGAAAGGCCTCACAAGACTGACATTCATATCGACAATCCAAGAGACAGCTAAATCAAATTATATCAAGCGACCACAACCCAAGTCCTCCAGTAACCAATTCAACATATAAGCATGGTTCAAACACACTAGGACGAAATAAATTCAATGACATTTCAAGTGCCTTTTTGTCAATTTCCCAGTCGTCAAAACACGCGATACACGAATGTTCGTATACAGAGTGTTAACATCCTAAGTGGTCCATAGAAATATTAACATGATTTTTTTTCACAGCAGTGATATTAAAATTGCATTGAAATATTGTGTCTCGTTCAATTTTTGGTATCTACTGCAAAAATGTTCGAACCACAAATATTACATGTTAATTTCTATGGACAATTTGAAAATGTAACCCATTCCAGAAGCTATTTTTTTTGTTTAAAAAAAAATCTATGACATTTCGCGGTTTTCCATAAAATCAGGACCGCGGAGTTGAAGTCCCAATTTTTGACAGAAGGTGTTGGGCGTCGAAGTTTTCCGACACTGACTCAGACTCCACAGTTAAAAAAAAATGTTGATGCTGCTGCACTCTAGCTACTAGCCTCACTATTCAAAAGAATAGTTTAATGTTTGAAAAATGTACAACAAACATAGTGTTTACTAATTTATTTTTATCCAATAGTGTATTAGACGCAGCCGTGGTATGAACCCTGAATACAATGTCCAACTTACCACATCTTCGTCATCATCACGTCGTTTGCCTATGTCATACAATCGGATGGTAGATTCATCGACTGAATCATATACACCTGTGTTCTCTACAATACCTAATATCGTGTCATATTTGTTCAATGACAGATCATAGATACTCTTTTTGACTTCTAAGGTAGCTGTAATAAGAGAAATAATCATGAATAAATGTCTGTTGAGTGAACAAATACCTCTATAGGTCAGATATATGGACCGAGAAAAAATGTAATTGATGAGTGGTTAGTCCACAGATGTCAAAGATTCCTAATTCTACCCAAAGCACTCCTAATCTTAAAATGGACGAGTTAATTATAAGATGACAATGGATGAAAACAGACCTCCTAGCCTACTGGGTATCACACTGGCATTGCACTTGGGTTCAATCCCTGGAAGGGTCGGAAAATTTTGGTCCTTGTGATTTCGGGGTGCACTCAGCCTCGTGAGGATGATTGAGAAACTAATGTAATGAAAGGTGCGGCCAGTGGCGGCATTATCTGAGTAAAAAGAATTAGTTTCGCAGAAGATTGAATAGATTAATTTTATTAGAAGCAGAGGCTCTTAGTAATGCTGTGATACCCAAAAACAGAAATAAAGTTGACTTTTCGGTTCACACTAATTGAAATTTATCAAACTGTCGGTTAGGTTTGATTGAATCAGAGTTCCTTCAGCTTGACACCCATCTTTAATCCTTCAAAAAACACATTTTAAACAATTGACTAGCATGACAACTAACAATATGTTTCCATTTTTTATCCTGGAAGGGGGACTTACCTATATTGGAATAATCACAAGCGTCTAAAGTTTTGAACGAGGATCCAAATGTGGCTTCCTCTTCTGATTCTGGTTCTAAAGCAAAAGCATAAATAGCGGACTCATTAGATGAGAATTTTACAGCACACTGGTCAAGCTGGGACACTGTTCTTAGAAGATGAAATGTTCGCAGATCCCAGACTTCTGTATTGGAGACAATCTAAAAAGAAACAAACACGAGAATGTTTTAGTGTTTTTTTACTCATGTTCCGAAAATAAATTGGGGTTCAAGAATTTTAAATTACTTTCAGACTTTTAAATGAGTAATTTAGACGAGTTTCTTTTTTATATTTGTAATAATTTCGTTCAAAAAGAAAAAAAATAAGAACCTAATTTGACATTTCCAGGAAATTTTGTCGAAAGTTATGGTGAAGAATACAAAGAATACACACTTCTAAATTTCGTAGTTGTTAACGTTCTCGGCGACTCTCACTGTGTCTCCAGGCCAAGAAAGGCGGCCTCTCCAACAGGATCTGTCCATAATGCTGACGGCTCTAGATTAGTTGGGTTTGATGGATAGATGCTGGCTGCTCATGATTTACATCATGAGCAGCCAGCATGCATAGACAACAACGATCAGATACTTCAGGGTTTAGCAAGGATTTATATACCAACCCTTTGAGGAAGTATCTGGAGCAGCACGGCTGAGTCCAACGGAGGAAAAACACAGTGAGTTGTCGAATGTCGTCTAAATTTCGTCAAAAGTTATGGTATCAAATGCAAAGAATACTCACTTCTAAATTGTTAGGATGGAAAACGCCGTTCAAAGATTGGTTTAGCTTGTCAAATTTGTGAATTTCTTTTCCCGATCGAACATCCCACAGGACACCGTCAGACAGGACCAGTTCGTCAGTAGGATTAAACACGGCTCGATTCTTGTTGTATTGGTTGGACAGGGTCGGATTCAAACTCATTACTTTTGCACCAGTTTCTCCATCATATATCTGCAAAATTTGAGAATAATTATATTGGTAAAATGTAAAATACACCAGTGATTTTCAGAACTGCAGACCTCACACTAAAATGTTGGGTTACCATTTGACATGAATATGTGAATGAAATAAGTTGATTAAACTGGGATAGTGTGTCAAGTAAAACCATAATGAAAGTTAAAAATTACTATATCTTCACTTGACTAAAAAATATTAAAGATGTTAAAGAGCTAACTAGTTTCGTCCTCTCCTGAGAACATCATCAGAGCTCAGGAGAGAACGAAACTAGTTAGCTCTTCAATATTTAGTCAAGTGAAGATATAGTAATTTTTAACCTTCATCATGTGAATGAAAGTTAACGACAAGTTTAGAGGATCACTTAGACCCCCAAAAGGAATCTACATACCGAAATCAAAATGGTAAATGCTAAGTGGCAAAAGTATCACTTACTACGGACGAGCTAATTGTTTTATTCAAAGTGATATTTTACGTACCTCCCTTGTGACGAAAATATCAAATTGGGCGAAGGTATTTTTTCTTGGGGGGGGGGGGGATATAAAAGTTTATTATTGAAAATAATAAACCAAAAACTCAGGTATCACAAGTTGAATTTTCTTATTTTAAAAGATATGTTGGTCCTAATGGAGACGAAGTCGGGCTTGGGCAGAAATTTGGTGTCTTCTTCATAAAAAAGTTTTTCTTACAAAGTTAGACTTATACTCCAAATCTGATTTTTCTATCTACAGCCTTACTTGGAGATATCACTTACCACAGCAGCCTCAGCTTTGGTTCCTATTATTTTCAAAGGTGTCTGATGACTGAAGAGTACTAACTCTTCGTCGTTATAGCCTTGTCTAAAACAAAAGAAATATATATATTTTTTTATTAATTTCGCAAACATATTGCCTTCTTTATTTTCTTAAACAATTAACAAAAATTAAACTAAGATATGTATAATATAATATAAGGTAACATAGATAATAATAATAATGATAATATAAAAGGAACGAAAATGAATGAAAATAAAATGAGAAGTACGCTAAAACAAATTACTGAGAATGGCTGATATTTCCTCAACTCAAAAATATGGCATCTGTTTGATGTAGAACCCCCGCAAAATCTGCAAATACAGTTCGGTGAGATATCGTGATGTCTTTCAGTGGTACATAATCTGTGGTGGAAATCGTGGATCGTCAGTCTCGTAATGTTGGACCTGTTTTTAAAGTTATAAATTTTCCAGTCTTCGCGGTAGAAAGCAGGGCCACTCGAGAACCCACCAGAGATAAACCTAGCGAGAGCCTCCTCTCTAGACGTTTTGTATCTCGCGAGAACCGAACTGTCGAATACAAATCCCTTTTCAACCAAATCGTCGATCAGTGTTTTTGTCCCAAACATCTTAAAACAGGCTGTGGTGGAAGAACTAATGTGTACCCCGAGCACTCTTTTAATAAACCTGCTCTTAATTCTATCAATTTCTAAAAGATGGTCAAATTTGAGATAGTGGCTAAAAGATTTGAAGCCATAAGAAATTATAGATTCTATTTTTGATTGGAATAGAATCGTGGCCGAAGGAATACCAAGTTTGGGAAGGTTTTTCATTTTTTGGATGTTGAAAACGCAATGATGTTTTCTTTTTAGTAAGTGTTTTGTAAAACAGAGGCCAGGTTGTAATGTAACCCCCAGGTAAGTATAACTATTTACTATTTCTATGATGTTGTTAAATAATAATTATAAATAGGTACCTAAAACTTTGTTATTATTTTTATTTACTATATTAGACGCTAGACTATGATTGGCTTTCTGTCCGATTTAAACACAACAACTGGGATTCAAGGATCAACTAGGATCCAAATGGACCCAAATATTTAATTTTATTGATAAGATAAGTGGCAAAAGTGCCATCTTCTTCTGGCTAATGGACCTTACTATTCAATTGTTTGATTTCTCCGATTCCCCAAAATATAAAACATTAAATTTTGAAGAAGTGATCAAAATACATCTTGTGATCGATTCCAATGGCTAAACGTAGAAACTTTAAGTCGAAACGGTGAGAGATATCAATAACAAACCGGAAACGGTCCAAAACTATACGCAAAATTTTCAAGAAAAATATAAATTTTACTCTATCTTAGTTCGTATCCTAGCTAAGAAAAAGCGAAGAAAAATAAACAGGCTGAACTTTTTGTGCCAAAAAGAATTTTACACAGCCACGGGAAAAAGTTGCAAACAGCAACTAGACACAAAGTTGCAAACAGCAACTAGTAAGTATTATAAATGCAACAGTATGTATGCTGGTTACGTTATCCTTATTTCACGTACCAAAGAATCGACGTAATGATCATAGAGACAGTTTATATTCTGAAGAGTGACATAGGCTACATATAGTTCGCGATAAAGATGGCTATGCCACTAAGTCACCGGGGAAAGCAGGTGAATATACATACCTAGTTAAAAATAAAATTAAAGTAAACTTACTTAAATTCAAAAACTCCATTTTTAAGACTCCACATTGCTGATAAAGGCCTTCTCCAGGTAGAAGACGTAAGAACTAAATTATTTTTATTGTCTACATCTAAATTGTTAATGTAGGATTCGTGGCAACTGAAAGATAACAATTCTTCCGCCGTTCTACAAGAGTAGATATGTACTTTGCCCAAACAGGAACTAGCCAATACATTATTGCCCTGTAAAAAAAAAGTTTGGATCGCGTTTAGGAAGAAACAATCGAAAAATTATATATTGCTTCCTAACGAACGAAGCTTCATATTCGTGCAAACATTCATGCAAACGAAGCTTCATATTCGTGCGAAAAAATAATTCCCCGTTTAAATCTGCTCTCAGAAAACCGCATACTTATCTTATTGGTTAGCACACATATTTGCATATATGCAAGGAAAAACACATCCTCATGTTCTTATCCAAGATCAAACAATCTGCTGACTCCCATAAGAACATGTTCAAATATATGTATTATGCGATAAGTACGGTTGTCTGTGAGCACCCTTAGGCATCAAGGAACAAATTTAGTTCCGTGCTGGACAGCGGTACCTCTAGGAACCAATACTACTGAATATATTCGTGAGCCCCTGCGCCTAAGCCTCAACTGCTGGCCAAGACTAAACGCCTGCGTTTGTGCAAAGTCTTTTTCTTGATACATTTAAATATTCGAAAAGATGGACGAGCCATTTCGACGGGACGGGCTAGCCTTTCAATCAATTCATATGAATTTCAATCGATCCAAAGAGAAAAGGCCTCAGTTCAAAATTTTCAAAACTTTCGAAGGCTGATATTTTGTGCTGTCTTATAGATAAAATCGAAATATTTAGTAGATTAGTGGCTTATAATAAATAGCTTCGTTATTGTTTTACATTTAGTTATATTTTAATATTTGTTTAGTATGTGAACTTGCAGACAGAAAAAATCAGTTTCCAATTTTTTTGACTTTGAAACTGAGGAGGCCCTTCCTCTTTGGACCAATTCATTTTAAGTCATTTCGGTGAAATGATGAGAAAGCTATACTGTTAGCAGACGTTTAATGTAGGAAAAAGTGTCCAAAAAGCGGGATCACTGTCAATGCCATTTCTGGCTAATGGCTAATTATTGACATGTCCCCACCACCAAAAAAAACTTACTAAAAATCCAACACAAGAGAAATAGGCATCGTCTTCTTCAGCTCGAATTGTCCTGGTTGGACAAAACCTGCTGTGTATCAGTCTATTGTTGAGTCGTCTGGAGTGGATACCACGCGAATGTCTAGCAGTGAAATTTGTCATCATGTGATTTTTTGGTTTGGGATCTGGACACTTGTGGGGGACAAAGAGATTGAATTCTGGACAGGTCACCATTGGATTTTTACATAGAGCATGTTGATTGGTCAAGTATTCGGTAATGATTGAATCTAATGTTATCTGCATATTGGCTGAGCTTGGAGAAGGTACAGCAACACTTGTAGAAGGACCGGAAATTTGTTTTTGAAGAGATTTTTGAAGCGAACTTAACTGTTGTTGTTGCTGCTGCTGTTTCCTGAGAAAAAAACACAAGGAATTAAAAATGAGCGATGTACTCGTGGACACATTTCATCGAGTATTTGAACGTTGATACTGAAATCACTTTCGTCCTCAAGATGACTGAGTCTACTCACCAGGACGACCTTAAAATCACACCATAACAGTTACAGCCAAGAGCCATCAAAACCTTTTCAACTCATGTCCACCATTTTTTCAAAATTGAATCTGGATATTATATTCTCCATAAAATCAACTGTTCTGTTGACTTTGAGGGGATCACAGCTACAAAGACTACTGAAGTTGTGGCACCTATTATTAGTTTGGCGCTTTTGCTGACAACTTACTTTATACTTAGTTTGATAGGTGTGGTCAGTAATCTGGGTGATGAAGCCGAGGAACCGCCACTGATGTTAGGTTCCGAGTAAGTGTGAGAAACACGAGAAGGTGTTGTCGATGCAGACCGAGGATTCTGGAAAAAAATATAATTCATTAATTAAAACTGTATGATACCTAGTTAAGGTTTTTGGTTTATTATTTTCAATAATGAACCCCTGGAATCGACCACGAAAAAAGTCACTCCCCTCAAACTTTAATATTTTACGTTTCAAAGTACGTGGAGTCCACAAATTGAATAAAAAAAAACCGGCCGTCCACCGTACACGGTAGTTTTGCAACTTAGCAGTGTTAACCGATTTCAATAAATTTTGCCACTTGGCGTTGAGAACCTAGCTTGAAGTAAGCTTTTATAATTTTGAAAATAAAAATTCAAGCTTTTTTAATTTTGAAAATAAAAAATCGATTCTAATTGTGCCCCCAAATTTTGGTCGAAATCGAGTGGTTTTCATAAATCCTGTCTAAAAAAACTGTAAGAACTAGGGATTTGGTATGCATGTATGTCATTTTTATGCCAAGAGCAAACCACGGAATTTCTGGTTCAAATTAAATCTATTTTCGCCTTTTTTGCCTCTTTTTAACGGTTTTTACGCACCAAGATCCTTCAGTTAAATAAATATTACCTCTTCTCCTCAACTTCCAAAATGGATTATTACTTTAAGATGTTTAATTAAAAATGCGCTTGAGCTGTCTTACCCAGCCCATGCTCTGAGGAAACATTTACCTTATAGTGTGAGCTATACGAGAACGGAGATAAGAATACGTTACTGGAAGGTTTAGATGGAAGTGGCGGAAGATTGGCTTCCCTTTGCAATGCTTGCGCTGTGTCAGTCAGTCCATGCTGCAAGAAATGTTGGTGTATGAGCTGCAAAAGCTGCCTGTCATTAAAATGAATCTTGGTTTGAGCAATAACATTGGCTCGATGAATGTTAGCCATGGACACCTCTAATTCTTGGCCCCCATTTGTCTTCTGTTTACCCGATACTCGCTCCATTAACTCCAGCGCATATTTTTGAAACATAACGTGTTCCTGTCTTTTGTCTTGTAGAATGGGATCCCTCATTAGACCTTGCAACTGTCCACTTGTAAATAATGGCAGTTTGCTCATGATTTGTCTCACAGTTTCATGTCTGGCTAGACCGGCTAAAGCTCTGCACGCAAGTCCTCGAATAGAATCTGCATCAGTGATGGGCGTTTTGACGGTCATAAGCGTTAGCAACACCTGATAAAACAAAAAGAATATTATTATAAAACTGGTCATTATTGAGACTGATTGGAATTTTTACTGCGACAGTTGATTAGATATATTGTTACCAGTATTTCCAAGAGGAGTTAAATGGATTTAGAATCGAACACCACCAGTCTCCTGGTTACGAATCCACAGACTCAACCAACTGAGCTACTGAGGCTGTTCGTCATAAATAATATATATTATATATATATAAGCATAATAAAAATGGTATTTTTTGGCGGCAATTTACGCCCTTAAAAATACTTTAAACTTTAATATCTTCCCTATAATTCTTATTTATGATTAGTGATTTACCTTCAACCTAACCCATTTTTTTTTACTCAAGTAGATTCCTAAGATTCATTATTGAAAATAATAAACCAATAAAACTTGAAATCCCCCCCCCTTCATTAGTTGACTGCCTAGTATTGAAACGTTTCCTCCACTAAAAAATAAACGTCGCTCAGATGACATCAAAACAAGAGAGTTCAAACAGTTCTTACCATTATTCCATTATTTGATCTAACGCAATGCAACACAGCAGTTGTTTCCTCGTTGGTTTTGGTGTTGGAGGATTTAGGTGTCATCTGCAAATTCCGTTTACTTGATGGCGTACTGGCAGGAGTAGACTTTAATGGTGGCGGACAAAGCTGAAAAAGAAAAGAAAAATATTTTCACTGTTAATTGTATTGTTAACCAATAGTAGGTGTTTGAAATTTCATTCAAGTCTATTTTTCAATATAGAAAAAATCACGAAAGAAGATGAATTAGAAGGCACATTTTTTGGCACATTTTTTCTATTAGTTTTTACAATGTGTATTGAAAGGTATTCGCGACAACGAAGTCTCTCCTCTTGTCCATATTAGTAAACAAGTATAGGCAAGAGGATACAAAGCGTATTTATAGTTTTCTTTATACATATGGGCGAAAGGAGAGGCAATGTTATCGGCTGATGCGTTTGATTACATGGCAGGAATTATTGTTATCATCGTGAGCAAAATTAGTCCGCTAATACGCTGTCTTAAGCTCTTATCTCTCGTAATTCCTACTGATTTTTTTTTTTTTAAAAAAAGTTTGCATAGTTTTAGTAGTTCTTCCCCTATAATTTTAAATCGATTTGGGCAGTATAGATTTTCAAAGTACCAAATTATTCAACTTGAAATTTGACATCATCATATGATAGACCCTTCAAAACAGATCTAATTTTTTTTATTATTTTTTTTATTTTAAGGTAATATATATTTTCAAAATAAATCACAACAATATACATCTCCTAAGCTAAGGCTAACTTTTTGGGATTGAAATTAATTGAAAATCGTAGTTATTCAAAAGTCTTCCCTGTGACTTGTGCACTGTAAATTCAAGTGGGTCTCTTTCTACACATAAAATTGATTACAAAATCGTAGTAATTTAACTTCGCTTAGACTTCTATGGCATAAATTCACTTAAATTTTAGAAAAGAGTAACATAACGTGCAAAAATTAAATAAATGAAAATACCTTGAGGGGTGCATAGATGCAGGTTATGAGTAAATACAATGCAGACCGTTGCACATCAGGATCTGCCACAATTTCTCCTTCAGCTGCTCCTAGGACAATGTTCATTCCCACAGTAGGTGCATCTCCAGGAGACTCGATTTGTTCACACAACTGAAGTTGCGCTCTTGGAAGAACGGAACAAACGTTGAGTACATCCAAAGCACATCGGACTGTTTCAGATCTGAAAAAACAAACATTGTTCAATACAAGGTATCTAAAAAAGGAGCGACCCTAAATATTTCCGGCACGTTCTCGAATTCCGTGATATTTGACAGAGGAAACTGTTTTTAATAGTTTAATAGTAAAAATAGTTTTAATTTAATCTAATTATGAACTACACGTTTTGTAATAAAATTTTCAAAGGTACAAAAAATAAAGTACCTACATTTAGAATTATTTGAGAATTTAACTTTTTTATATTAAGATCTGTATTCTAAACAGGGTTGGACCTATTCCAAGATTAATTTCGAGATTTTGTACATCTTGCTTTGCCGTATCTTGTGAGTTTCGTCAAAATTTTGAAAAAAAAGAGGAGAATCTTTGTTGCCTCGTAATTGGACCAGTTTCTTGGTTCCCTACGAACATGGGGGAAACAGTGGGAAACTCTTAAATTGAATATCAATATCACTCATTATGACAAATCATAAATATTTGAAAACTGTTTTCAGATTTTCCTCCATTTTCGACAAATTTGAAATCATCGACATCAAAAAATAGGATTTAATGTTCACTGACTTTTTCCGTCAGTCACACCGAACCCACCAAGCGACAAAGAAAGTTTTTTTCCAAAATGACCTTCTTCACCTTGTAAGTCGGTTATGATTCGTCTGGCTCAATAACGAATTTCGTAAAATATGTTCCATTTAATCTCAGCTAACCACTATATTCGTGGAACTTATTTATAGCCAAACACCCTGAATGGTAACTAACCTGCCAGAATAGTTCCAATCATAAGCAAATGCTATTATCTGAAGTAATTGTTTGACTCCACCCAGCTCCATGAGTGAGTCAACGGGTTTCCAACTCGTCCGATTCATTGACTGAAGCCAGTACATGAGCAACTCTATACTGTCTTGCATTTCCTCGGGTGTACTTTTTACCAGCTGAAATTAGAACCAGTGAGTAAAAATATAACACTTATTTTGATAGAGATAGTTTGGATAACTTTAGATATCTGATATTCTATTTTTCAACGTATTCGTACATATAAAATCCATGAATCGAATAAACAAACATAGTTCGTCCGACGTATTAGGTATCACTTTGCATTGTCCGCCTTCAATCACATTTGATCTATGTAGGACCAATTTAGATCTATTTTGTCATGAAAGCTTGACGCGTTACATCAGTCACCTACAAACTATACCGTACAAGAAACCCATAGGGTAAATCATCTTAATTAATAAGGCGACTTTTTCAAAAACGGTTCATATTTTTGATTTTAGTATTAAACTTTGTACTAAAAAAGAAATCTTTTTTTGATTTGACTAAGATTTTTCGACATAATTTTGTCCTTTATATGCTCTTAGTGAGAGATATCTAACATGAGAAGCATTAGCGACACGCTTCTCTTACTAAAAGCATGTCAAGGACAAAATTACCTCGAAAACTGTCGGTCAAAACTTTTTTTAAAACAAGAAATATTTTTTTTTAATACAAAATTCAATGCCACAATCCAAAATATAGGGTTCAATTAAAAAAATAAAAAATAATAACCTTGAAATAGCCTTGAACGCGACATTTGAGAGAATTTTCAAGGTCACCATAATATTTCCCCCAAGAATCAATGAATATTTTACTTCGCACGTTTTATTGAAAAATTAACCGTTTTCGAGAAAAATCGACCTTATGAATTAAAATGACACATCCTATATATGCGAAGATAGCAATGCAGTGTTGTTTTTACCTTCAAATTATTGGCAGCCTGGATACTTCTTGACGGCGGTGTTTCATTATTACCAATAGCATCTCTTTTAATCCTTTCCACTTGTAACGTCAAATGAGCTTCAAAATATCTTTTAAGGGCTACGCTTACATGGCGAACAATTTGCCGCGAGCTACACTGTGAGTCTTCATTCATACTGACTCGTGTAAGTTCGTCATCAGAGAGAATTTCTAGTGTGGACATCTATAATAACAGAGAAAATTGTATCGTTAGAAAAGAAAATATTTTCTTATTGGAATAGTTACTGATATGGGATTACCTGTCTTGACAATCAATGGAGAATACATTTTCTGTTAAATGGTTTTTCAATAGAAAAGGTTTTATTGACTGAACGGAGTGAGGTCTAGTTTCCACGATTTTTATGTAAATGTCTGTTTGTTCCACGAGAACTCTAGAACGCCTTGTCTTATTTTAATGAAATTCAGACTGTATGGACGGACATTCATTACGATCATGTTGTTGTAGCGGTGTTCCTCTCAAAATTCTGACCTTTTTGTATTCAGGTTTACTTACCCTTACCAAACGGCACTACATCCCGGGGTGGGCCTTGGCCTCCTCAACAATTGCCCTCCATTCAAGTCTTTTCTTTGACATAGAGCACCAGCCAGTAACAAATCAAGTCCATAAATTTGGCCCGTGTTCTTTGCCAGTTAAACAGTCCATTCCGAGGCTTATTGTTTGGCTTCGCAGCTGTTTTAGGTTTTACGCTGTTGGATAGCTAACCCAACGAGCAACCCTCCTCCTCTATCCAGGCTTGGGACTGGCATAGACACTTACATGAGCAGTCTACCTATGGCCGAGTTTGTATTCAGGTTTGGCAAATGATAGAAATAGGTACATATTGAGGTTATCGAAAAGGTTTAAATGGTAATTGGCTGGAAAAGCGTTCCAGGTCGTCCTGGTGAGTAAAACCGGCCATCGTAAGGATATTTTAGATAAATCATTTCTAGATAATTACTTTCCTCCGGTCCTCACGATGGCCGGTTCTAAGATTTTGAACTCATACCACGATAGTTCCAGCCAAGGGCCATCAAAATATTTTTGGTTATCTTGTATCAACCTGTTTCTACCATTTTTGAAAAACAAGAATCTATACATGGGATGAACAGTTGGTTGATTTCGACAGAAACACCGCAAGTGCAACAACTTTATTTCAGAAATATTCCATTTCTGAGTCTTTGATTTTTCCCCTTTTTATTTCGAAAACTTACCACATTGTACAACATCCTGAGCCCATTTTGAGCGTCAAATTCTTCCAACATGATTCTAAATTTGAACGTCAAACCAAAGAACATAGTCGCATGGCATCTACCAGAATCATGTGAGCATTCTAATAACCAACAAGCATATCTGTAAAAGAAATATAATAGCGTGAATGACACGTTGAATACAACAATTTTGGTAAGATCACTGTAGTTAAGTAACGTCCAGTGAGGTTTTACTTGGTGGGTGACCACGTAGTTTCGAAGCCTCGTGATCCAGGATATTCTCAGCCCAAGCCCGGCTGGGTGACGTCAATGTGGGTAGCTCGTCAGGCTGGGTGAAGGTTTGTAAGGGTAGAATCACCATCTTGAATGACCTGAGCTGTTAAAAAGGCGTTAAGCCAAAAGAAAAACGATGTAATTCAGAGAATAAGCTTACACAAGGACTATAAGAGGAAGTAGCTGTGCACGACGGTGTACAGCTTAAAACTATACAATGGGTTCTCAGTTCTGAATACTGTACGGGGTTTCAAAAAAATCTAGAAATAATAAATAAAGGACAAAAAGTTGGATATAGCCAATATTCCACCAACTATTTAATCAAATACAAAAAAATAGTCTTGCAAAACAAAGTCTAGTCATAAACTGCATACTTGTGACAGACTAACTCTTCCCGCACCTGTATAGATTAAATTAAAGACATTACCTGACTAATTCACTGATAATATCCCTGGACAAAGTACATACTCTCTCCATTGCATCCTCGCAGTAAGCTAGATAATAGATACAAATAGACACTCCCGTGGCTGCCATGCTTGGTCGAGGTACTTCAAGGAGCCTCTGAAACATTGAGTACATTTGGTTAATAATAATATTATTATTTCATCAGACATCAGTAAATTTCATTCGGTAACACATCAGAACATTTCATTAGGTAACACTTCAGAACATTTCATTAGGTAACACATCAGAACAGTTCATTAGGTAACACTTCAGAACATTTCATTAGGTAACACTTCAGAACATTTCATTAGGTAACATATCAGAACATTTCATTAGGTAACATATCAGAACATTTCATTAGGTAACACTTCAGAACATTTCATTAGATAACAAATCAGAACATCTCATTAACACATCAGAACATTTCATTAGGTAACACATCAGAATATTTCATTCGGTAACACATCTGAACATTTCATTAGGTAACACTTCAGAACATTTCATTAGGTAACAAATCAGAACATTTCATTAGGTAACACATCAGAATATTTCATTCGGTAACACATCAGAACATTTCATTAGGTAACACTTCAGAACATTTCATTAGGTAACACATCAAAACATTTCATTAGGTAACACATCAGAACATTTCATTAGGTAACACATCAGAACATTTCATTCGGTAACACATCAGAACATTTCATTAAGTAACACTTCAGAACATTTCATTAGGTAACACATCAGAACATTTCATTAAGTAACACATCAGAACATTTCATTAGGTGACACATCAGAACATTTTTTTAAGTAAATCATTTTTTCCTCTAAAATTGATTTGGAACGATTTGGGAACCTACCCTTGCAATAACAGAAAAGATGAATTGAAATAGGGTGAAAGGTATCAGAGTTATTGTGTTAAGAAAGCTAAACTAAGCAACACGGGAAACGTTTAAACAAACGTGTAAAAGAAGTCATGAATTTGTCGTGGACAAATTCACGACTTTGTTTTTTTTATGTGAAGAGATTATAAGACAGGAAATGCTAAAAACAAAAGGACGCCATATCAGAAGTGTGGTAAATATTGGGAAAAAAAATCTATAAAAAATCGAACGAGTTATTTCTAAAACAGCGCTAATTACTGACCCTATAACCGGTAATAGACCCCCTCCCCCCCAATATACCCGAAACCTTCCAGAAAATTGTGAAATCCACTCTTGGTTTTTAGCTATGAAATATTTTGACTAAAAGGACTTCTACAGCCACGAGAAAGAAGCGTACAAAGTTGCGGGCATCAACTAGATTTGATATTCATGAGAATACAAACTGTCATACTTATGTCAACAGAGTATTTACCTGTAGTCCATGGAGATTAATGAATTCAATAGCAAATTTCTTATGACATAATAGTGCTGCTAAATATTTTAGAGCTTCAAAAGCTAATCTTGAATTTTTTGATTCTCGCATACCAATAAATGTCAAAATCAAATCCAAAGCGCTCTTCTCAAACACGTGACTAATGAACTGAAAATTAAAACAATGTCGCTTACGATGCTAAATAAGAAAGGAAAAAAATTGATTAAAGTTCAACTGAAAGCCTTAAAAAACTACGCTTTTAACGCTACAATTACAATGACCTAATCGTAGGAAAGATAAGAAAATAACAGGGAATGGAACCCTCCCGTATCTTGATTCGTACTCCAGCTATAATACAAAGTTGTGTTCATGGGCTAATTATGGATAAACTTGGGTTGACGATACCCAAACAGGACAACAAGATCAAGACTGGCGCAACTACGATCTGGTTGGTCTCCTATCCTCAACCATTATATGCACAGGCTTCACTCCAGCATTCAAGACAAATGTAACCTGTGCAGTATAGAACCACATGATGTTCACCACCTTTTCCACTGCCCAGCACGTCCAACCAATCTGACAGTACGAGACCTATGGGAGACCCAAAGACGTGGCTGCTTTCCTGGATCTGGATTTGAAAGAAGAATATACCCCAGACATTTGATGACCTGTTGCCTGCCGCTACAACAACAACAACATACCCAAACTTATATGAAACTAAAATTGGGAAGTTCTGGGGTGGTTTACAAATCTGCAATTAATTTACAACCCCCTTCCCATTCAATTTCAATTAGAGATCATTTACAAAACATCTGAAAATGATTTGGGAAGTAACTTACCTCCTGATATTCGCCCATGGGTGTCAAATATTTTAATATAAACAACTGTTGTGTCTCCGTTGTGAGGGGATGTACTGGAATCGTACCGACAATCATTGGCTCCATTTCTGCCCAAGACGAGTTACTAGCGTCACTTTTATTGAAACTTGATGGTGGGGAGAGTACTCCGGAGGAATCAATGCTTTGTCTGCTGGGAACATAAATGTGGAAGATGAATATTGAGAATGGTTAAAAATAATAGTGAGATTGTGCGATTTGAAACAACAACGAAAGAGCGCATGCAGGTCATTATAACTTTCGAACCTAACTCTTATTTTGCAGGAATGACAAGTTAGGAGCCCAGGTAATCCATAAAGAATTTCATTGAAGTTGAATTAGTAATTTCGTATGTGCAAAAGTCCAATGTGGTATATTGAGATTAGTTTTTTAAGGAATCCATATGAAATTCATTATTATTTGCTATTTTAAGTAATTTCAAATGGGAAATCAAAGAGTGAGAAATATATACTGTTGCAGACCTTTATTGTGTAGGTCATTAAAAAAATCTCGGTATCTGAAATGGTAGACGGATGGATTCGTAACCTGGAGGTTGCTGTTTGGAATCCAAGTAAGGGCATAAAATTTAGCAATTACATAAAAACATGTGACAAGCATTCGATGAAGTTAATTAAATTCCTTGATGTAAATAAAATTCATGTATATCAAGCGCAAAAGGCTCAGTAGACACTTAGTTGCAAGGTATTTTATGGGCCTAAAGAAAAATTTAGCCAATGTACGGTGTCACACATGGATTTCAATAATTTGGGACTTCAGCGACTCATTCTCATTATTGCCTTAATACGATTTACAACAAAGTACCTGACAACTTACCGATTGTCCGCCATATGAACATCTTCACCATGGCCATTCATTTCAGATACATCTACAGAGGTTGGGGGAAGTCCATTGGGAGTCATCGCAGACCCTGATAATCCACTTTTACAGTTGAAATTTAATCTCATTCGTTTTTTAAAAGGAGTGATGTCTTCATTGTGAGAATGGAAGTCTCGACTTGAGTGACCTAAGAAAGAAAATATCAGAGTTAAAACAATCATGAACCGCCTTGGATAAGACGCAGGAATTGTATCCAGGAAGTACCCAGTTTAGATGTAAAAAAAAAAAAAAAAAAAAAACTAAATATCTTGCGCGTGCATTTCCACGTAATTTTTCAGTGTTAAACATTACTTACCCTGACTCAAATGTGCAAAAGGTCGAGTATGCGTGAGAGATCTAAGTCTATCTAACATGAGAGGTACGAGACGAGTGTTCAATTCTTTAAAATTAGTGGCAATTTCTTGAACTTCCATGGCAGCAGCTAATAGGCCAGTTGCATAGGTTTGAAGAGGTTCGGGTGAATTTTCCGCCCAAGAAAATAAAGATTTTACCAGTGAGTCATTGATAGGCTGAAATCAACAAAAAAAGAACTGTAATGATCAAACGAAAATTCTGTGTAAGAAAAAAAATCATGGTCAAATAAGTCAATTTTTTGATGAAATTTGTCTGCCGGATTGAAAGCCACCCACAAGGGAATGGCAGACGGGTGTCTTTTCTTTTTGGATGCAGAATTACTGTGGGAACAAGAATCATAGTCTTAAAGGGCCTCAATTTTTGCAGATCGTCTAACATTGCTGACAGGCGCACACTTCATGAACTACCTTAGTGGTTATCATCCATTACGGAGAAAGAAAATGGGGTCAAATGAGTGTATATTTTTAGCCCGGAGTCTTGTTCTACACGAGTGGATAAGTTAAACATCCACTCGTGCGCGAAACGAAAGGGGCAGAGCCCCCCTTATAACTTACCGATTCATATACAGCAGCCGCTTCTAGGCCTGGCAACATATCCAACATTAATCTACATGCTTGTATGTTCAATTCTTTCGAATCCTTCCCTGTGATACCTAGTCTCGAATAATAAGTGTCTCGTATGTAGTCGTGAACAAGCTGAAAAAAAAAATTCAAGTCATTTGGCATTCGTTAAAATATGTGTTATCATAATGAAATAATATCTAAAAAAAAAAAAAAATTCTAAAAAATTGCTACGATTTAGGAACCTAGGATAAAAAAATAATCCACACTCTGAACTTTCGTTTTTGGAGTGGGGAATTTTTGACCAAAATTAAAAACCAAAATTCTTAGTGATCTTTGACTTTGAGACGCTCCAACAATTCTAAACCAATAAATTTCAGGAATTTGGTAAATAAAAATATCAAAAGATTTTGAATTATTTTATCGACTTACCTTATTCATAAAATTATCTTTCTTGAATAAAACTTTTAAGATTTGACCTAACGCACAGTTGGGATCTGCTCTAGATGGATGCCTTTCATCAAATGGATCTGGATCTCCTTTGAAATAATTTTCTGTTTCCTGCTCAATTTTTTCGGCCAGACTGAAAATAAAATTAAGGAGTTATTATTTGAACCAAATTTCTGATTCTGACTAGTTTTAAAGGTCGTTTGTTGAATTTGTGTATTTGATATATTTTTGTGCCCCTATCACACTATTTGATGAGACTTTCAAATAAAATAATTTGCCATTCCACAGATTTTATTTTTTATCTGTAAAAAATATAATTTTGACATTTTCTCTTTTTCCATTGCGATTTCTGATCGAAAGCTAATTTAGTTTTTCTTCACTTGTGTATTTTCGATAAGTGAGGACTTGGGCGTTCACATATGGCTCAGAAATATTTTGTAAAAGTAAGATTAATGAAATAGTTTTCAAAACCAATAAAACAATGACAAACGTATTTGTCATGCTTTTAAACCTTATTAGACTATTTAGACAATTTTTGGTAACTATTGTGTTTGATCAAATATATTTGTCAATCACACTGTTTGGTACTGTTTGAAGTAAAAGAAAATGACCTTAACTCTTGAGCACTTGGTCCAATTCTACAGTTAATACATTTAAATAGTGTTTTGAGAATTTGCTGATTATGGACAGAATTCAGTTAAGATACAATCAAGATTATTTTAATCGATTACTAATTGCACAATGAAACATTACTTACGTTATCAAGAGAGGAATCGGATCATAATTTACATCATTAGCAGAAGCTTCTTCCCAGGTGCGCAGTAATGAAGATACTTCAGCAGCTTCTTTGCTTACATTAGCATTAGTAGCTGATGAATCCATGTTATTTGAATTGAATCGCTGTCACAGAAATATCAATTATTATTTTCTAGTGAAAAGTAACATTTGCATTTTATAACACCAGGGATATTTTAAGCTTTAAAATTATGTTTTTTATCAAAACTGACAGGACCCGGCACGGCGACGAGCGCTAATATACATGGAAACCGTAATAATGGTAGATCAAACATTTTCGGTGATATTTAAGAATAATCATATAGATAGGACTGGAAAGTTCTCTCTTTGCCATATACGGTTGGCCCTTCCCCCTTCCGTGTCGTTCATATTTTCTAATCAGCATTTTGAAAAATAAATTTCTTTCCATAAGAACTTATCGGAGAGGTAATAAAGTTTTTCGCATTTTACACTAAGGCGACCAATTATGAGACATCTGGCCGAGAAATGGAACAATTAATTATATTAGGCTTACCCAAATAATATATTAGGTTTTGAATTTGTTTCTTTTTATCAAACACTTTCTAGAACAACATTATCCTCACCAGAGAAAATTACAACTTAACTGATGAAATTTTATAACAAATTTTTTAAAGTAAGACGTCACGAAACTTGGAGAATCAATTATTATTCATTAATAAAGTGTTCATAAAAGATGATTTAACGTAAATTAAACTTTAAATTTCAATAAAGACAAAGATACATTAAAACAATCGCTTGTGCTTTAGCACATGGCGATAAACGGATTGATATATTGATAAAAGAATTCTGGAATGCAAAGAATATGATCCTGATAATGTAGAAACGTAGAAAATAGAATTGAGGTTTGTAAACAACTTTTTTAATAGCAGTGAAGTTAACAACGATTTATAAACTTAGAAGGTTCGTGTTGTCAAAAACGCGAACGTTATATATTTATATTTTGTAGGTGACTATTCAAAAAATATTTTGTTTATTCACTAATACCTGTGTCTATTTTATTTCAAGAAAAGTTTTTGGAAATATCCTGATCCCTAAGACTTGACGGTAAAAATAGTGGTTTAATATCCATATTTCATCCTTTCCCCCCCAACTAGATAGATTAGAAAACGTTTGAACCTATTTTTTCTGTTTTTAAATAGGTATTAAACATTAATTTTAAGTTAATTGAATTAACAGAGGAATGTATCCTCAGCTTTTGAAGCTTCAGAATTTACTTTCTCAAAAGAAAATTTCTTACCCTGAAAACCACCCCTTAGTCATGCTTGATATTTTTGCTTTTCGAAATAATATCCAATAGATAGCAGCACTTAAATCAGTATGCTGTTTTAACCGTTACAGATTCTTTCAAAAAATTATTTGGTGCGAATGTGCAATTGATGTAAAATTGTGCACAGCACGAGTACGAGAGTCAAAGCCAGACGCCAGTTTTGGTATTTGGACTCTTTGGTGCGATGGGAGTTGATTATTGATTTTGTATCATCGGACCACCAACAATATTTATTGAGAACTTTATTGTTGTTTAGTACAGAGTGTTCATTTACAATCAAACCCCCCGATGACACTTGCCTAGCCGAAGTGGTTCTATAGTCAATTGTCATTTTATTTCAAAAAATATAATACCTATTAGGTAAGTACCTGCATATAAATTAGAGAGAATTAACAGTGCTACAGGTATAATATAGGTAAAAGCCATGAAAACTTAAACGAAAGTACCTATATTATAGCTTGAGCATGCGTAGACAAATGTAATGATTTGAGGACAAACTTTTTCGATCGTTGCATGAGTCAATACCTACGTGTATAGAATTTTATAGTGTTGTGAGTACCTCTCGAAATCAACTTTTCTTCCATTTCTGAATTCAGATTTCGAAACAGTGAAAAAGCAGATATGAGGTTAGCGAATCAGTCTGGATGGTCTTTGACTGGAACATTTTGGGATGTATACCGGGGTCAAAAGTGGAATTCACTAACGTTCACAAAAAAAGAGAGATACCTAAAACATTTATAAACTTTGCCTTGAATGTAACGGTATTGCTAACCATCTTCTACGTTGAAAGATTCTATTGGAAACCAAATTTCACTCAAGCTGAGGGAAACAGCTCGAATGTTGCAATTTGTCCCAGAGGTGATCTCTTATATGAATACTAATATTCATTTTATTTTCGCTCGTTCCATCAAGAACGATTATAGGTCTTCAGTTGAGGGGAGGGCGATCGAGTCTCCCAATTATAATCTACATGGAAGTCAATAGTATTTATAAACACCAAATTTGAGAAAAGTGTTTCGACGTTCAATTTCTTCAGGTTGGGGGGGGGTCGCCCCCTGTATCCACTTCTGATGACGATTCTATATTTGTGTCTAAAACTAACTACATAATGTATATTTGACTAATTTTAACTATCCACGATTTTTCTTTTATTTGTCTGTTTATCGGTTTAGTTTTTTTACCACGCTGACTCCCGAATATCACCTGGCTTTATTTTGATAAACTAAATGCTGATTATTTTTTAAGCCCCTCTATCGGGCCACTCGGCTCTAGTGGTGGCTATATTTTAAATGAGTGAGGTCTATAATTCACAACACTACTTGTTGTAGTACCAGGTATATTAATACTTTGACGCAATCAAAACAACCTTACAAATATTACGTAAAACATAAACCTACATCGACGGATAAAATATAGGTATGTTGTTCTTACTGTGAATGACATCCAAATAAATTTTCCGTGGAGTGCACAGCAGTGTCCAAACCTACATCTCGGATCAAATTGAATTAGCAGATTAGAAAATAACGATCGAATCAGATACATCCAGATCTATATTACCTATTATGGTTGAGATTAGATGATTTTAGCTGTTTGAACGAAGTGAGTTTCTAGTTTTAACACCATGATTTTTCTTTTGTTTGAACGAAGTGAGTTTCTAGTTTTAACACCATGATTTTGCTTTTGTTTGAACGAAGTGAGTTTCTAGTTTTAACACCATGATTTTTCTTTTGTTGAACTAAGTGAGTTTCTAGTTTTAACACCATGATTTTTGTTTGAACGAAGTGAGTTTCTAGTTTTAACATCATGATTTTTCTTCCGTTTGAACGAAGTGAGATTCTGGTTTTACACCATGATTTTTCTTTTGTTTGAAAGAATTAAGGTTCTAGTTTTAACACCATGATTTTTCTTTTGTTGAACTAAGAGAGTTTCTAGTTTTAACACCATGAATTTTGCTTGAACGAAGTGAGTTTCTAGTTTTAACATCACGAAATATTTTTGGTCCTCATGACTGTTTGAGTGAGGTCTACAGTTAAATAGAACTACTAGTTTATTCTGGACGAGACGTGCATTTCCCGAGTCAACTGTCAAATGTGATTAATCTTAACGTTTAGACAAATTGACAGCAAGCATCAAGAAAAATGTTTTTGTTGACAGAACAATTTATTTCGTTTGACTTAAATCAAAATAAGAAAATACCAATCACACTGAGCTATGTACATTGTACATCTGACCTGTGCCATCGAATCAACTATTCGCTCGAGTGAAGAATCGCTAGGACGAATGTGCACCATAACTCTATCAATTTTTTTGGCTTGAAGGGGGGACGGTCGTCTCTAATAATTCCAGAATCAGAAAAAAATCAAACAATTTCGGTCTTTTGCCCCCCCAATCAAAAAAATCTGTCTCTATTGATTCAATCCGGCAAATAGTAGAAAACTTAGTTCTATTTTGATTTATTCATTTTTTTAAAAAAAGGTATGTCCCGGAACCGATATGTTCTTGTGGTTCGCTCCCCATGGGATTTGAATTCACAACCTCCGGACCAAAGACCAAGAGCCAATGGTCTTGATAACTCGGGCACGGAGATTCAATGAAATTTTGACCCGATGGGACCCAAAAACTAATTGGACAATTCTATGAACCTAATGACAGTAGGTACATAAGTTTAATCATAACTCTTACCACTTGGCGTTTGAATTACCAATTGAAATTCTACTTACGAATTTCAATTGGCACCCATTCATTTTACATGCGCTGCGCAAGAAAAATCGACCACGAAAAAAAATATCTTCCCACATAATGTTATGTTTCAAGATTTTTATTGACCGATATCTTTTAACAATTTTCGTATTGGAGTCCTATTTGAAGATTTAATGGTCTCTGAAACTTTGTGTTACTCTCAGTAATACATAAAATGTTCCGTATTACCAAAATACGTCTATTTCTCATACCAAAATGTTCTAAATTGGCAGTTTTTTCAGAAATAAAAAAACAGCCTAAATTAGTTAAACTATTGGCTAAGTTCCATTTCTTGTTGTTTTTGCGAAATTAAAAAAAAAAGTTATATGACTGATATAAAAAAGTTAAATTACAAGTGCGACTCGTGACCCCTTTCATACTAAATTTTACTTTATTTTATGATAAGTATTAGGTAGATACTACCTATATGTAGAACTTTCATTATATCCCTATAAGGTGCAGCTTATAGGTAACGTTTGTTATTACATTTTTAAAAACACACTTTTACAAATGTTCTTTTTATTAAATTATATTATACCTATATGATTATTAAAGTTATGTTTGAGCCTCCCTTTCACTGAACTATTAGAAGTACAAACGTATCCCCTAATTATTTATTATTAACTTTGAATTACCAAGTCACTCTTACTGAGACAGAAATCTTCAGGTTGAAGTTTGACGTAATTCTGATATTCATTGGTAACTGGTACACTGACATTTGAAATGTAACAACCTTTGAAGATTACGCAGAGGATATCGCATCAATAATTTTTACTGTGCTCTATTGGAGTACCCTGAATAGATTCAAGTAACTAAACATTTCCTGGTTGCTCACCCTAAATACATCATCATTAACAAGAACCACAACATATCACCAACATCATTAACAACGACGACAACATATCACCGTTATCATGAATAACCACAACAATATATCATCATTATCATGAACAACGACAACAACATATCACCATTATCATGAACAACGACAACAAAATATCACCATTATCATGAACAACGAAAACAACATATCACCATTATCATGAACAACGAAAACAACATATCACCATTATCATGAACAACGACAACAACATATCACCATTATCATGAACAACGAAAACAATATATCACAACATATCATAATTATATCACCATCATCATGAACAACGACAACAACATATCACCATTATCATGAACAACAAAAACAACATATCACTATTATCATGAACAAAGACAACAACATCATTATTGAAAACAACCCCTAAAAATATAATTATGGGAGAAGAATAATTGATAAACATCATAAGTCCTAAGTGTCATAGTCTAGCTTCTAACAGTTCTAACTTCTCACTTTTATTTATATTTTACCTGATCGCGAATCTTGTATCATTCATCACCTCTCTTACCAAGTTTCAGCAAAATTAAACTAGGCATTCGCGTATTATCGTAATACAAACAGAAAAACAAAAGAAAAATCATGTTGTTAAAAATATACCTCACTTCGTTCGGTCAAACATTATGATAAACTCAAACTTTGCAACAAAAGAGATGGGTTAAGTAAATTAAGTTAGCAGAATGCCTATAGACTTTTGAGTACTAAACATAAAATACTGAAGCATATACTCGTAGTTCCTATTAGAATGGAATATCGTAAAAATAAACTTCTTTAACTTCAGCCTGAGGTTTTAAACAGCAATTATTTTTACAGTTGAAAAATGAATGTAATCCCAGCACATGCTTAATATTATTGAGTAATACAAAGTGTCCGCGCTCCTATGGTTGTTATTATTATTACACTCACATAATTGTACTCAGTACTTTAGTACACTAAAGTTCCTTATTGCAATTGCATTGTATCTTAAGTCGGATCGCCTTTTTGGGTCCACAAGAACGCATCAGTGGAGTTAAAGGAAATGTACTATTTAGAATAAACTTCACATGACTTATCAGGGCCGGGGGGAAACATTACAGGCCCCTCTATTATTCTTTCATCTAAATCACCGTATGGGCAGTAATAAAAGTAAAAGTAGGCAAATCACTTAGTTGATGTGAAAAGGCGTGTCCGCTTCTTCTTGACAACAAATAATTCAATTATCAGATGTTAATGTTTACGAAATATACCAATATTTATGATTGCTGTACAAGCTGAAAGGTCGCATATATTTTTAAATCAGTGTCCTGCAATAGCCATTGTCCCATATTAGCCCACTATCGCTAAACTTTTGATTTTGTGTGTTTGATTTTTTTTCAGACTTTTAAGTTGATTTATTTATTATTCAGAAAAAAATTGAAAAATTTCATTATGATAATTTTCTCACCGAGCCTCTTAGGAAATCCCGGGCCTGAGAGGATTCCCCTCATTCCTCCCCTCTCGTCGGGCCTGTGACCTATCAATAAATAATTATTAATATTAACATTTCACTTTTAATTCAAATGGAAAATTAAAAGATATGCCTCCGTATTTAAGGAGTACAAGTATTCTTAATGTAAATAAAGAGCGTTCCTTGGAAAAAAATGTTTCTCAGTGTAGGCTCAGGTGTATGTATGTATATATTTATTGTGTGCTAAATTTTTGCGACACATTACAATTGAAAAAAATATGAGAAAAACAATATGATGAAAATTTTAAATTGATGGAGTGCCTAAAAATTATATATTCCGTATATAATTAATAATTATTATAATCCCCACAATATAATAATAAAATGAGAGAAAAAAAACAACTCCATTAGACAATACCAATTCGTCCACCAAAAATTCAAATCTAAATATCAAAGAGATTTAAAGCTAAAAGTAATATTCGAAGGTGTCGAGTTTGTAGAACTAGTACCGCGCGGCACAAGATCCATTTAAATAGTGTATATACATAGTCTGCATTACCGCGCGGTACTAATTCTACAAAATTNGACATGCCCGCCAAACTGAAACAGTGACAAAATTAATTCAATGACGTCAATCATTGTTTTTTTTTTTCATTTTTTACACTTTTTATACCAAAGGAGGGTAAAAATTCATTTTTGGTTAATGTTAAAATTTCAAGAATGAAATTTTACCCTCCTTTGGCATAAAAAGTGTAAAAAATCAAAAACCAATAGTACCACGAGATTCAGCATAAAAAACTTGACTGATTTGATGTATTACACTCTTGGTTTTATCACTTTTATTCCGAAGAAAAATCAATGATTTGGCGGGTTTGATCAAAATATCGAGTGAGTGGTGAATTTAACGTAAAATTTGAATATGAAATAAAAAATAGGGGTTTCAATTTAAAAATCGAAAGTTGATGTTTGTTTACCCACTTTTGAGACACTCTGTAGAAATTTCAATTACGCCAAAAAAATAGATTACTTTGTGCTGAAACTACATAAAAAATTTCAAGTCTCTATCTTTAGCCGTTAAAAATAAAAAAATCCGTTCCGGGACTTTTCGAACACTCTGTATAGATGACTTTGTACATTATATTTTACATAGAAAACATTATTTTTTCGTTTTTCTATATCCTTATTTTGTGACTGAGAGTGAGTTCTGCAGTTGATCACAGAACTGCTATTAAATAGTTATTTAGTTGCAAGGAAATTGAGTACTTGTATACAGGGTGTCAAAATTAAGATCTCAACTTATTGAGAACGGTTTGAATTTCGAAAAACTCTAAAACATGTCTTTCTTTTTTTCCAAAGAAGAAAATTTTTCTAGTACCTAGTTTTCAAATTTTTGTTACATTCAGGGACTACTTTTTGTAAAAGTGTAGATATTACCTACATTTTTAATTTTTGGAACGCACAAAAAATAAAAGTACTATTAGATATGTTTGAGATTTGAACTCAAAACTGGGCCCGAATTCAACTTTGAATGCTTTGACGAGCTTTTTCACTTATGTACCACCTTTACTCTCCAATATGGCCAAAAGCTTGACCAAAAAGACAAAGTTTCATTTTCGAAGTCAGATTACACGTGTTTGCATTTTGCTAGTGTTTAAAAAAATCAACTTCATCTTAAAATAGCCCCCGGCCTGTTTTGAGTTAGGATATCAAATGAATCTCATAATACTTTAATTTTCCTGTTTTTTGCACTACAAAAAGAATGGTTCTATAAGATTTCAAAGTGGTCCCCATTCTTTCTATTTCCGCTTTCGCATTTACAGCCATGCCGGAAAAGAGACAATCTATAGTCTATACTTCTAAAACGCAAAGCTCAGTTGGTATACTGACTGATAATCAACGTAGCTCCACTATGGTTAAATCTACAGACTTGAAATTGGGCACACAGATTCCTTTCAGTATGTAGGTGCGTTATGAGAAAGGAAATCGAAAGTTAAATTGGAAGCAAGTTACCGCCAAAAATGACACTTTTTAGCGTTTATTATTTTTTTGCAATTTTTTTTTCTGTGGGCAAACTAAAGGAGAAAACGAAAAATGACCGAAAAAAGAACACCCAAAAAAGTTATTAAGAACCCCAATCAATTACTACTCTTAAAATTTGATGCACAACTAAAAACTTTAGCAGCATAAAACAACCTATTTAAAGCTGTTTGCAGTCTCATACATCTGTATATTATCGGAAACGAAGATGCTTTTCTATTGATTGATGTATTAAAAATGTTGGTCACTTTGAAAGTTGATTTCCCGGTGCCATCAGGGGGAACCAACTTTGCCGATCTCCGTGGCCGAGTTGTTAAGACCACTGACGCTTGGCAATGGAACCCACAACCTCCGGACCAGGTTGATTATCAGTCAATATACCAACCGAGCTTTGTTTTTCATAAGTATAGAACTATAGATATTACATTTTAAGATCATTTAAAAATAAACCCCATAAACGTTTTTGGAAATTCAAAATCGTTCTCAGCTCCTTTTTTACGACACCCTGCAGAAGTAGACTGTAAATCGTATAGGTCTGGCGATAGAATATAGATGGGTCGGATAGACTGTAGGAGTTGACCACAATAAATAAATAAGATCAAGAAACATGTCATTATCAATTCGATTCATGGAAATAAGAATTTAAAAAGTGAGAATGGTGTGATCCAAACTCTGGAGACAAAACAGAAGTGAGGTCTAGTTTTAACACCACGATTTTTTTGGTTTGTCTGTTCGTTCCACGATAACTCTCAAACGCATGATCTGATTTTTATGGTTTGGTTATTCATTACGTTCATGGAATTAGATTAATTTTTTTGGTTACTTTTGGGCTAGTAGAAGCTTCATGACGGCCAATTATTTGAGTGAGATCTATATTTCACAAAACTACGTCTGATTTTTGACACCATCGCACAATGATTTATTAGTTTTCTCTGTTTTCCTAGTATGGAACTCCTTGTACGAAGCCTAGCGTTACTATTAATGAAAGTAACGCTAAGCTTATTCGAGGACCACAAGACTCTAACTGAGACCCACATAGATAATTTCATGACAATCGATAAAATCGGACAATTCCTAATTGGCAAATGTACCACTTATTACGAAGGGAGTAGGGTGCTTTTGTGATTCTACGTAACTTGAAATGTAAACTATCAAATTTTGTGTGTATGATTTTCCCTCATTTCAAAGTTCGTTTCCCATTCTAAATAATAAACCAAAATTAAATCGTGTTTAATGAAACTGTGTGACATTCGTAAGAGTATAAATATCAAAAAGTGATCAATGCACCATTGTAAAATCTCCCAGCGTCTGTCTGTTTGTCTTAAAACAAGGCTAATTATATTGATCTACCATCGCATGCAAACATAAATAGAAATACTGCCTATAAATATACAAGCATTTTTTTTATATTTTTTTTAATTTGGCTTAACGCCTTTTTAACATCTATTGGTCATTCAAGACGGAGGTTTCACCCTCCATTCGCTGGAAACTTGCAAACCAACTACCCACATTGACCCCACCCAGCCTGGATTGGGCCGGAAAAATAGCCAGCATCACGAGGGCGCGAAACCACGTGGACACCCACATGGAATAACCTCGCTGGACGTTCCTTAACTTCAGTGATTGAATGGGAACTGGAGTATTCAACGTGCTATAGACGCTGGTTATATATTCGAGCACTAGTGGAGACACCATTTTCCATTATGTTAGCTTGTCCGAACTAACAAACGTAGAAAAGATTTGTATTCGATGAAAAGTTCTGCTCGCAAAATGAGATTCAGGTAATATATCATTTGGACTAGACACAGATACGGAAACCAATTTGGTTCCGTATCTGTGTCTAGTCAATTTCTAGTGTTTAATATAATATAACACTTGTATCTATACCACACAAAATATATTTTTTGACTAATTTAATATTTTTCACATTGAAATATATTTTTGAAATAAATTAAGTGACCGAACGAAGTGAGGTCTAGTTTTAACACGATATTACCTATATCATTTGTCTCCCTTTTTGTACCACGATAACTCTCTAACGCTTTATCCAATTTTTATGGAATTTGTTATGGACATTCATTTTTTTTCTTCTTCTTTATGTTCATCTTTTCACAATTCTATTTGAAGTTTTCGTTGCTTACCCAAATTCTACCATGCAAAAACCTTATTCTCTACACACTCTCTTCAGCTGCGTCCTTTCCTGGAATGGTAACCCTCGTTTGCTTCTCACAGTATCTTCAGAAACTGCATTTTGCTGATGTCTTTTCATCTTTTGTCTGGATGCCCTTACCCCCAAACCTTGTATATTTACTTGGGCTTAGGACTGTACCCTAGTGAAGCCGGCTTGCTCCCCCCGGTGGCTACATTTGTTATGGACATTCATTATATTTGAAGAATTAGCTGATTAGTTTTTGGGCCCTGTTAGGTAACCTGGAGTCAATAGGGAAAGGATATAAATAAAAACGAAAGTAACAATAAAAAGTTGGCATGTATATCAGCTCCATATCCAAATGATTGGCATTGAAGAGCTGGCTAATTAGTGTTATCTCATAAATTAGCATAAAACTGCAAACCACTCCTTCGAAAAGTACTTTAAACACACATATAAGTAGGTGTTTCCTCTAAGACACCTACTGAATGAATGAAAGTATTTTGCAAGTTACGCAAAGGTTTGTATTAATTAATCCAGATGATTCAGTGAAAGATAATTACACATACTCGTATTGTGTGATTCATTATCCTTCTTTCACTCTGCTGTACTTGTTATGAGATCAAATAAACACTTCATTTTAGACCGGACCAACATCTTGTCATTCATTCGTAACAATATATTCATTTATTGTGGTATAAATATTTTATTAATTATTTTCCTAATAATATAATAAATANATATTTTTTTTTTTTTTGATAAAAAATAAATAGTAATTAAAAGGCTTTTTTAGAGCGTATATCTTTTATTGTTTGTATGTACCTATATAGTGGTTAATTTCTGAATTCAGTGGCTTCAGATATTTTTTTCAGCAGGAGGCCCTGCTGAAAGTTTACTTACTGATAAGATTTGGGTAGAATCAAAAATTCTTAAAAGACAGAATATGATATGGTACAATTCCACATTGATAATTAAGTCATTAAAAAGAATGACTTAATTGATATGTGTATATTTTTATTCACGAAATTCATTTCAAAATTTTCAAGTTAAACATTTTCGTCTAAAAAAGAATGAAACCAAATATTCTCAAGTGATTGTTCGGCTAAAATCTTAACAAAGTTGTTGATATCTTCTGAAAAATATCAGATTTTTTTTTTAAATTGTGTTAGTAAAAATACAGGTTTTGAGGGCACCCTTATGTCACAGGGCCTCAGGCTACGTGACACGGGGTCCCAGCGCATATCTTATATTATTCTCAAAATAAATTAAGAAACTAGGTTTGCGAACGCGTAATTTCTTCCAAATCAATTTTAACTCAGTAAATTTCATGTTGAATGAAAGGTCATATTAAAGATCGAAAGAGGTTACCTGAAAGTGAGATCCTTACGGCCTGAGTTCACCTGATTAGATGGTGTAAAATAACACGGAAAGCATGGTGTAAAATAACACTGTAATATTATTATAATTGTGTTACTCATATAATTATATTTCCGTTCTTGGCTTGGTTTTGGAGGTCCATGACAATTATTAGTCTCCAAGATAAGAAGTTAAAAATTTTACGAGCAAACAATAACTTATTTAGAACTGCAGTCTCGTAGATCTGGCTACCATCGGAAACGATGATGCCACTAATTTATTGATTGAATCTTGAGCTATATTATCCGTGACTAACGTTACTGAGCCGGCCTCAGTAAGGCTCATGGCTCAATAAGTCCCTGACAATCTAAGAGACAGGAGTCGATACCATTCCAGCGTATGTTATTATTAAAACATGTTTGGTTTTAGTTAAGACGACTTTTATTTGTCTTTTCTTTTTCAATAAAGTATTTGCCTTTTCTTCAAAACAATAAACATATTACAGCTGCCAAAATAAGACGTAGACTTTAGTCCGATTCTTATACTGCTCCATGATTTAAAGGTAAATAAAAATATCTTTAAAAGATCTATTTTGAATCACCGTCTCACTCAATAGAACCTTAAACCAAGTCAGCATTTTTTATGAACATAACTAGTAGTTGTGAGAACTGTAAACCTCACTCACTTAAAGAGGCTACCATTTTGCTCCGGGTGGCTTAATAGGACCTTCAAATTAATCAATTAATTCTATAAAACTAAAACTCACTTCGTTTGATCAATAAAAAATTTCTTTATAAGAATCGCACAGTTAGAGAATTATCTTGATACAAAATGACAAACAGATTTTTAAAGGAATATCTTGGAAATAATATTAGACCTCACTTCGTACGGTCAATCATTTTATGTCATGGGCTCAGGCAATTACGGTTCTGATTTATGTACTAATTATTTTCATCACTTTGACATTGATCCTTTACGGTAACTCAAATGATACTCGCATAAATTAACATAGTCCCTAGTCACGGGTCAGCAAAAAAAAATTCCTGATATGATTCTAAAAGATTAAACGGGTCATTAATTAATTCATAATTAATTACACGAACATTAAAATATAAATGCAGCAGTCACCTACGTACAATGTACTTATATACAGGGTGTATAATTATGTATATAGAAAAGGAGCCGAGCCCAATATGCTAAGAATATGTTCAAATTTTGAAAAACGCTCAAACACGTATTTCTTTAAAGAAAGGCCTCTGTGGGTCAACTTTGAATTAAAACTACCCCTTTTGTAATACATTTTTGAAAAGATAATAATAATGTCAGAATTTTGAAATTTATTTGAAATCGGTACTCGGAACAGGGCCGAGTTGAACTCTATTTCAAGTTGAAGTTTTTATTTTTGCCAAAAAAAAAGAAAGAAAAGCTTTCTTTCTTGAAGTAAAACAACAACTGTTCTAGTATTGGGAACAGTACTCCAGAGTCCAGCTGAATGAGTTCAAAACTAGGTTCGGACCAATGGCCTTTTTTTCAAATTGATAACAATAATTGTAGTGAAAAGATTCAAATTGGAGTAAATTTGTATTCAAAATTGAGACTAGACAAACTCAAAGTTAACATTGCCAAATAGGTTAGAAAGCTCAACTTTAACCTGGTATATCTCCAGCTCTGCTTTGAGTACCGATTTGATTATTTTGTACTTGTCAAAAATACATTTCAAAGGGGGGGTAATTCTTTTTAAGAGTTCCCAAAATTTGAAAACCTCTAGAAACAGTCTCCACTTTTGAAATTCATAAATTCGTATTTTAAAGGTTTTTTTTTTTAATTTGAAACTCTACTCAAAACATTAAGCTCGGCTTCTGTTTTAAGTCACCCTGTCTGTCGGTTTATGTGATACCATAATAGATACTGACATGTACCGGACAGTTTACTGGTAATATTATATTAAGACGGAACATGTCTACATACGTCAAATACTTTATGCAGTGCTAGGCTAGGTAATGTCCGCAATTTGCGTCTTTTTCCATGGCTGTTGAATTCCCTGTGAGAACTCTTTTTTCTACGCAAATATCGAAATATATGTCATAGCTGCGATACAAATAAAGATAGAGTGGATTTTGGGGAATATTCCCGGTCATTTGTTATACCTCTTGTCGATTTGGCTATGTAATTTTACCTCTAAAAAGTGTCGTTTTTGAGATCTGCACCTTTTTTCTGCATGGATTTTGTTACTTTTATTTCCTATTTTGTTCCTAAATTGTATCTAAGGAAACTCTGCTCCAAATTTTTGGCTTCCTCGTTTAGTCATCTTAGAGCTACGTTCAGCCAGCTTCTATGGCACGTTGAATACAACAGTTCCCGATAGATCACTGAAGTTGTGCAACATCCAGCGAGGTTGTGCCATGTGGGTGTCCACGTGGGTTCGCGCCCTCGTGATGCTGGGTACTTTTCCGGCCCAACCCAGCCTGGGTGAGGTCAATGTGGGTGGCTGCATTGCAATTTGAAAGTTTCCAGCGAATGGAGGGTGAAACCCCCGTCTTAAATGAAAAAAGAGCTACGTTCATTATCAGTCAGTCAATATAAGTACCAACAATGGTCTTTGCGTTTTATTAACCGAAGTGAGGTCTAGTTTTAACACGTGTATTTCAACACGATATCTCTCGAACGCCTCATCCGATTTTGATGAAAAGTGGAAAGGATATTCATTGTATTCACAGAATTTGCTATATATTTATGTATTATGCACATTCAAAATTTGAGTTTTTTTTCTTATGCTGTTCGAAAGATATTTAAACGTTTTCGGACTTCTAAATTCTAAAGTATTGATTTTTACCACTTCGAAATTAAATCTGTCGTTATTTTGTAACCACAAGAAAATCATTTCATAGACCAGACTAGTTGTATTGAAAAATATATTAGAGTAAATTATACAAAAATGTCGGTTTTCATTTAAGACATAAAGTTTCACCTCTTTTAATGTGTGACCACGTGTACCCCTCAAAAATGCATTTTAGTTCTTGTATCTTCAGCCGCTCAAAATATTGAACCGTTCCGGGACTTTATAAACATATTTTATATTCTTTCAGTTAAAATTTGCGATACTAAAAAAAACAATGTCCTTTCTAGCGGCGGCAATTTAAATTAAAGGGCATAACACAAGATAATTTGTTTCAGTCCTCAGATAAGGGAAAGTTGAATTTTTATGATGAACATCTACACACCCCTTCTTATAACTGATAATGAGGTAATTATAATTAATTAGACAACATATCAATTACAAAGACTCTGGCAAATTATGAAAAAAATTGCATGCACAGACACCATTGTTAAACTTTAAAATTTATTCATCATTGTTCAAATTTACAACTAATTCTAGACTCCTTTTAAATCAAATATTAGAGCACACATATTACTCCACAATGTTTTGAGACGTTTTGAAGATGATGTTACCACATTGTTTTTGATGATTTTGATTGTGTTGTTGTTTTTTGATGATTTTGTTTTTTTATGATGATGATTATGTCGTTGTTTATGATGATGGCGTTTCTTATGTTCTTGTTTTGGCTGATGTTGTTGTTCATTTTATCATGTTGTTGTTGTTTTATGATGATGATTATGTTGTTGGTTATGATGTTTTGTTGTTGTTTTTGTACATGTTGATGATGATCAAAGGACAATGTTGTTGCTCGTCATACGTTTTCTTTGTTCTCTCTAAGTTTAGATTTAATGAAACTTAAAACGTAAAATTTGATCATATTTTAAATATTTCCTGAAATAACCTAAAGATTTATTGGTCGAAAGAAATGAGGTCGAGTTTTATCTCCACGATTTAAACGTCTGTTCGTTCCGCGATAACGCCTTCTCCTATTTTGATGAAATTAATTATGTTCATAGAATTTGCTATTTTTTTTTATAACTATTATGCCACCCTTCATGGTGGCCATTTTAAGTTCGTGAGATCTGCGATTCACAGAGCTACTATTTTAGTTTCCTTATGAAAGTTATTAAATCATATCAGGATTGCGAGAATGTCCGCCTTCAGCTCTGTATTTCATCGAAATACAAAAAGACTAGATAAAAATAGATTACGTGAAAGTTGAAATCTAGTTTGTTACCTACTGAGATCAATAGGTAACTTCAGTACCTACTGAAAGTTATAATTTAATCAACAACAGATTTGCAAGAATTTGGAATATTGTCAAGATTTTGTGAAGAAGTATTATGTAAATGAGAATGCGACAAATGTTATACTTCTTTTTTTTGTAAATTGTAAATTATGATCCTATTTGCTTCTGAAACCACTCTCATTAAATACAGTGTGATCCAGATTGTTAGGAATAACTCAAGGATAGTATAGCAATGAAAAGGATTTTTTTTTTTCTTCGTCAATTTTTGATTTGGGGTTTCGTTAATAAGTTATGTGCCATTGAAGGATTTTGATGCTTCAATTTTTATGAAAAAAATATATATATATATATATATTTTAAACATGAATTAAAACGAAACTTAAAAAATTGAAATCCTTCAGATAATTTTCAACTCTGAAAGTTTCAAATGGCCGCCATTTTGTTACGTTAAACGCTGTTCATATAATGTACATATCTACATGTACACCATTATCTACGAACATCAATTGATTTTGCTTTGCTAAATAATGCCTAATTATTTGGAAGATATGGCTGATTAAAAAAAAAACTGGCCGTAAAATTTACCCAGAAAAAAGGTTTTTTTTTTCTTTTTTCCTCCATTCGCTGGTAACTTGCAAACCAGCTATTCACAGTGACCTTACCCAGCCTGCATTAGAACAAAAAAATAGCCGACATCACGAGAGCGCGGACACCCACATGGTACCTACAACCACGCTGGACGTTGCTTAACTTTAATTTCCGAAGTGATGTTCCCGACAACCTAAATTACCCTGTATATATATCTACATAACATCTCTTTAAACCTAAACAAGTAACATAAACACCAGAATCAAAGGAGTGTTTAGAAATATCTCTTGAAGAAAGAAAAAATGATTCTATTTTTAGCGAGACATTTCTGCGTAGAAGTGTTTTCTATAACTTTTCTCTATTTAAGGTTGATTTCGTTGTTGTGATCTTCATAATTATATGATTGTATCCTCGTATTGAAACACAAGTTTGTAGTTCTGAACTCCCGAGGTCCGTAATTAATTTTTGTGGATATATTTTTACTTTCCTTATACTATAAAAAGGAAAGTATTATGGGCTGAAAATTTCGATGTCAAGTTTTCAATGCCAAAACACGTTTTGGGGTCCCCAGAGCCCAAATCTCCAGTTTCAGTTTGTCTGTCTGTCTGTAAGCAAGATATCTCAAGAACGACAAGTGCTAGAGACTTGAAATTTGGTATGTATGTCAGTTTTATGCCATGAACGGCAAAATAAGCTTTTGGTGGAAATATGCCGTTGGCGGTTTTATGCCGCTTTTTAGCGATTTTCGCATATCTTGCTTGAAATGAGAATGTTAGAACTTTAAACTTTTTGCCTATTCATATCAATTTCACAGAAGAAATTGAAAAATACAACTTAGGTTGAAGGATAATATATTTATGGCCTCTAATTAGAAGTTGAAGACCGCTTTTTGGCGGTTCTGCCTAAAACCAGAATGGAAAGAGTTAGAACTTGAAATTTGATGCCTATTCATATAAATTTTTTCCAAATGTGGTTTGTCATTGAAAACTCGAAATCGAAAATTTCAGATCATTACAATACTTTCTTCTTTTTTTATAGATAAGGAAAGTCGTGTGATGTTCACACCAGATTTTTTCTCACATTGTAAAACCGAAGTTCATACTCAAAAAATAATTATTCTAGGAATTAATCAATTAATTAAACATATCTATATTTCTGTGAAAAACACTTTTCTCTTTTAACTGCATTCTAACATTAGTGTGTTAATATTGCTCTAAACATAATAAGAGTAACTTCTGAATCGTTAGTTTTGTGTTTTTATGATTTCTTTACGCCATCTTTATTTCTTATGGATCAATGGAGAACAAGTGCTGTTAAATATTTGGTAAGTAATTTGGTAATTTTTTGTATGATATAGTATGTTCTACAGGGTGCGGCAATTAGTTTTCCCACATTTCAAAATCGTGGGAGGGGGAGTGATAGTGGATGGAGCGTGGGGTTTGTGTTATTCAACATGAAATGACATCTAGATTTTAGTTGTTGCAATGGTTTGATCGAGCGTGCATCGTGTGTTCCGTGTCAAGTTGTTTTTTAAAAAAAGTGAACCATTATAGTCACTCGGAGGGCGTTCCGCACAAGGTATGGTTTGCAATCCACGGATCCAGTTCCTGATCGAAAAACAATTTTGAGCTGAGTTCACAACTTTAGGACCACATCATCAGCTTTAGGCTGTATGGAGCTACCCATACAGCCAAACGTGCTCGTGAGATTCCGCAGGACATGTTCCCCGGTCGCCGGATTTGAGTCTCTGTGACTTCTTCCTGTGGGGTCTTCAAACATCACCCTGGGACCCTTGAAGAGTTAAAGAAGGCAATTCTGGAAGAAATCATGCAAATTGATGCGGGTATGCTGACGTGAGTCATGGAAAACTTCCGTGAAAGACTCCATAAGTGCATCACTCGCCTAGGCCGTCATTTGGACGACATTATTTACAAAACATAAACGAAAAAAAAAACTAGAATACAAAAGCTTACAGAATACTAAACAATTTTTCAAATATCTTATTTGGTATTTATGTACCAGCTCTTTCAAATGTGGAAATACTAATTGCCGCACCCTGTACTTTACTACGTTGTTTATTGTTTACAAACAGGTTCTGCACTCCGAAATGCTGTATATGTACCTAGATTACAATAGCTAAGAGTACTTATACATAGGTACAGCAAATCAAACTAATCAAATCAAGAATCTTTAGTCAGTACATTTGGTCATTCTCTAAACACTCGAATGCCTTGTCCGATTTTGATGAAACTTAATATAGACATTGAGTATGTTTATGAACTTAGCAAGGTCTAGGGTTCACAGAACTACTAAGTTTTGTCTTGGTGTAAAAGTATTCGAGATACATATTCGTATTAATCTCTTCTACTTAAATGGTCCACCCTGTTAAAATTTCAATTCGGATCACGTTCATATTTAGAAGATATTTAATTTTAAAAGCTCGACATCCAACTATTATCCTAATCTTTAAGATAGGTACCTACGACGGAAGAACAGAAAGGATATTCAGTATTCCGTAAATTATCATCTTGTCACGTGTCATGTGCTTTGTCTTGAATATTTCATTGTCACGTACTGCCAAAAGTTTTGCATCAAAAACTCAATTTACAATTACAATAGATTTCTTGATTAAAAGATATATATTTGTAATTTATAGCGTTCCGTGTTTGACCTTAGGATGCGGAACTCTTCATAGAGATTTTCAAATTAATTTGAGATGGATAAAATTTAATCTTTTTTTTTCTTCTATTTCTTTTTTCGATAGATTTTCTAAGATGGTTAACTTTTCCCCTTATTCTGAAATCAGATACTCCATTGCTATATTCGTGGATTTTTAAATGCATGTGCTAATAATACTTGTGCTACGCAGTGTTGTCATGTTTTCATATCAATTTAACAACGGATTCATAATGATAGCTATTTCTCTATCCGAACAACTAAACCTAAAAATATTTTTTCTCTGACAAGAAAGTAGAATGAATAAGAGAGAAAAATTTAAACTGAAAGCGAGTTCAATTCAAATTACCAAACGAGAAGTATGAACTGTAGATCTCGCTCATATAGATCCATTTTTGGCCCCCATAAGGCCGCTGTGGCCCAAAACGGACCAAAACATAACAGCTGATTCCATGAACGAATATTTATACTAAGTATCATGAACATCGCACAAGGCGTTAGAGAGTTATCGTGTAATGAACAAACAAACGTCGAAAGAAAAATCGTGGAGTTAAAACTAGACCTCACATCGTTCGGTGAATCAAAAATTCTGGCAATTCAGGGATTATTTTAGTTTAACTGATGTTGGCTATAGCTACTATAAAATAANAATATGGCCGAATATATTTGATCTTTATTTTGGCCTTTGGCTTCCCGTCAAACAATTTTTTGAGCCAAATTATGTCTAAAATTTCTGCACGAATACAATACTTTATCTTCTATGGAAGAGAAAGTAAAAAATACTCTTACTTTAAATAGATAACATTTCATGTGTCAAAGTACGTGGAATTAAAAAATATGTAGAATTAAAAAGTCCATTTGACTGCAAAACTAAGCCGCCTTTTTTTAAAAATTTATGGTGTACGGGGCATAGGGGCGAAAGATTTTTTTATTCAATTCTACGTATCTTGAAACTTAAAATATCAAAATTTGACATGGTTCCTTTTTTGGTCGATTCTAAAGGTTCATTATTGGAAATAACAAACCAAATATGACCGGAAAGGATCACCTCCACTATTTTTTTTTTNGAGGATTTTTTTTTTTTTTTTTTAATTTACTGTACCGTGTCCAAAAAATATATCAACGAGAAGCAATATTTTAATCTCACCACACATTTATATGGCAAAATGATTCGTGATATGCGGTTTTATTCTTTGAGATATACCTAATAATATCATCCAAGACGTGACTCAAAACTATATCAAATGAAAAGAGATAATTCTTACTTTTTGATCTCAACAAAAGAAATTTTTATTATTTTAAGAAAGAAAGAGATTTAATAAGTTGTTGTGTCGCTGCATTCTCTTGTTGTTGTCCATCTGATTTTGTGATGACTTGATTACGTACAAACATGAAAAGAAAAGAAACATTGCGTGTTGTGAGGATGTTGAATCCAATAGGAAGTTGTATTTAAGTATCTACCTAATGCACATTCTACTGAAAGTGCACTTAAAATGATATTACGATTATATTCACACAAAGCGTTTTGTTGACCACGCTAACTGAAAAATTTACATCCTGAATCGGTATCAAACCTTTTTTACACGATTGAAGCATAACGAAGAAAAACATAGGATAGTTTTTATGTCGATTAATTAATTAAATTGTCGATCAATTATAATTTTCAGAGAATTTCCCTTATATCGGTTCCAAACTATTTTAAATGATTGAGACAGCAGCACGAAAATGGCCATGTTCTAACTCTAAGGCACCAAACAAAGCGGTTAGAGCCTGCTTGTACAATATAATTAAAGTCAATGGTGTTGTAATTAACTTCTTACCAATGTGGGCTCCTCTTGACCAAAGAAATAAGTGAGCAATCTTATTATGGTCAATGCTGAACCCAATTTGGAACGTCAGTACTATTGACAGTAACGAAGACTTTTCACGGTTTTTTTGTTGTCGATCTGAAAGTTTCGTTATTAAATGATAAATCAAAAAAATATGAAATTCGTTAATATTATAGATTCATATGAAACCTAGTTTCAACTCTCTAAATTTGGACCTAAAATAATCGAACTGCATTTATATTATAAATACAAATTCATTTTAAAGTTAAGGATATTCCATTTAAATTAAATTTAATTCCCTGATAATTTATGAGAAACAACTCCTTTAACTCTACTGATGCGTTCTTTTGGAGCAAATTTAAAGGCGATCCGACTTAGGAACAATTTCAGCTTATTATTATAAGGAGTTTTTTTTTTTAGTACGCTGTGTGTAAAGAAAAACACATCCGGTTTCCTTGTGTCATTCAGTTGAATGAGAAGAACCCAAATAAAGGGTAGTCACACTTTCAATTAATAATACGGACAGGTTCCCAATCATCAATGAGCAGACGAGCACGTAATGTTACTAATTACAAATGATGAATGTGTCACGAATAATTGAAAGTTAAAAGTAATTTTCAATTAATGTCGAATACACCGATACAATCGATTGATTCTTCAAATAATGAACATTGAACACTGTATAAGTACGTTGTACAGGGTGTCACAAAAAAATTTTGCAAATAAAGAACTTTAGTCACTTGAAAACATAGTTTGTTTTTTTAATTTTATCGTGAATATAGAAAATATGATCACTTTTCACATTTTTTTGTAGAATAAAAAAGAATCTTCACTTTCAAAATTAAAATAATTTATTTACAAAGGTCTTTCCCTAAGCTTTGCCGGGACATTTTCTGAGGAAATATAAAAAAAGAATTAAATAAGAAGAAATTAAAGTATGAATAGGTACCTATGCTCTTCTTGTACGCAATTCATGAGGCACCTTTCTTGAAGTCGGTATGCAATGACAAAATTTGAAGGAATTACATTTTTCACTGCTATTACTAAACCGATTTAATAAAAGTTCGTCTGAATGTCGCTAACACAACAAAAAATGTTCTACTTTTTATTCTATGTATTGATAATTATGCACCAAACGAAACTTCTATATTAACAGAACACTTCGAAAATTAACACACTGTATTCATATTGATTGTAACACCAATCAGATATCATTTCACGCTAATCGAAATCATTAATATATCTATGATGTGCTTTCTTTGAACAAAATACACCATATAACTATATCATTTTCACATATGCATACCCGAAGGGTATCAGATCCAGTTCAGGTGCTGAAGAGAGCTAGGCACTCACCTGTTTGTTTTAAACTAAGGAAGTAACGATATCCCAATATTTTGACTCTCGTAACGAAATTCACCCTATTTGTCTACAATAAAATGAAGTTTAATTATGTCAAGTTTGTAAAAGAAGAAGAAGTAGCGATCATTTGATGGTAATGGAATCATTTCGAGGAACACGTGATTAAAATCGATACAAGAAAATGGCTGACGTTACAAATCAAGTCCAACCTTAGCAATATTAATACTGTGCAGTGACATATAAAGGTAGATGTGTCCTTCTAGTGATCTCAGTTCATGTAATCGAGACATCGCCCTATAAACTTAACCTAACTCTAGCAGAGACGTGTTCCTCTCAAACGTAGAGTTCCAAGTCTAAATTTTGTTCCAACTGAATCTTTGGAATAGATCATGAAAAAAATACCCTCCTCTTATTATTTTCATTAATTTTGATGTTTCTCCAAGTCGAATTTGAATAATTACACTTTACATTGATGGAGTTCTCTATTTATTGCTCTAGGAATTAAGAACCACATACTGCGTAACGTCCAGGCAATGGGGGATTACCATTATCTGTAACATAATAAGAAGATTTGCCGGTTTGTATGCAAATGATCTTATTTAGGAAGCAATTAGCCTAATAGAGTGGAAGTGACTGGAAGGTGAACACAAAGTATTGAGTCATCTGCAGCTAGAGATCATATAAATACAGATATATTACACTTCAACGTAAGTTGTATTCTTCAATTTCTTGTATGAAATTGATATGAATTGGCACTCAATTTCAAGTTCTAGCTCTTTCCATTCTGGTATTAGGCGGAACCGACAAAAAGCGGACTTCAACCGCTAATTAGCGGCCAAACAATATATTACACTACAACTTACGTTGTATTTATTCCTGAACTTACATAGTCTGGGTGAGGACAATATGGGAAGATAGTATGCAAATTTCCAACGATTATAGGGTAAAGCCCCTGTCTTACTCGATATTATGGTCTCAAATTAGAACAATTTGAGACCTAATAAAAGTATTCATCTTGAAAACTGACAGAGTTATAATTTACATACTTATAGACCTCACTTACCTAAAATAGCCAAAATTTGGACCCTGGGTCTTGGCCCAATAAGACCCAAAAATTAATTCTATGATTATAATGAATGTCCACACCAAATTTCATCAAAATGGGATAGGAATTCGACAGTTATTGTGGTGCAAACAAAAGAAAAATCGTTAATGTCAAAAGTAGACCTCACCTCGTTATGTTAGTTATTCTTTGAATCAGTCTGTATATTGTTGATTGTTGCAGTCAGTTTGACTTCGCTGATGAAGTATGCCTTACTTGGCCCCCATGTTGTACACCTGATAATCCACATGTTTGGCTGCCTACTGTAGTGCACAGAGAGTACGGACATGTCACATCCTTCTCTCGCCATTCAAACCGAAATAAACATTTGAGAAGACACTTTCATTTTGTTGACTATTGCAGTCAGTTTGACTTCACTGATGACGTATGCCTTACTTGGCCCACATGTTGTACACCTGAAATAAACATTTGAGAAGACACTTTCATTTTGTTGACTAGTTTGACTTCACTGATAATCCACATGTTTGACTGCTTACTGTGATGCACAGAGAGTACGGACATGTCAAATCCTTCTCTCGCCATTCAAACCGAAATAAACATTTGAGAAGACACTTTCATGTTGTTGACTATTGCAGTCAGTTTGACTTCACTGATGAAGTATGTCTTACTTGGCCCCCATGTTGTACACCTGATAATCCACATGTTTGACTGCCTACTGTGGTGCACAGAGAGTACGGACATGTCAAATCCTTCTCTCGCCATTCAAACCGAAATAAACAATTGAGAAGCCACTTTCATTTTATTCTGTTTTCATTCAAATTTGAATACTTCAAATATGAAATACTTATTAATATGAAACACTTGCAACTTTCATCTTCTAAGTAAGTTGTAAGCTGAGATATACATTATTATCATATTACCGCATTTGATAATACGATACTTTATACTCATACATCGCCTCATGTACTAATAATCTCTTCAATCTTCTACCAAGCCAAATCTTTTTACTCTGATGGTAATGCCGCCACTACCCACAATATTTGTGGGTATCACAGCATTACTAAGAGCCTCATGTACTAATAATCTCTTCAATCTTCTACCAAACCAAATCTTTGTACTCTGGTAATGCCGCCACTACCCACAATATTTGTGGGTATCACAGCATTACTAAGAGCCTCATGTACTAATAATCTCTTCAATCTTCTATCAAACCAAAAATCTTTGTACTCTGGTAATGCCGCCACTACCCACAATATTTGTGGGTATCACAGCATTACTAAGAGCCTCATGTACTAATAATCTCTTCAATCTTCTATCAAACCAAAAATCTTTGTACTCTGGTAATGCCGCCACTACCCACAATATTTGTGGGTATCACAGCATTACTAAGAGCCTCATGTACTAATAATCTCTTCAATCTTCTACCAAACCAAAGGCAGCGTCTATGGCACGTTGACGCTGCACCGTCCAGCGAGGCTAAACCCAGGCTGGGTAAGGTCAATGTGGGTAGCCGTTTTGCAAGTTTCCAGCGAATAAAGGATAAAAACCCCCGTTTCGTTACCAATAGATATAGCAAAATATATATAAAAAAAATATTTATTTATCTATTAATATAGTCACTAGTCGCTATTCACATTACATTAGCCACTCAATCGTCCTGACAAGGCTGAGTGAACCCTGTAAACACGAAGAGCCGATTTTTTCCGACCTCGGGGGAATTGAGCCCAGGTCCTCCCAAGTGCAACGCCATTGTGATACCCACTAGTGCTGGGTAAAGTAAATTCATCTGGGCACTTGCACAGATTGGTATAAAGTCTTATTTTGGACTCCCGAATCCTCCGAATCGATGCTGATATTTTGTAAATAAATCCTAGTCACCCTGTATACAAAGCAGCTTATCTCATGAATGAGAGTGTCATTACTGGTTACAGCACGACCAGTCGGTTGTATCGATCGCTAGGGACATCTTATCCAATCCAGATCAGATTGGTAATAAGATCAAATCAATCAAGTGTCATTTGCATGCCAGAAGACTAATATTTGCAAATTATTGCCAATTCGATTTGTCTGAACTGCATCTCTTCCTCAAGGCCATAATAAATGAAGGAATGATTATGCCATTTTATATTTACAAGTACTTAGATATTTATCTACATTATCCGCGACCAGAGATTAGATTTAATGAAGATTTAATTGCCACTAAGTCTTCTCCAAGCGGTAGGTACTAATAGTTTTGTAATCTATAGAACTCTCATTTAAAATGTTCACCAAGAGGTCCGAGGTTGTTCAATAGGGCCCGAAAGCTAATCAGCCAATTTTAGAATGCATTAGAATCGTGGACTGAGCGTTCAAAAGTTATCGTGCCAAAAAAAAATTAAGAAAAATGTTCGTCTTAAAACTAGAAGTCACTTCGTTCGATCACCCAACTTGATATTTCTAACACAAATATAGCCCATTGAAGGGTTAATTTTACAAGGGATTTTATTTGCGGATTAGCTTTTAATAAAACGCGAATATCAAATCATGTTAGCATTTGCTACAGAAAGAGTGCTTTAACTGCCTTAAAGAAAACGAGCTTTATTGCCTTTGGGTTAAAACCAGGCCTAACTTTGGTTTTTCAATGATTTCATGGCGTTTACCGATACTAGGCAGGTAATGTTTCTGGTAGTCAAACCTGACCGATATCTCCACTTGTTCGATTTTCCTTTTTGGGTGTCACTGAGAGAGGTCCACATTTCACAGATCTCACAGAGTGATACCTAACGAAGAAATTAATTGAACGCGATACAAAATACATATATTCATTGTTACATTGTATAGTAATGTAGTAAGTACAGGGTGCAGCAATTAGTTTTCCCACGTTTCAAAAAATCGTGGGAGGGGAAGTGATAGTGGGAGGGGTTTGTGGTATTCAACACTAAATGACATCTAGTTTTTAGGTGTTGCAATGATTTGGTCGCGTGAGCATCGTGCGTTCATTGTCAAGGTGTTTTTTAAAAATGCGGATATGCTGACGAGAGTCATGGAAAACTTCCAAAAGTGACTCCATAAGTGCATCAGAAGGCCGACATTATTTAAAAAAAAAACTAGAATACACAAACTTTCAGAATACAAAATAATTTTTCAAATATCTCATTTCGTTTTTATTTGCCAGCTCTTTCAAAGGTGAAAATACTAATTGCCGCACCCTGTACAACACCTTTTATGAAATTAATTTATTTCCTCTTGTGGAGAATACACTGTCCTGTCCACCATCTAATGTCCTTGAAGGAAACGCCATCAGTAAAAATCAGTAATGTTGACATCTGGAGTGGAAAATGTTTCTCTGCAAACCACAACATTTAATATAGGTGATGGGTGTCTTCTGTAGTCATAGTCACATGACAGCACATTGCTCCGATCTTCTTAGATCGATAAGGGTCTAGATATAACTACTGAGATCGATAAGAATCTACGACTCGAATTCACTGAATAAAATCCTAAAGGGCAGTCCTCCTGCTATAGTGGGTATTACACTGGCATTGCACTTGGGGGACCCTCCGGGTTCAATACCAGGTTGGGTCGGATAATTTTCTATTCAGTGCTTATGATTTCAGGGTGCACTCAACCGCGTGAGGACGATTGAATAGCTACTTTATTGTAAGTAGCGGCCATTGACGGTATGACGGAGTCAAAAATATTTGGTTTGGTAGAAAATTCAAGAGATTATTTATTAGTACATGGGACTTTTAGTAATACCGTGATACACACACAGTTTGTGAAGAGGTTGCTAGGCTCTACCACAAAGAAGGTGTAATACAATTACATTACATATATATAAAATCCTACTTTACGGTGTTGAGTACTGTGGCCTATTCCACAAAGCAACTTTGCACTTTGCACTACAACTTTTCAAATTCTGTTCCATGAACGTTTTTGAGAAGTGCAAAGTTGAAGTGAAAAGTGGAGTTGTAATGCAAAGTAAATTTCATTGATTTGTTTACTTTCTGTTCCATGAAACATTTATGATTGCAAAGTGAGGAGTAAAAATGTGTCTTTTTCTGCAAAGAACTTTTTCACTCCTCAGTTGACTTTTGAATAATAATATATTAATATTAAATTTTTTAATATTAATTAATATAAAATATTTTGAATATTGGAACTAAACTCAACTAACTGAACACTCTGAAAATAAATCAAATTAGAAGAAAAATAAAATCGGTAGGTACCTACTTAGATAATTCAGTAAATTTTGAGAATGAAATCGAGATGAAAAAAAATGTAAACAACTTCTCATTAGGCCAGTGTATGCATTGTAGTAAGGAAGATTTTGAAAAGCTTCGTGGAACGCAAATATGCCTCACACCATTTTTTTTTATTTAAAGTGCGAAGTGAAANACACCATTTTTTTTTTTAAAGTGCGAAGTGAAAAGTTGCTTCGTGGAACAGGCCACTGGACACTAAATGATGCTAACGCCAACAAAGTAGATGTCTTTGAGATGTGGTAATATGAAAGAACGTTGTGGATATCATTGGAGGACCATATCACTATCGAAGTCTTCGAAAGTGAATAAATCGTCAACACAATTACAATCCGCAATATCATGAGAAAAATGAAAATAGATACGTCTAACTACAATCCATCATCCAAGGCAACATTTACGGCAAGATTTACGGGAGTCGACTATAATTTCCTTGAATTATCGAGAATGGTCATGCTCACTATACCCATACCACATTGCTCCCTTCTTGGTTATGTAGAAAGTGAGCAGGAGGCTGTTTCACACTATATTTGTTTCGTATTGAATTCTCTACTAACAGTTTTAGTTAATTGCTTTTAATAGATTCCCTCTCCAATATCCTCTGAGTTGTATTCCATTCCATTGCTATTATCAGTTATAATAATATTTTCTTTTTCCTCAAAATCTGTATTTCTCTCTCTCTCTGTACTGACGGTTTCCCTTTCAATCGATTACTTGTTGTTTGTTGTTTCCAAGTGTCTCCTATAGTAAATTCTTCATGCATTTTTCATGTATTAAGAAATTCAAGAAACCTAAAAAATATGTCTGTCATAAGGGTCAATAATAGCTTTCATCATTTCCCTTTCAAACAATTACCTACTTGCTGCTATTTTTTTTGCAAAGTACTTCTACTTCTATTGTCTTTCCGAAAATGTATCACAAGATGGGGTTTGTATTTTAAAAAACAAAAGTTGAACCCCCTGTGGGTCACATGGGACCCGCCTTTGAAAAATTGGTCTCACCATCAGGTGGTTTAATTGTTGATATAATACCATGCAAAATTTCAAAACTCCACATAAAGCCGTTCAAAAGTTATTCAGGTGGTCTCGGACTTTTGAGACACCCTGCATATTCTTCTACGAAACATGTAAATTAGTCAAAAGTAAGTCCTTAAGTAGTGATTACTCGTGAGTTCCCATTCCCATGTCAATTATGTTAATAACAAATTTAGTAAGTATACTAAATAATATCTCAATGCATTAGTTGTACAAACAACAAATGAGGTACAACCGATACACCCATTTCCTAAAACTGCACCCAACTAGTTATTAAAAGTACCTAACAAATAATATTCAAATTCTTTTCGAATTTAAATTCGGTACTTTTTTTACACAATGAAACACTTCTCATCAATAGTTACTTTCAATTATCAATGAAGAACTAGAAGTTCAGTGAACTGTAGACTTCACTCAAATAATAAGTCATTATCGGGCCTTGGGTGCCCAAATGGGGACCTAAACCCGCAGATTCCATAAAGGTAATGAATGTCTATACCAAGTTTCATCAAAATCGGACAACGCGTTCGAATGTTATCATGGGACGAACAGATATAAAAAAAATTATTTATGTCACTTTTTTATTATTATTCATATTTGACATACATACTTTTTTCTACATATAAGGGGCCAATTGATGAGGAAAATATTAGTGATTCTCAGCATAGGTAACTAATAACACCTTATTTATCTCATTCGCAAAATGCGCCATTGGAGTTTGTTTAAGAACTTATTCTACCCCTTCAGATCCAACTCCGAGCATGCAGTCGTACGGGTGTCTGAGAAATAAATGACAGTGGAACATGAACGGCGTAGTTTTCACCTTTCCTGTGAGTATTCGTGCCTCATATATGCAAGAAAGATGTGCACAACGGCGTTCAAGGTCTACTTCTATTTCTCTCTGAGACACCTGTGTTTCCTGTGAGTATTCGTGCTGCATATATGCAAGAAAGATGTGCACAACGGCGTTCAAGGTCTACTTCTATTTCTCTCTGAGACACCTGTGTTTCCTGTGAGTATTCGTGCCGCATACATGCAAGAAAGATGTACACAACGGCGTTCAACGTCTACTTCTATTTCTCTCTGAGACACCTGTGTTTCCTGTGAGTATTCGTGCCGCATACATGCAAGAAAGATGTACACAACGGCGTTCAACGTCTACTTCTATTTCTCTCTGAGACACCTGTGTTTCCTGTGAGTAATATTGTGGAACCAGTTTTCTTACTTAATGAACCTTTGAGTAACACCCTCCAGATTGAGACTTGGGCACACAATTTTAAATCATATTCATTTAATTTTAAATTTGTTCACTCCCCTTGTCCTTATCTGTTCCCGTATTTTTGTCGATTGCCCTAATTTCAACAAAGTCTATTCAATTCAAACTCAGCATACATAGCATATGCCCCTGAAGTAAATATTTATTCCTTCAATCACAAAACTCCTTATTAAAAAAATTAATCTCCAAAATAAGAACAGATATGTCATGGCCCCTACCAGTGTTAGTGGTCGAATTTTTGTTATTTTTTTTTAAAAAAAAATGACGTACTACCGAATATATGTATAATCATATAGGGGAATGAATAGCCATAACAAGTTTGATCAAAATCGGACACAGCGTTCGAAAGATGTCGTGGAACGAAAAGATAAACAACAAATTTAAAGATAAATCGTGGTGTTAAAACTAGCAGACTCCATCCAAGACTTAACTCATCCGACGTTGCTTAACTTCAGTAAGATGACAGGAACTGTCTATAAATAATAATTTTGTTATTTATAAGTTTTATTAATTCTCAAACACTTAAATATAATACTCACTAAACTCAGTCGTAATCTGAAAGATCATTTCTAAAGTGTGGGATCCCAATGCACTTTAAGTACCTACATTTGGTAAGAAAAGTTCGGAAACACTTGCAAATAAAAAACTCTAGTTAGAATTAAGCGAGTTGAGACGGCGTAGTTTCCAATAGAAAGATAACAATACGTACAAAGACATAACTTTCGTTGGAGTTGGACATGCTTTCGCACGTCAGCCATTTTCTTTGGCATTTTTATTGCACCATAAGTATAGTATGTACCATAACTAACACCATAGGTAGTTACTCAGTAAGAACATTACTAGGCTGAGTGCACCTCGAACAACCAAGCACAAATAAGAAAATTTTATTTTAAAATAAGACAACCATCGCAAACAGTTATAACTCTTTATCACTTACCGTTACAAAGGTAATCAATTTCAACTTCAAGTGGCAGCCATTTCTGTAAAAGATAAAAAAAAAAAAAATGTTTTGTTTTCGAAAAAAAACATTTTTTAAAGAAAATGTGTTCAAAAAAAAAAATCAAAAGTGTATCATCTCATTTCATTTTTTGAAGTTGGGGTCTTCTAGGTTAAGCCGTTCAAAAGTTGACTGGTGGTGACTTAATGTACGCTTTGTATACTGTATATCCCACCTAAAACATCTCGGGATGTAGGTACTCTTAGAAATAAAAAAAAAAAATCTGGATTAATTGTTGAGTGAGAAATGAAGGCTTTACAATATCGTAATGGATGAAAGAGCTCGTGTTTCAAAAATTGTAGTTGACACATAAAAAATTATTTTCAAATTACCATTCATAATGACTAGAAACATCCTAGACCCCATCTTCGTCTTCCTTAACTTTTCGCAATTCTATTAGGGGTCGGTGTTGCTTTCCTAAATTCTACCATGTCACAAGCTTTTGTTCTGTGCCTTTTCTCATTAGCTATACTCTTTCCTGGCATGGTAACCATCGCTTACTTCTCACAGTATCCATATAAACCACGTAGAAACAGCATTTTACGGATGACTTTTCTCATCCATAGTTTCTCATAGAAGCCATTTAGCTGAGGGACATGCATGTATTTTGGTGTTAATATCTGGTGAGAGGTGCACGTCTCAGTCAGTTCCGTTGATTTTTGAACAGTCACGACTGTTTATTTATATAGTGTTTCCCTCATTAGGATTGGTTTGCCGAGCTTACTTGGTTTGTTTTCCTTTTTTCTGTGTGTGTTTATGTTATGATCAAGTTCTGATTGTTTTGGGTTAGGAAAAAAATCGCCTAATGATTGTCTGATCTGATCGCCTGCTGTGTCAGTTCTTTAGCGTTATCCAGGGTACACCAAGTGGAGGCGAACTAACATTGTACTCCTAACTAACATAGGTACGACTGTATCTTAACATTTCATTTGTTCATGTACTCTCTCCATGTGGTAACAAAAGTGTTGCTGAACTTTACCATCTCTCTGTATAGGCATACATTGTGTTAGAGATAATTATACCGACACATATCCGTTCCGATTAATTGAACCAGTTCAAGAGATGATAATTGTTATTTCTCATACCAAACATTGATTAGGTATTCATTTTGAAAATACTAAAAATACAATTACTTGTCAATCCATTTACTAGTCAAAAAAATTCATTCAATTTCATTAATTGAAAATTTCATATTAAAGATTAATTGAAGAATTCATATTAAGCCACGTGGAATATAATAGATCCCTTGAGTTCAGCAATGTCCATCGAAATTTTACTTGGTGTGGGTAACCTATTGGGTATTAAGCCATGTTGAATATAATAGATCACTTGAGATTAGCATTGTCCATCGAAGTTTTACTTGGTGTGGGTAACCTATTGGGTAATAAATAAGACACGTGGAATATAATAGATCACTTGTGTTTAGCAATGTAAATCGAAGTTTTACTTGGTGTGGGTAACCTATTGGGTATTAAGCCACGTGGAATATAATAGATCACTTGTGTTTAGCACTGTCCATCGAAATTTTACTTGGTGTGGTAACCTATTGGGTAATAAACCACATGGAATATAATAGATCACTTGTGTTTAGCAATGTCCATCGAAATTTTACTTGGTGTGGGTAACCTATTGGGTAATAAGCCACGTGGCATATAATAGATCACTTGTGTTTAGCAATGTCCATCGAAGTTTTACTTGGTGTGGGTAACCTATTGGGTAATAAGCCACGTGGCATATAATAGATCACTTGTGTTTAGGAATGTCCATCGAAGTTTTACTTGGTGTGGGTAGCCTGTTGGGTATTAAGCCATGTTGAATATAATAGATCACTTGAGTTTAGCAATCGAAGTTTTACTGGGTGTGCGTAACCTATTGGGTATTAAGCCATGTTGAATATAATAGATTTCTTAAGTTTAGCAATGTCCATCAAAGTTTTACTGGGTGTGAGTAACCTATTGGGTATTGAGCCATGTTGAATATAATAGATCACTTGTGTTTAGCAATGTCCATCGAAGTTTTACTTGATGTGGGTAACCTATTGGGTATTAAGCCATGCTGAATATAATAGATCACTTGAGTTTAAAGCAATGTCCATCGTAGTTTTACTGGGTGTGGGTGACCTATTGGGTATTAAGCCATGTTGAATATAATAGATCACTTGAGTTTAGCAATGGCCATCGATATTTTACTTGGTGCGGGTAACCTATTGGGTATTAAGCCATGTTGAATATAATAGCCCCCCAGGGGTAACTTCGGTTATACGGGAACTGGCGATCCCGGTGCCCAGAGCAAGTGTTGATAGTCTGGTTGGTCCTCATATCAAGAGGTCCCAGGTTTGTAGTGTAATGCACTATGAAAAGCGCATACATGAAATATCGGCCAAACAGTTCTAGAGATTAGCCAATCCCCACTCTAGTCCTACTAAATTCAGAGAAACAATATTAGCCCCGGAAATACAACAGACGGATCAGGAATTTGCCCACGGAAACACTTTTGGACCAGAATTAGGACACGTTTTGGAACCTGGAATACTAAAATTATTACAGGAAAAGAAGTTGAATTGATTGGAGAGATGAAGAAATATAAAGTTAATATAATGGGATTGAGCGAAGTCAAAAAGAAAGTAAAGGGAGAAGTCACACTGGAAGACAGATACAGATTAAAATACTCGGGGACACCCATGAAAACACATGCAAAAGAAGGATTTGGATTGGTTTGGCCTGAAGATTTGGAACGCAAGTGCTTGAGATGAGAAGCAGTTAACAGCAGGATCATAACAGCAGACTTGCAGCTAGAGGAAAATATAATAATTATACAAATCTATGCACCAACTGAAGATTCCAAAAATTGTGACAAAGAAGAGTTCTACCAAGAACTAGACAAAGAATTGGATAAGACCAAAGATCGAAGCCGACATGTAATTATAATGGGAGATTGGAATGCTCGAACTGGAAATAAAGAAATAACTCAAAATTAATTAATAATTTACAATATATGGTTTTTTAATCACAAATTAAAGGAAAAGTTAACATTTGAAGAAGAAATCCGAAATGTCAACAGAAAGCGCCAAGAAAAACAAAACGAGCGTGGTATATATGACCTACACTAAACACACAAAGTACGCAATTACTGATGTAAAGGACATAAGGAACGCGGAACTAAGTACAAATTACTATCTCCTAGTAATGGACACAACCTTTTTCGTCAAAAATGTGAAGGATAAAAAGAAGAGATATGAGAAAATAAACGTAGAACCCATACGAGACGGGACGGAAACAAAAATAAAACATATGGAAACACTTACTGATGCATTAAATACGGAACCAACCGAACAACGAGATCTTGATACAATGTGGGAAAACTGAAGGAATGTATGATAAGAGCAGCAACCGAATCATGTGGTAAAAGTATTATAAAACCAAACCACAAAAGAACAAGATAGCAATGTCCATCGAAGTTTTACTTGGTGTGGGTAACCTATTGGGTATTAAGCCATGTTGAATATAATAGATCTTTTGAGTTTAGCAATGTCCATCGAAGTTTAACTTGGTGTGGGTAACCTATTGGGTATTAAGCCACGTGGAATATAATAGATCACTTGAGTTTAGCAATGTCCATCGAAGTTTTACTTGGTGTGGGTAACCTGTTGGGTATTAAGCCACGTGGAATATAATAGATCACTTGAGTTTAGCAATGTCCATCGAAGTTTAACTTGGTGTGGGTAACCTATTGGGTATTAAGCCATGTTAATATAATAGATCACTTGAATTTAGCAATGTCCATCGAAGTTTAACTTGGTGTGGGTAACCTATTGGTTATTAAGCCACGTGGAATATAATAGATCACTTGAGTTTAGCAATGTCCATCGAAGTTTTACTGGGTGTGAGTAACCTATTGGGTATTGAGCCATGTTGAATATAATAGATCACTTGTGTTTAGCAATGTCCATCGAAGTTTTACTTGGTGTGGTAACCTATTGGGTATAAGCCATGTTGAATATAATAGATCACTTGAGTTTAGCAATGGCCATCGAAGTTTTACTTAGTGTGGGTAACCTATTGAGTAGCTCAGTTGTAAGATTCCAGCAGATGTAAGATAAACCATCCGTCTCAAATGACGTTATTAGATGTAAAAGAGACGTTAAGCAAATGAAACCCTCATTTCTTAATTTTATTACTATTGACATGGTATACGAAATCTACAGAGAAAATATTATTATTTTATTATATGTAGAACCTTTATATGCGACTGAACCATTTTTATTCGGGAGCCATTTAAATTTCATCAGTGTCGCAGGTGGGAAAATCCTATTGAGTTTGTGGATAACATGTTTGTTTTATAAAAAAAATTGTAGGAAATGAAAACAAATTATGATATTATTAACCGTTCTCAAGATATTTTTCAAAAACAAAATCAACATGGCAGGCAATACATTACAAACTTTTCATATTATTGATTAGGAAGGTTTAACGTTTCTGTAACATCTATTGGTCATTCAAGACGGGGGTTTCACCCTCCATTCGCTGGAAACTTGCAAACCAGCTACCCATATTGGCCTCACCCAGCCTGGGTTGGACCGGGAAAAAGAGCCAACGATACGTGGTGTTCCTAAACGGTCACCCATCCAAGTACTGACCACGCCCGACGTTGCTTAACTTCAGTGATCTCATGAGAACTGGTGTATTCAACGATTAGGAAGGTCTAATGTAATAGGCATTCGAAACCATTACCTATCTAATAGTTTGATTTTTAAATATCTTTTCTATTGGTATTGTGTAAAATGACTGACCCTGTATAGGTACTGATTGGAAACTATTACCTATCTAATAGTTTGATTGTTAAATATCTATTCTATTGGTATTGTGTAAAATGACTGGCCCTGTATAGGTACTGATTGGAAACCATTACCTATCTAATAGTTTGATTGTAAATATCTATTCTATTGGTATTGTGTAAAATGACTGGCCCTGTATAGGTACTGATTGGAAACCATTACCTATCTAATAGTTTGATTGTAAATATCTATTCTATTGGTATTGTGTAAAATGACTGGCCCTGTATAGGTACTGATTGGAAACCATTACCTATCTAATAGTTTGATTGTAAATATCTATTCTATTGGTATTGTGTAAAATGACTGGCCCTGTATAGGTACTGATTGGAAACCATTACCTATCTAATAGTTTGATTGTAAATATCTATTCTATTGGTATTGTGTAAAATGACTGGCCCTGTATAGGTACTGATTGGAAACCATTACCTATCTAATAGTTTGATTGTAAATATCTATTCTATTGGTATTGTGTAAAATGACTGGCCCTGTATAGGTACTGATTGGAAACCATTACCTATCTAATAGTTTGATTGTAAATATCTATTCTATTGGTATTGTGTAAAATGACTGGCCCTGTATAGGTACTGATTGGAAACCATTACCTATCTAATAGTTTGATTGTAAATATCTATTCTATTGGTATTGTGTAAAATGACTGGCCCTGTATAGGTACTGATTGGAAACCATTACCTATCTAATAGTTTGATTGTAAATATCTATTCTATTGGTATTGTGTAAAATGACTGGCCCTGTATAGGTACTGATTGGAAACCATTACCTATCTAATAGTTTGATTGTAAATATCTATTCTATTGGTATTGTGTAAAATGACTGGCCCTGTATAGGTACTGATTGGAAACCATTACCTATCTAATAGTTTGATTGTAAATATCTATTCTATTGGTATTGTGTAAAATGACTGGCCCTGTATAGGTACTGATTGGAAACCATTACCTATCTAATAGTTTGATTGTTAAATATCTATTCTATTGGTATTGTGATTGTTTCTCGCATGTGCTTCTAATAGACGTGAGAAAGGATGAGAGACTATTGATTGCGTGCTAAATCAGATATTCATTGTTTTGTTTTGATTTGGCAGACGACTGTCGTCAGCTGTAAGGAAATTAAGAAAAATAAATAAAAGAACTCATGAGGAAGCACCATCATGTGCGATGTTTTTCTAGTTCATCCTGATACCCAGGATGAACTAGAAAAACATTCACACCAGCGCAGGATAGGCAGTCCGTCCTCCATGTTGCTAAATAACACCAATATTGTCTCTTTGTTCAATTTTTCCCGAAGATATGTGCCACATATTTTTCTGTTAACGTCTTTTCAACATCAAAGGTCATTCGCGATGGGTTTTTACCATCCAATCGCTGTAAACTTACAAACCAGCCACCACATTGACCTTGCCCAGCCTGGGTTGGGACGGAAATAGCCAGCATCACCAGGGCTCGAATTTACGTGGTCACCAACCAAGTAAAATCGGGCTAGATGTTGCCCAACTTGAGGAACTGGTGTTCAACGTCACATTGACTCCAGCGATACATACTCGTATACCAATGTATGGGCTCGAATTTACGTGGTCACCCACCAAGTAAAATCTGGCTAGATGTTGCGCAACTTGAGGAATTGGTGTTCAACGTGACATTGACGCCAGGGATACATACTCGTATACCAATATATGTAATGTGATCTGCTCTGAGTTTTGATCTGCCATCTGCAGAGGAATAGATACTATTAATATGATCTTTGACATTTCAAAATACTGTTCAGCCAACGTCCAACGCCAATGGGACATTGAATACACCAGTAAGATTCCCTAAGTTTTTATTACATGATTGACGACTTAAGACTCGAGCCTTCGTGAATCTGGCTGTCTATTCTCGGCTCAATCCACGATGGGTCAGGTCAAAGTGGCTGGTTTGTAATCATCATGGGTTAACAGTCGTGGGGCTGGTTTGCAACAACTCGCCATGAGTTGTTGATACTTGAGAATCCTTATGGTTAATGCAGTAGCTTCTACTTGCTTCCTGCATAGGTAATGGAAAGGATATCGTTTCTGACCCTGCCTTTAGTCGCCTTTTACGACCGGCATGGACTTGGGTGCCTTGGAAGTATTCTTTTAATTCCCCCTATCCACAGGGGACTATATAAGTTTCCAGTGAATGAAGGGAGGGTAAGATCCCCGTCCCGTATGAATTTAGATGCGAAAGAGACGTTAAGACAAAAGACGTTCAAAATATGTTCGTTGGGTAATGCTTAATAAGAATAGGTACGTGTTTTCACCCATCGATGCCGCACAATATCACCCGCCAGCATCTTATGAACAGGATCATTATTAGATAGAAACCTTTGGCGACTTGATGTTTGCATGGCCATGAGGTTTAATCCGAATTTGATGACTTCTGATTCCTTTATAATTATGTTTCAGATAACGATTGTAATGTTGACGTGTTGGTACAAACCCTCAACAGCCATTGACTATCATGATCAACAACTCTCATACAAAAGTAAACAACAATCCTGTGATTGCAATGGCCAAGGTTTGTAAATGGATAGGGTGATGACAAAACTGCGAAGAGAATCAGAAATCCACGGATTGAATTGAGGAGGAAGTATCAAATCCAAAAAATGAAAATCACAACAACAACAAAAACCTTGGTAGCACAATATGACTGCATGAAATATTCATATATTCAACTTGATTCATGTATCCGTATATTCGTGAGCTCTATTCGGCTATGAAAGCCCCTTAGGTGCAGCCTCAACTGGACTTTTTCGAAAGTAGCCTGTATGTTTACTTAGAGTAGAACAGATATGTGAGCAAGCGTGACCAGTGTTTCAGCTAAGTATTTCTCGTGGATGTCAAGCCTGGGATGTATTTGTCATATGTTTAACTGATGTGCAAGGGTAATAAATAATTAAACCTTTAAAAATTACCGAAGACATTACCGCATTAAAGTTTTGGTATCGACAGAATCAGCGAAAAAAATAACATTTTTTTTTTCTCCTGAAAATTTACAATTTTGTGGATACAAGGTACACTAATCGGTGACAGTGCCGTGACCAGCAAGTGATTCGCCCGGGAAAACTAAAAATATTCTTCCCATCATTTGAAGGAACATGTTCATACTAGATCGGCATGTGACATCACTGTGAGCGCACGGTCAGCCGGGAATAATTTGCCGGCACTGTCACTGCTTAGTGTGAATACTCCTTTTAACGGCATGCAATTAGAGGATTACGTGATGTGTGTAGATATACTATGTGCTGTACAGTAGTATTAAAATCAGTTGAATGTTTCAGGTCCATGGAAACCTATATTTAAACCCTCCTCCAAAGTTAAAACAACTTTTAAAAGTAACACTATTAATTCTGAAGCGTCTCCAAGTATGGATGGTTCAGAATATGGTTTTAATAACATTGACAGTGGAACAGATGGCCAATTTCCCACGAGCGGGGATGATGGCAATCGACATATGATTCACCTACATCTCATTCCACATTTGTATGTGCCAATCATGAACGAACCTGGTATACCAGGAGACCAAAAGGTAATTATTGGGCATGCTTTGGGTAAATTTTATTTAGATCTGATCAGCCAACTTAGCACTTTTCCGAAACGTTTATTCGATCTAAAAGAAAGTTTTTTAAATTTCTTCAGAAAATTATCACCTCCTTAAAAGTACCCTCTGGAAATTTGTACAGACCAAAAAAACAAAAATCTCATTTTAATTTCTACGGCTGATAGAGGTTACACAATACACATACACGACCTTTCAGGGGCGTACACAAGGGGAGGGGCTGGCCGGCTATAGCCCCTCCCCGATTTTTTTTCCGAGATAAACCATCAAATGTGAAACGCTAGTGTATATCATCAAACCCTGTTCTTCTTTCTCTATTTCATCGAAAACACTTTTTCGGAAAGGTGTTTCATACTTACATAACAAAGTGCAAAGTTGGGCGATTTAACTTTTTTTCTACATATTTTCAAATTTTAAGTTGTTGTGCCTACCTTGCTTTTTATTATTTGTGGTTTGTGTTATTTGTTAACTAGTTGAGTAGAGTTTTTAATAATTACATTTTTAACTAAAATAAGCTGGGTGGGTTTCACCAAGAGACTTAAATGTTAACAGCAGAGTTAACAGGCAGGTTTTCATTAAACCGATCTGAGGTTTCATCTGAGGTCTCAGATAAATATTTTCCCCTTCNTCTTGGTTTTTTTTTTTTTTTTTTGGATTCTACATGCTTTGAAACATTTAATATCAAATTTTGAGGGTTTTTTTCGCGACGATTCCAAAGGTTCATTATTGAAAATAATAAACCAAATTTTAACCTAGGTAGCTTAAGAAAAAAATGTTTACTATACAATACATGCAGAGAAAAACATTTCTCGAAAAAAAACCTATATGTTGACCGCAATAGAGTACATCACCTAATAGGCATCGGAGGTGTAGACACGGTAGGGCNCGATTATCGGAGGGGAGGGGGGTTTAAAGGCCTACATTTACACTTTGTTTACATTATCTCTCTGTGAAACTAGATGGATTCAACACCACGGCGCTGTTATGGTACCTACTTGGTTTGCCAGCCCCCCCCCCNCATGCCCCCCCCCCCCCCCCCGAAAAAAAATCCTGTGTACGCCCCTGCGACCTTTATATATATGCAACGGAAAACCTTAACTAAATTTATTGTATTCAAACTTCTCTTTTTCCAGCTCCAGGATATCCCTTTTCAGAACAACGTTCATTTTCAATCCTCCGAAGAACATATAAACCAATCCTTGGAACCAAAACCAGAAAAACACATTGAAGAAAATCACATCGTAGAAAACCACTACGATGAATATGGCAATCCTTATGATCCTAACCAAAGTGGTGAAGAAGATGAAGATGGAGAAATTACCAATGTGGACATTCATACGTATTCCAGTGATGACCAGGGTGGCTCCAGTCATACACACTACACGAAGAATAATGGAGTTAGTTATGAAAGCTTTGAAAACACGTCACCAACAACTCCAGGGATACTGACAGGTTTGTAAGACATACATACGTATTCTAGTGATGACCAGTTTGGTTCCAGTCATAACACTACACGAAGAATAATGGAGTTAGTTACGAAAGGTTTGAAAACACGTCACCAACAACTCTAGGGATTCTGACAGGTTGTAGAAAAACATTGAGTTCTATCAAAAGAGGCCACTTAGCCGCTGAACAAGCTTTCAGTCGGCACGACGCTGATTTTTTAAAATAGGTCATTTTCAATATTTCCGTGCATAGTAATACCGAAAATAATTATCTTTAATGTAGGCCTTTATTTCTTCTGTTTTATTAATTTTATTTTCAGGTGACCATGGTGCACAAAGTTCATCCTATGAAGACAGCAACAGTTATTATACTATCCCTCCCAATGCGAATCTTCATCATTATAACATTCACAAAGAATACAATCATCTCCTTTCGAAGCAACCTAGTTTAGATCAACAATTCAAACCTAAACCAATTATGTTAAACCAATATGAAGTTCACGAAGACACTAAAGAAGATGAAAATGAACATCCCATAATCAATCTATCGGCAAATAAATTAATCAATTCTCATCTAACCCATGATAACCACAATTTAATGCAAACAACTAGTTTTAATTCTATATCTAACAATGACCACAAACTCAATAATAATAATTATATAAAGCAATTATCCAATCATAAGCATGGAAAACAACTAACGCCGTTATCAGACGGAAACAATTCTCCAATTAAAATAGTAATAACACCAAACGGTCAAAACACAGAAGTGCCAGTAATCAAATACAATACCGTTGTACCAGATCCCTACAACATATTCTCAACCCCATCCTACTATAATAATATTCCTGGGAGTTTCCCATTAAAAATATTGGACTCAACACCAAAACACCATCGGTTTGGAAAACAATATCCTTTGAAGACTTTCAATTTCAATAATAAAGACGTCCCGGTTTTAAGTTTTCCGAATCGTAACGAAATAATTAAAACAACAAATCTGCCAACATTGAATTACAATCCGAACGTTTTCACAACACAGCACCAACAACAAAACTACAAATTTCCGTCAAAAACTTATTTAGAACCGCTGTATAATTTTCAAAATATGCCTGGATTACTGCCTTTATTTAATAATTTAGACTCAAATTCAATTTTAAAATCTAAAAATTATAATATGGTACAATTAAAACCATACAAACTAGCAGATAATACTCGTACTTACTCGAATCTAAATAGAACTTTGTTTGAGAGTTTTCCTTCCAAACAGAATCATCTGCGTAAAATATTCATTAACAGACAAGATTTCAAACAATTGGAATTAATGCGACCACCGCCACTGGCTCAGAAACAAACATGGAATGATCAAACAATTCAAACTTCAAATTCAATGCAACAAATTGTACCTGATTCTTATGCAAAAATAACGTTACCCAAATCTATTTATCATTTAAATATTGTAAAAACACCACTTTTGTCTACTTCAAATATTTTAGAACGAAGGATTGCTACGCGAGGATAAATTTTGCAGTCTTTCTGTTGTTATACCAGAATTATGTCTATTTTAAAAGCTATGACTTCACTTGCTGGTTTCCATCTGTTTGATCGACTTTTTAAAAACTCCACATTTGTCTACTTTAAATATTTTATTAGATAGAAATATCTGAGGATATTTTCTGACGTGATGTGTTTGTTACCAGACTTGTGTCTATGTTAGTTGGTAAGCTATACCCATGACTTCACTTGAACATTTCAATCTGTGTAGTTGACTAATTAAAATTATAAAATCTTCTTCTCAAGATGTACAAAGAAAAACAATAGAACCTAGATATTCAAACTTTATTAAAATAAAATAATATTTCATTATTATTATCTTGTTGACTTTTGAGCTAAAGCGCCAAACTTCAAGGATGTCACTCTAAATAACATGTTAGAATTGGATTACCTGATAGAATTAAAAATTTCCTATATCATAAAACCTGGGTCAATTCCACACTTGATACTACCTAATAGGTTCCTCCGAAGAAATCTTCCTTGCCATAGAGTAATGCCTGATTTTAAAACATAGATAGGTAGGCACAGCTCGTTTTTTTGTAGGTGGACCCTTGGTAGAATTTACGGTTAGCCGAAAAATTAGATTATATTTTTCAGTGAGACTTGTCCAAATAACAAAAACCAAAGAGGCTAAGTTACGGCCGTGCCGTGCTAATTTTTTTTTTTTTTTTTTAGCGAGACCCTTCATTTCCATCTAGAGTCATGACCTTCTTTATGTAAATAATTTACACATCAATAGACCTAAGTTTTTGAACTGAGTAGAGATAAAATTACTCAAAATAATTTAAGAAAAAAGCCAGTCCTGAATCTATTCTACAAATTTGGGTCTAATTGGAACAACCAATACCAAAATATAGGGTGTGTCAAAAACACTTTTACGCGTATGAAGGACACAGCAAACTCTATGAAATTGATATGGTACCATTTGGGGATCAAGAAACCTAACTCAGACAAACTCAGAAATTGCCAAAAAATTGCAACGACGATATAAGAGTTATGGTGAGGAAGTTATACACCTAACACACCTACTTTTTCTATCTCGTTTTATTATTACTTAAAAATAACTATTTCTTTAAAGTGAACTTCAGTAATTTCAGAACTAAAAATCATATTTATTGATTTTTCTTTCATTTCTTCTATATTGGTAAGTGTTAAATTCTTTAAATAAATATTTCCTACTTTTGAAAATGTTTTTTACATTATCTATTGTATTTCCTTTTATAGGAGAAAATTAATTCAAACAACCTATTCTCAACGTAGGTACCCTCCAAAATACGATTGCGCATGTGCAAAAGAAATCGCTGATTGAAATCCTAACAATCCTAATTTTTTTTATTAAGATAGTACGAACGGTATAGGAGTTATTTTGAAGAAGCTATACTCACTTTTCTCAGGAGACTATTCTCCACTGCCCTTTTATTTGGAATAGGTATTTGCGCGGTCACAAACACTGATGTAATTTCAATGAAATGGATACCTATGTGGGGAACCATTTAGACACAATCTCGGAAATAACATCAAAATCCGAAAAAAGGTATAGGAGTTATGGTAAAAAGGTCTATAAGTACGAAATTATTTAAAGTAATAAAGTGCTTATCATTAGTTTTAATACATAAGAATTTCAATTAACTATTTTCCACTTTGAGTAAAATAGTTTTTATGCATAAATTGAACAGAGTTAAAATAGTGAGGAAGTAACGCTGTTGTGAAACGGTTAATCCCAGTCAGTATACTCGTAGACATAGCTTCCTCACAGTTTCACATCTAGAATTACACAAGAAGCTATCTAAAATGACAGCTTCTTGTGTACGAAATTATTTAAAGTAATAAAGTGCATATATTAATTAATACATAAGAATTTCAATTAGGTAACTATTTTCCACTTTGAGTAAAATGGTTTTTTATGCATAAATTGAACAGAGTTGAAACAGTGAGGAAGTAACGCTGTTGTGAAACAGTTAATCTCAGTAAGTATACTCGTAGACATAGCTTCCTCACAATTTCACATCTGGAATTACACAAGAAGCTATCTAAAATGCTCTTGGTCTTAAATCATGTAGATTAAGGTTGCATCGAATTAAGCACGGGACCTAGCTATTAACCCCCTGATAACACGAAATACAATATTGTTATGCGATATTCCTCCCTTTACATATACACTTCAAAATTGAATACTGAATACGGCCTTAAAGTACAATTTTTACTCTATCTTTTGATTTATTTCTCTCGATAAAACACGTGTATTAAATTTAAACAACCGCTTATAATGAAAGTCAATTAGTTCATAAAATAACCACTAGAAGTGCAATATTTTTGTACTCGTTGATTTCAACAAAAAAATCAATAACAACAAAATCAAAATGGTGACTTTTCCTGTGAAGTTCTGAGAAAACTAAACTTTGATTAAATTTTTAGAAGTTCTTTCACTGAAAGTTTAAATAGAAATAATATTGTTTTATAAAGTGAATTTCATAAATTATATTCGTATATCATGTTAATATAAATTTTGTTTACTTTTCATTTATGGCTGGGATCAAATATCTTTAAAATTTAAGGTAAGCAAAGAAACAAACATTTTGGAAACTTTCACAATAAAGTGTTTTGCATTCAGCCCGAAAAGTTTAAACTTTTGATTCTGTTAAGTCGTAATATAAATTTATAATTCCATCATTTTTTTACGAAATCTGGCATACTATATGAATCTTATGCAGTTATCTTTGAGTCTCTCATTCACTCATTGTAATATTAGGAATTGAGCTCATAATTTTAGTCTCTTGTCAAGATCCTAAAAATAGATAAAAATCTGAACAATTTTAGAACCCCCCTCAGTTTTGATTCTCGTACCTCTCTATGTACTGATGAGATTGATTTTATATTTCTTGGCATCTGCTAGTATTTTGTGTGCTATTTCTAGCCTGATTCATTTGTGTTCTTATGATTTGACAGAAAGATGAATTCATGTTTGTTTACGTTTTTTAAATTAAAATCTATCATTTTTTAAAGCTAATTAAAATGTGTTTGAATCGTGTGTGTTTTTAACAGAAAATGCTCATGAACCATGTAGGTATGTATATATATATATAAAATATATCCATTCTATGACAAACCTTTCACTAATTATTATACTGCACCATTATTTTTGTCCAATGTTATCATCCCTCGGTCGAGAAAATTATAAGTCCCGTTATTCCATAACAATTATGTTAGATATTTTCCATCCATCATTTTTAAACTTTTATTGATTGGATATGAGTTCATAAGTAATCTTACTAAAATCATATCCGTTGCATAGCACAGTGTCCAATGAAGAAATTGAATAAGCAATCCGGCCATAAATCGACCATTTTTAAGGCCTGTTTCAAACAACTGGTCGACCTGAAACACATACTAACACTTTTTCAGCCAAGAAACATGCTGACTATGTCCAACCCGGGCTGAGTGAGGTCAACGCCGGTTTGTAAGCTTTTAGCGTATCTCGGGTAAGACTCAGTCTGGAAATCTGGAATGACCACTAGATTGATGTTAAGGAGGCGTTAAACTAAAAGAAAAGAAATGTCTGGAACAGTTGCTATGACAACAACAAACCTAATTCGATATCTTATCGCTTACCTCTCACTTTATGTTTTTGTTATCTATTTCTGTTGTTTTGTTCTTAAACAACTAAACCAGTTCAAGTGTCGACCTCAGGTAGGATTTGCTTATAGCACCACTCCAGTAATACATATTTGACCGGACGCAGTTAATCCTGATTTTAACTCCACGATTATGTCTTTGTACTACAATAACTCTCGGACGCTTAGTCCGATTCTGAAATATGGGACATTTATTAGGTTCATGAAACTAGCTGATTTTTCGACCACATCGGGTCAACCGGGGCCTAATTCACTTTTTTTAAGTGAATGAGGCCTCGACGACTACTCAACAGCTCACATACACAAAAAATGGATAAACGGATTTATCCGGATGCATTCAGTCTGTTGTAGTCAAAAATATTTGAGTTCTATAAATCTCTGTGATGAATATTTTTAAAAAATCATCTGTATTATTATCATAACAAATAAGCTTACCTGATCAGAGATTAAAGTTGAACCAATGATTGGTTCTTCTTAAAATCCATGTAGGTACTTGTACATGGATGTCTTACTAAGATTTGCATTGGAAAAATTAATTCATGGTTCTTGGGAATCTTGACGGATAATGCAGTAGCTTCTCTTAGCTTTCTGCATGGGTAATGGAAAATGTATCGTTTCCGACCCTGCTCTTAGTCGCCTTTAACGACCGGCATGGACTTGGGTTACCTTGAAAGTATTCTGGAATCGTTTATGGCAACCCGCTTTTAGTTGATTTCATCCTAGGGTTTTAATAAAAACAGGTCTGTAGTTCACAGCTAGTTTTGATATATGAGTAAAACCTGGTTAAAAATAGCCTTTTTCTGATGCATTTATAAATCGTCCTCACGATGGCCGGTTCTACGCACCAGGACGACCTGGAACGCCTATCATCACAGTTCCAGCCAAGGGCCATCAAAATCATGTCGGTAACCTCATATCAATCTGTTTCTACCATTTTAATTAATCATGCATCTATAAATGGGAAGAACGGTTGATTTCGTGAGAAAAACCGCTACTACTACTACATTTATAAATAGTTATAACCATTAACAATCACGTGACCAGGACTTGTGAAAATACAAGGGGTCATTTATTACGACATATCTCGTTTTCTTAATATCACCAGTATATTTCTGCTTCCTCAAGAATATTGTTGTAAATTTTCACACCTTCGCGTCGTGTGCTAAGGAATGTGACTAATTTGTTTTAATACGATCTTCTCTTGCAGTGTAATTGTATTTTTTTCACCCATCTATCTCGAATAAGATTATGTCCAATTCGAACAACAAAATGCCTGAACAATACAGTTTGAAATGGAACAACTTTCATGCTAATTTGACAACTGGTTTTCATGGATTATTCGAGGATGAAGATCTGGTGGATGTCTCTTTGGCAGTCGAAGGAAAGATTATTCAAGCTCATAAAGTCATTCTGAGTGTTTGCAGTCCATACTTTAAGAGTTTGTTTAGAGTAAGTTAAACATATCACCAATGATGTGAAATAACAGGAAACTGATTTTCTTGTATGTGACTGGGAGTAATGTCCAGTTTCGAGAACCAATTACATCCGAAGTGGGCCCTAACAAATTTCATTTAAATCAGTGCAAAATACTTCGCACGGCGGACGAGCAGATATTTTTAATCAATTTTTAGTTTCTACGTACCTTGAAACCTAAAATATGAAATTTTGATGGGGGGGATACAGTATCTCACTTAAAGTCAACTATTCTCCCTATTTCGTGATTCAGGCTTTGGACAAGCCTGAATCCTGAGGAAGGGAGATATTTTTTTGGTGGTGTATTCAAAAGGTTCATTATTAAAAATAATTATTATATCAAAGATCCTGAATACACCATTTCCTGCCAGTTACTGAAATTTAGCAACATCTGTGTGTATTTAAACGGAAGTCCGCTCGGAGAAATCCCGTATACGTGCTCTCAGTGAGGATAACAGAGTAGCTTACTACCTTCTGCAACTAATTATGATAATATTTTTTGTTTGGCAGATTCACCCTGAAAAGCATCCGATTGTATTTCTAAAGGATGTTGGTTACAGCGAGGTGATTGGGTTATTACAGTTCATGTATCAGGGACAAGTAGACGTCTCCCAAGAACAATTAACCGAATTTCTCAGAGTCGCTGAAATGTTACAGATCAAAGGCCTTGCATGTAATTCAGACACAGAGCCCGTAAGTAAAATTAAAATGTTATTTTTGTCTTTTTCCGGAAGAGGAGATTACGGTTTCTTAGGAACTATTAGCCAAGATCACACCGTACACGGTAAAAATACGTTTTTTTTTTTTTTTATATATATATATATATTTATACAGCGATCGGATTTTTTTCTATCATTGAAATTTCTATCACAGGGTTAATCATTGAAATGTTACAGATCAAAGGTTTATTTGTAATAAAATAAATCCATTAACTCATTATTATAACATTTATCATTGGTTTTGAAGGTAGGGTGAATGTTGCCTGGATGAGTATTTCCAGAGTACAATAATAACATTTTTTTTTTCTTTCTTTTTTTCAGGAACCTACTAATGATTTATTTTTTTTACAGATTTTTCCCCCTGGTCCCTTACGAATATCCCTTATTGTAATGTGTCAGAAGTAAAGAAACCTCTGAAACACAATAAATAATAATAATTATATTAGCGCCCCTGTTCCAATCAATGTCCTGTATAAAGAGAGAACATACTATTTCAAACGAAATTGAATTGGATGGGACCTACTGGAAGTTTTTTATACACATATAAGTAGTAAGATCCGGCCGCTTGGGGATAATGATCTTGGGAAGGGGATCCATTCTCTACTTTCGATATGTAGTAGTAGAGTAGCGGTTTTTCTCACGAAATCAACCGTTCTTCCCATTTATAGATGCATGATTAAGAAACAGATTGATATGAGTTTACCGAAAAGGTTTTGATGGTCCTTGGCTGGAACTGTGATGGTATGCGTTCCAGGTCGTTCTGGTGCGTAGAACCGGCCATCGTGACTTTCGATATCACTTACCGTTTTGATTAAACAATTAGCGATACATACACACATAAACTTATTGGGGAAAGATAGTTTGATTTTTAATATCTTGTTAATTTTCAGATCAATCCAACTCAAAATGACCCAGAGCCTCTTATTCCCGTGCCTGTTCTTTCAACACCAAAATCTGTCCCCAAACCAAACAACACAATCACCAATGGTAATAACAGCAGCGGTGTTTTGAACAACAACAACAATAATAACAACAACGCCCTCAAGAGAAAGAAGCCTCTCACAACACCGTCAACTACTTTTGTAGATGATGGTGATGAACCCTCATTCAAAATAGTCAATGTTGAATCTTTGAAGAAAGCTAAACTTGATGGGGAATCTGCAAACACAACAAACGGTGAGTTGAACACATTGAAGCCTCTCTGAAGAATCACGGAATTTGGCAGAATGAGGGGTTATTACCTATTCAACATATCATAATAGACACCCTATTGGTGTCTAAAAAAAACAGTAACGTTATTTTTGACAAGGATTCACTTAATTTTCAATTCCGACTGGAGTTTCGTCTTATTTTCAAGAAAATTGTAGTCGGAAGTCAAAAGTATGTGAATTTTCGTCAGGTTGTTCTTGTATCGGTGTTTCCCTCGAAATCAACCTTTCGTCACATTTATAAATTAATGTTGGAACCTTGATGGTATGCGTTCCAGGTCGTTTTGGTACGTAAAACCGGGAATCGTGAAGACGAATCTTTGTCATAAATAACGGTTGTGCTTTTTTTTAAAAGAAAAGATAGGTAGTTTTTTTCCGGAATTTTTGAAACTTATTTTAGTCATGAACGTAAGAATGGATCGCAAAAATTACCTCCTTAAATTTAAATATTTCACTTTTCAAGGTACTTACAATCCAAACATCAAATAAAGAGAATCTGAAAATGGCGATTTTGCCACTTAACCGAATTTAGTGGGGAGTGTAAATTTTCTTTTGTGGTCTAGAATGTCTAGATGACCCTCGAAGTTCAACGTAAAACTAAATCATATTCGATGGTAACCTAAATAATTCTTAATTAAATATAATTAAATTCTTAATTAAATATAGTCTGATTCAAAAATGGATTTAATTAAAAGTGATGGTTACAGAATAAGAAAATTATCAAAATCTCAATCAGAAATGGAATTGAAAAACAAAAAAGGGAGGACATGGGCGACGCGCCGGGATGGCTGCATATGTCTCTCTCCTCTGTTTTGTTTTGAAAGGCAAATTGTTTGCGTTAAAATTAAATTAAATAAATATAATTTTAACTCCTTTTTGCAGGTGTTATTTCAACGAATGAAAAACCAACAAAAGACAACTCCGCAGACACTCCTTCAACAAAACAAAGCCCAGAATCAGCCAAGAAACCCGTCTCCGGGTCAATGATTCCTAAACTAGAACCTGTAGAGGATTATAATGATTCCAGTCTAAGTTTCACGGACTATTCAGAAGTGGGCGAAAATTTCATGACGCATTTTATCATGGAGGAACCCCAACAAGCGGGTAAGTTTTGTGCTACCAATAGTTGAGGAGGCTAGAAATTCATAGGGTTCTATTTCAGAAAAGGTAAGATGTATTGAATTAAATTTTTGACGCATTTCGCTGCTAATAGTATTCTATGATTTCCCTTTCAAAAATCGGAAGCTAATAATATGATTCCCCTTACAAAAATCGAAAAAACGGCCATTACACGAAAACGGGTGGACCGTTTTTTGCAAACTATGTTCCAAATTAAGGTTAAAAAGGCCACCTAAAACTTTCTCGCTATGAGTTGATATGTTGTCGCGACAAAATTTAAGATATCGGACCATGGCCGGTTAAATTCGGTCAAAAATAAAAAAATCGGCCGTAACTCAAAAACGGTTCGACATTTNCGCCAAATGGGTACCTTATGAGGTAAGAAGAATGTACGCTAGCTCCCGGTCTATATTTTGTAAGATACTTTCTATTTGATACCCGCAACTTCGTATGCGTCCTTTCCGAATGTCTGTGGAATTCCATTTGGCTAAAATAATTCAGTATTATTTTTCCTTTGCAAATATCGGAAAATTGAATATATCTGGGATTCGAACCAATATACAGTAGATTCTAGAGGATCCAAATCCTTCATGATTTTGGTATGGTTTTAGGGAGATGACACTCCCGGTCATTTCTTTCTCTCTTACCGTTTGGTCTGTGTAATTGGCGATAACAAGCTCCTAGTTGAACTTGAATTTTCCCTTTCTCTTTTAGTATGTAGGTAAATTTCAAGTTTCGAACATTAGTAGTTGTCAAGCTATGTTGATTATTTACGAGTGAGTGAGTGTGTATATCAACAAGGCTTTCAATTGACCACCACAAATTATTTTTACACTACTTAATTGTGTGTTCGCAGATTCTTCACTTCGTTCACAACTGTCCTCATTCAACAATTTCTCATTTGATCAAAAATCTGCTGGTTCAACTCCAACCAACACTTCATCTTCAAACTCCGAACAAACCCAACCCAATAAGTTAACCTCCCAGCAGATCATGAACATTGACGTTTCACTACTACAAGGTAAGCCAAACAAAATTAGCACCCTTATAATTTGGTGTTGGGATAATAACAAGAAAAGGAGCTGAACTAGATAACGGTTTCGTATTTCGAAAAACGCTGAAACACGTCCTCGTTCTTATATGGAACTAACCGTTTTGAATGAAAAGTAGAAGAAAATTACTTGGGGATTCAATTGAAATTTGTATGCAAATCAATTGAGGTATTCCAGTTTGAAGTTGAGCTTTTCTACACCTTTGCTTTGTCGTAGCTCTTCAGTTTTGCCCATTATTTAAAGTGATTATCCTCATTGGTAAGAAGACTTGGAATCTGTTTTAACAAAACTTGGGACTTTAATCTAGAACTAATTAAAGTCTCATAGTTTTGGTTTCAAGTGTCTCAAAAGGTTAACTTCAACTTGGAATATCTCTAGCCCTCATTTTCTAAATATATAACCCATTTTGGTTATATATTTAGAAAATTTAGCCCCATTTGAAATTTCAAAGTTGACCCCCTGGGACATCCCCAAAATTTGAAAATTACCAGAGAACGTTTCCCTTCTGGTATAGCGTTCTTCGAAATTGGAAATCGTCCTCCAGATTTTGAGTTCCAGTTCTCTCTTTTGTGGTGACACCCCTCTATAATATTTTTGCAACATAAATATTGGATTCTCCAAACTTTATTCTAGAGTTTATTCTCCAGTTAAGTCTATAACCTTAGAATCTACAGTTAACAAAATAACTCGGTTTAATTAAACTTTGTTTGTCTTTTGACTTTTTGATTGGAGAATTTTGGAAAGATGGGTTGCACCAAAATTGATTCTCAGGTAAACTCTACAGTTAAGCAATGTAACCGTAGAACCTCGAATTAAAAAGATAACTGTTAAATCAACAAAACTTTGGCTCCTTAATTCTTCAACTAACTTTAATGATACTCCTAGTATACAGTCACGGGTCAGATCGAGTCATAATATATCCCTTATGAGATGTGTTAGTTTATAAAACAACTCTTGAGTGCACGAAAATTTCTCTCTCGCTCGCTCTTTAGCGCGTTTTGTCCATTCCCAATGTTGCTTAACTTCCACTTGAGCTGCATTCTAGGGTAGAATTTGTTTCAAAAACTGCCGAAAATGAAATTTTATGTATTTCCCTAAGTTCTCGAGATTTACTATTTTGTGCATGAGCTTTGTATGTATTTTTTTTTTTTTTTCTTCTTTTTTTTGCACCCACTTGCATTTTATTATTATTGATGTTTTTTATCAAGTTTCTTTATATTTCTGCTTCTATGTTTACTCTCTCTATTGTATACGAGTAGAAGAAAATAATTTCTTTAGATTGCACACCTAAACCTCGTTCATTATGATAAATCGCTGAGGCGTGACTCAGAGCAGTAATTTTGGGGACATTTCCCCTTTTAAAAAATCCCTCTTGCAAGCAATGGTATTCGAATTTTGGATGGTCGTAAAACTTTCCCTAGGCTTTCTGGTGGCGTAAACAGGGGGTAATAGGTAATTGTGTTCGATGATTATTTATAGGCAATTGAAGGTTTAGGATTCCGTACTAATAGAATCTTATTACCGAGCTTAGACCGTGTCCTCTCTATTTGTCCGCCTTTCGTTTTCTCAGGAATGATAGGAGATGTTTCAAACTTTCACAATTCGTTTTTCGATAAAGCCTAAATCTCAACAACTCATTAATAGCCTAAAAAATTTAATATTGAAGGTGCGGAATCCTATTAATGTTATATTGTTGTTTATCCAGTTTAATTTTTGGCAATTCTCTTATGGGGGAGGAGTCCACGTTATTATGATAACTCATTTTTTGGGGTTCCAGTGAATTTTTTTAAAAAACGACAATAACTCGTATTATTTTGGTAATGACCTGCGCAAGAAATGTCGCTAAAAACAAGAGAACTCAATCTCCGAAAACAATAATAAAACAATCTGTTTGATACGCGTACAATTTTTATCAATCAAATTGTCGATCATCTTTCTAAATAAAGTTCTGGTCTATTTTCATTGCTTTGCCTCTCAAACCCCACATTTTGTCCGTCTTTTTTAATCATATCGTAGTATGTTATTTTGCTATCAATGTTATTTTGTGTTTGCATTTTTTTTTTTTTTTTTTTTTTTTTTATATATAATTTATTAATTATTTTGAGTTTATGATTTAATTATTAATTCGTGTGTGTGTCTCACCATCCAGTAGTTGATCAATTATGAATTTCCTTTTATTTTACTCACACTTGTAGGTAAGTCATTATTTTGTTTAATTATCTATTATTAATTTTAATTAGATTTTTGATCCTTCTTTTTATTTTTAAATTCACTATGGAATCATAGAGAGCAAGGTTGTGAAATACTTTGTAAGGCTGTGATTAACACTAAAAAATTTGTGACCATAAACAACGAAACGAAAAAAATACCTACTTTTCAAATTTTTATGTTATACGATTCAAGGTATAGAGAATCAAATGAAAAATGCGTTCGTTTTTTTATTCGATTTTTGAAATCTACGTAACTTGAAAAGTAAATTATTAATTTTTTGAAAATGGTATTCTTCAATAAAAGTGAATGAGAAACACATATGCTGAATTTGGCAGAGCTTTTTATTGTGTTTTTAGTTTGCTTGTGTTTTTATCCCTTCGATTTACAATTAATATTTTCCAATCATTATTTTAATTTCTAACATTGTTTGATTGCATAATTTATTTTGAATTCTGACCCGCATGGAGTGTGTAGATCACATTTTGTGAGAGCGTGTGTGTGTATGTGTTTTTGTAGTTATGCAAACTATACGAAAGATAACCGAAAAAAAAACATCTGAAGAAGCAGTATAGCTTAGTCATTATAACTCTTATACCGTTCATCCGATGAAAAATAAAGCTAATATAGGGGTAGTACTTAATGGTAATTTGGAAAGGCGATATGAAAAATAGAAATTGGGTAAAAAGATAATCGGATAAGGGAAACTTTTGATAATAGAGATTACCCGATTTTGAACAAATATTAACTTGTAGTTAATCTTGAAATAATCCCTTGGGCTTATGGACGAACTGGAATAATGTGTGTTGAGAAAAATATATTTGCGCCAGTGAAGAAATCTATGTGGGACTCGCTGAAGACATGTCATGACAATTTCATCAAAATCGGATGAACATTAGAAGAGTTATATGTTGAACACAAAATTTGACGACAGACAAGCGCGTGACGAAATGTGTTCCTTGATGTGTATCTTTGCGATTGGATTTTGTTTTTCAACCTCTGCATGCGTACAAAATTTTCTATCTTCCCTTAGTTTGAAATCAAAACAAACAACATTATTCATATCCTTAAATTTTCCAGAATGGTGTTTTAAAAAGCCTCGAACATATACATGGCATCCAGATACAATGAAGGCAGCAATATTAGCAGTTCAGAGTGGTCGAAAGTTACGTGAAGTATCGAGATCATTCAATTTACCATACAGTTCAATCCGAAATCAACTTTTTAAATTAAGTCAAGTGAGCGCAACAAATACGAATCAACAAGCAGAGACAGCAAGTGTTGCTTTGAAGTAGAATCCGACGTAACGCAACGTCGTGCTTTTCTTGTAATGTAGACTTCGCGACAGTAAATGTCGATTTGAAATAGAACCAAACCAGAGGTAGATTGAAACTAAAACTCAAGGGGGTATATTAACTTTGAACCTGTGCAAGCGGGGTGGAAAGTAATATTTAGTATTCTCCAATAAAAGAAAAAGAACAAGGGAAAAATGACTTACTCTGGTCTAAACTTGTTTTTTTTTTTTCTCCCTCGAGGTGCCCGGAGGGACGTGACCCACATATATTGGGTGTAAAATGCGTTCCTTAAAAACTACATGTCACATAAGAGGGTATCCCTAAAAAATATTCTAGAAAACTTAGCAACAAAAAATCCGCTCCCAAAGTTACGATTTTCTACAACCATTTCGGAATGGTAATTTAAAATTGAATGAAATTTGTACCGCTTAATGTTGTACGTATATTTTCAACCACTGTTCAGTCCTAAGGCGTTTATTCGTCTTTTTTTTCACGACAGTTCAATTTTTTTAAATTCAAATTCTGACATTCGTATAGATTTGCCTTATCACTTATTCCGGGGCTTTTTTAAAGATGAATCCACACAATTTTGAACTGATAAATCCTTCTTTAATTTGAATGAGAGCCCGTAAAATTTTTCTCCTCCGCCTGATGATTGTGGAAAAATCCTATCTTTCAAAAATCAAGGTTTTGTAACATCAGTTATGTTCAGAAATGTCTACAGAAATTCATAAAAATAATTGTAACTTTGTAGACGGGGTTTGTCCTTATGTTGGAAAACACGTTTTAGAGAATACACTTCAACACACCAAGGCGAACTGCAACGCAAACCATCGCAGTTTCAGTCAACGGTCGTCAAAAAGATTTTTGGAAACCTGTTACTAATATTTTCCCAAAATTGTATTTAAAAATAGAGAGAATAATTTTAAGGGGAACACTGGTACAACCTATAAAATATTTATGTGGTTTCAAGTAACGCGTTTTTTGATTGTGGCAATTAGCTTTATTTTTAACCTTATCTAGTCAAAGTACTTAATTTCAATTATTGTTCTTTATTTTATTTTGTCTTCGCATTTTTTTTTTTTTTTTTNTTTTTTTTTTTTTTTTTTTTTTTTTTTTTTTTTTTTTTTTTTTTTGATAAATTGATAACCTAAACTGAAGGGTTAAAACAAGAATACGTAAAGTAGAGTGTATGATTAAACGAACACGCGGACCCAATTCCTCAAAACAATGGTCTATTTGTATTTTTTTATGTATTATTTGTTAACATGATGTTTCCTGAACAAAGAAGACTGCAGTTCCAAAAGAACCACTAGTCTTTAGTGCCCAATATTTATGAGAACTGATGGGTCTCAATTTAATTTTTAATCTCTGCAAAGATATCCCAATTCGATTTTATTTAATAATTATTATAATGGAAAATAGTTTTATTGAAAATGTAATGTAAATTAATGAAAATAGTACAGGGGGTGTGTCTTGTTCAATACTTCAGGAACGTCTCAAAAAACAATAGGCTTCCTGTATTTATATCAATTGACTGAACGAAGTCAAGCCTACTGAAAACTGCACGATTTTTGTTTAATCGTCTATTTGTACCAAGATAACTCTCGAACAACGCATTGTTCAACTTTAATGAATCTTGTATACAAAAAAAGGGGGGAATTTTATTTATTTATTATTATTTTTATTTTATTTTCGTGACGATTCCAAAGGTTCATGTTTGAAAATAATAAACCAATATACTACTCATTAATACCTACTATTGTACATCAGTTTCCACATGTCTCACCCAGTTCTAAATTTGCTGCGTAAAGTTCAGCCGTGATTCTACTGGGTTAAAGTAGATTTCTTTCGACCCGGCCACGTCTTGAATCAAAGACCTTTGGATTTCTAAGGCGCACACACGTATTTTTTTTTACAGTTAGGATTGCATTAGGTAATCTCTATCTGGGTCCTATCGTGATTCAGTTTCATATTGATGACGACGCGACGTGAACCATGTTGGCAGTCCTGGTCCTGGTTTGAATTAGAACCTCTCTGTACTAATTAAGATGTTTTGTTTTTTGGGGTTTTGTGCAAACACTGTAAATATTCAACAAAATTTTTATTGTAAATAACGAAACACTAGTAATAATATTTTCTATTGTTAAGTGAACTATTCCTCGTCAGTAAGGAAATAGGAGACTATTTTTTTCTAATTTAATTTGAATAGTTTAATTCCTTTTTAACATTTTTATTTTTTATCTACAATTCGCGTAATAAGAGTTGAGATAATCAGTGAGCGTTTTTATATGGTGATAGCATGTTTTGGTAAGAAAGAGCGGCAACCTTGCCTCATTTCGTGCCTATAATTGTAGAACTGTACTTCCGTATGCATGAGGAACAACTCAAAAGAGACGTCTCCATGTGTAGACGGGCTTAAATATCATAATTTCATTGGACATCACGACACTTTTATATCAGCATTATTTCATCAACTTATCATACTATTAAATCTAATGTTAATGTAGTAACCACAGAGCCGTGTGTGGGTTAGTATGTTTCGATTAAAATAGATAAAGTTATTCACGTAGTTAAATAGTCCAACGTCATGTTGGATGATTGTGTTCGTTGTAATGCACACTGTTTATAGCGTTATGATGAACAACCCGACCTGACACTCGCTCGCGGCATAAAGGCGGACCAATTGTTTTCTTGTGATTTTATTACACGTTTTAGCATTGTGATAAAAACGAATGAAATAAATAATTGTAAAACAAGTTTAATTTTTGGAACTTGTTTACATTATTAACGATATCAGTTGTAGTGTCCAGTCCCTTTTCATAAAATTTAGCAATTGATGATTGATGTGTGGCCGTTGAAATTAATAATAAGCTATACACGGTGTCGATATTAGAGTACAGTTCCTTTATGGTTTATTACATCGTTCCAATAGGCGCCTGTAGTGAGTCGATATTAGAGTACAGTTACTTTATGGTTTATTACATCGCTCCAATAAGCGCCTGTAGTGTGTCGATATTAGTAGAGTTATTTTATGGTTTATTACATCGTTCCAATAGGCGCCTGTAGTGTGTCGATATTAGAGTAGAGTTATTTTATGGTTTATTACATCGCTCCAATAGGCGCCTGTAGTGTGTCGATATTAGAGCACAGTTACTTAATGGTTTATGCCATCGTTCCAATGGGCGCCTGTAGTGTGTCGATATCAGGGTCGGGTTACTTTATAACATGGCTCCCTTTCTTTTGTTTTTTTCTTTCTATTATTGTTTTCTTCTCAACTGTTTTTAGTGTTTTTTTTTTTTTCACTTTATTTTTTATAGTTCCGTTTTTCGTCGTCTCTAGTTTTCCCTTCAATGATAATGGCTGAATTCATCTTATAGGTTTTTGTTTTTAAATGGGAAATGAATTTTTTAATCCTCCTCCAGGAGATCGGATACGGAGTTCATCATACATTCGGGAAAAAATCTGGAAATGTTTTACAATTTGAATATTAAAAACAAAAATGATTGTTTAGCAAATGGTTTTGGGACTGGAAAATTTCCTTAAAAGAAATATAATTCAAATGTGAATGAACCCTGTGCTTCAAAAAGCTTCCTTTTTGTATTCTCCAAGAGGAGTCTGTTTAATTTTCTCCTTTGTGTGCTTATTTTTGTTTTTTATTGCACCCTACAGATGTTTATTTTATTCGATAGACTGCAAGCATTTAAGTGAAATTTACCTTATGTATTAAACAGAGGCATTTTTTTAAACAAAAGGCTCCCTTTATTGCAGAGAATCCTTGTGTACAAGGTTCACATTTATTGGAGACACTCATTTTATAAACTTACTCAAGTGCCTAACTTACTTAATACTTGATCAGGTGTTCAAGATTGTAATTAGATTTCTCACCGAAATTCATAAAATAGGGGTGTTAGGAACCATGTGGAATAACGAAAAAAAGATCCTGAATTAGCGTTTGAGACTATATTACAACCCTGAGAAAACCCTTAGACACGGCGGGAATGTTTTTTTATATAATTTTTATCCAATTTTAAATTTTAGTTAACTTTAGTTCTTTTTAAAGTGTAGGAAAGGATGCAAGCACATAAAAATATGTTTTTCTTCTTTACAAAGAGATATACAAATACACATATATGGACACAACAAGATAATACCAGATAGGAATACCACATCCATGGCCAAGGAACTTTTTTCTCTGTGTTGTAATGTTTTTCTTCTTTACAAAGAGATATACAAATACACATACATGGACACAACAAGATAATACCAGATAGGAATACCACATCCATGCCCAAGGAACTTTTTTCTCTGTGGTCCACGATGAATCGAATTTATGTGTTGACCTCGTATTTTCCCCTAACCATAGAGGGTAAAATACGTTTAAACGTCAATGCCTTGCAAAAAAAATAAAATAAAAAAAAAAATCCCCCTTAGATTTCTTACCCCGAAATACTACCATTCAAGTCCACATTTCTCTTGATAAAATAATTAATTAGTCAAAACAATTTGTATACCATGGAAGACCTTCGTCGAAAATCAGAGAGCTCCTTTCAGTTTATTTTCGCATAAAAAAAAAAAACTTTTTTATTTTATATTCAATTCGTAATATAGAGAAGATAAAGCATTTCATTCGTGCAGAATGTACTTATGCACATATGCATGCTTTTTTCTGCTTTAGAAATAATATATGTCAATAATAATTATGAATTTGGGCCACAGTAGAAAAAATACTTTCGTTTTTTAAAAGAAAATAATGTATACATTGTGACATAACATACAAATGTGAACCGTTTTATCTTGAAGAACATTGAACATTCGAAAGTTGTCCCGTATCTTCGTTTTCAACGTAAAACGGTTCATATACGAATACAGCAAATCAAATTCATCAATCTCCCAAATGTAAAACCTTTATTTTATATTATACAGGATGTTGGGCTATAAATGGGCCACATGGGTAGGTGAAATATAAAATTCTTAGAGAAATTTGTACCTTTCTCATGTCGAAAAAGATTAGACAAAAAAAAAAAAAAAATAGATTACTTGTATTACTTTAGGTTTTACCCAATTTCGCAAAAGTTTTTTTAAATAAAATTTAATGATTTAATGTCCATTCACTTTTTCGAAGTTCACACAGAACTCAATTTGCAACGGATATTGTGCTCCCAAAATGTCCTCCACCCTGTACCTTGGTTATGCTTGCCTGAACTAATAAATTTTATTAAAGATGTCCCGTTTGATCCCACAGACCCGGATCTCATTTATAGCCAAACACTGTATGTACCTACGAGTATTTGTATTTGAGAATTGAGGAATTGAAATGTAACCCTATGCTGTGCGCCCTCTATACCTACTAAAGTTGAACAAATGCCATGTACTATATTGTCGCCTATACTGTATACAGACAAAATTATATCTAGTTTTAAATTCTGGTCATTTCATATTTTTAAACCAAAGTGTTCTTTTTATTTATTTTTTACTTTCAAAGTACAATCGTGGGATACTTTAGTTTATAGTACAATATTTTATCGGTGAATGTCTGCTTTTTTTTGGTGACTGGGAATAAAATCATATCAATTTGATGTACTTAAATCTATCTCTACCACTTTTCAAGTTACAACTTTAGCTATGAAACTGAACTCTATGGGGGGTAAAATAAAAGTGAGAAATAAACACATTAATTTATGTATGTACGAGGTGTGTTAAAAAAATAAAGGGAATTTTTGAGAGTCCGATTGTCGATTTTTTTTCATAATGTTGGTACACATGTCCCTGGAGTATGATAACATTTTCAGCTGGATTCATTGTTTACTTTGTCAGTGGCAGCTACTAAGGTTAGTTAGACTTGTTTTTATAAGCTCGGCAATTTTAGTTTGTTGAAGAAAACAAAAATTGATCAAGGGATTTGTGTCAAATTTGGCCTAAAAAAAATGAAATAAAGTGTTGCAAAGTGTGTAAAATGTTAACAAAGGCCTATGGTGAGTCTGCTATAAGTAAAACGAATTTTTACGAGTTAAATAAGCATTTCCAAGATGGCCGTGAAGACGTTCAAGATCACGAACGATACGGACGCACCAGCACATCGACCACCGGTGAAAAAAGTGAAAGAAATTATTTTGAACGATCGCCGAAGTCGCTGATGATGTTGGAATATCGATTGGCTTTTCTTCACTCCGTTTCCGGGAGCAATCCGAAAATAACGCCCGGATTTGTTGGAAAACAATTCATGGCTTTTGCACCACGATAATGCACCTGTTCTGCTCACCCTTCATTGCTTGTTAGTGAATTTTTGGCCAAAAACAATACTGTAACGTTGCCCCATCCTCCATATTCGCCAGACATGGCTCTTTTTTTTCTATTTCCAAAAATAAAGAGAACCTTAAAGGGACGTCGTTTTACAAGCACAGATGACATTAAAAGAGCATCGCTGAAAGAACTGAAGGCTATCCCAAAGATCGAGTTTAAGAAGTGTTCCGAGGATTGGAAGAGGCGCTGGCACAAGTGCATAATATCTAATGGGGACTATTTTCAAAGCGACAACATTAATGTAGACGAATATATATATATATATATATATATTTTTTTTTTTTCAAAAAACGAAAATTCCCGTTATTTTCTGAACACACCTCGTATTTTAATAAAGGTCAATATATTTATACAAAAAAAACTAATTTGCAAGCACAGGTTTGCAATTTTATCACTCTGTGAATCGAGAAACTTGAAAAAGGTGAATTCGTAAATGGGGAAAAATTATCTATTAAAAAAAAACACGATTATTTACTTTTATTTCACGTGGAGAAACACGCATTATGGTCTGCGAGAAAAATTGGACAATCTGTCTGTTTGTATGGAAAATGGAGTTCGCACATCTACCGTCCTCAAAAACCTTAATGATTTTTATGAAATTTTGTATTGAAATTACTTTACAAGACGGGCGAGTTACTGGAATTCCTAGATCTCTGTGAACGAGGTTTTAGTAGACGACAAGACCTTGTGTTGAAAATATTTATGTAGACATCTGTGAGCTGCTTTATTATTAGGTACTTCTTATTCTGGACTCAATCAGGTACGTACCAACATTTTACTTTCTATTCTGGGAAGGTGGAGGGTGCACGAATAGCACATCATGGTGGAAAAGGGTATAATTGCATGCAAATCTACATAAATGAAATATGTTAACATTAACGTATTTCATTTTGTTGTTGTCTTATCAACGACATTCAAACTATTTTCAGACAAAAGAAGTCTGCAACCCTGAATATATCACTTCACTCAAGAGCCGCATAACAGTAATAAGTGATAGTTTTGTGACACTAATTTTGGAAGTTCGAAAAAATAATATATGAGAAAACCTTGATTTTTTATTTAAACCAAGTACTGCCAGATGTTCTAAACTGCATTAAGGCAAAAGACTTATATTGCTTGATTTTTTCTGACTTTATTGCTACTACTTGGTTAGATACGGTGCCAGATATAAGTAGCAAGGTTTGAATCAACCCAATTGAAATCGGCAGCTCTATGTTCGGGCAATATATATTCCAAGTGAACTTGTTACATATCGAGAACCAATCACCTGATGATTGTAGGTCATCGTCTCATTTCCTGTTCGAATATTCACCGCATTTTTGTCTTTCACCTAGGAAAATCCGAGGTGAGAGAGCGGTCAAGGCGTCAGTCGTTCTAAAATTAAAATGCTATATCCTATAACAGCTTTCAATGGTCATGACGTGTTGCCATAGATATGGTAAACGCATTTGTTCATTGAAATCTTCAAAAACACGCTCGTTTTGTTTTTCTTTGCGTTGCAAAAGTAGCGTTTTGCTTGATGACGTGTGATCTTAGCTTATAATACAAAGCTCTGCGATGAACTCTGCATTTTTTTTTCTTTTTTAATGAGGAAGAAAAATTTGCTTCATTTCAAGTAGAGGTGTAAATTGGTTGCGAACCTCTGAAACGGTTTTTGAGAACCTATACTGTTATGCAATATTGCCCCGGAACCGCACAAGCATTGCATCAGGTTCATTTTTATTTTATTTTTAAATACGAGACATTTAACATTCAAAAATAATTTCTTTTTATATGAATATTATTATTATTTTTACTCTTCGTTCACTCTTCCTGGAAATTGCATGAAGAGTGCGCCAAACTGGATCATCTCACACTTTTTGAGCACATTGTCATCATATTCGCTTCTCTCCAGCCGGATGTACCGCACATTTAGCACCACCATGGGAGACTTTAGGGTACCACGGAAGTGAGCAGTATTACCCCCGATCAACTCCGCATTGGCCCCTCTCAGTTTTTACTTAGCCTATATTCAGTCACTAACGATTTACTCTTTCTCCAAATTTACAGATCAGAACTATTTTTCATATGATTTAAGTAACTATGAAATGGCACAAGTTATATCGAAGAAACTCTATCATCGTGGTTTTTATTATCGACGCGAAAAAATGACTTACAATAAAAAACTCATGTGGAAATGTATAAGTTACTCGAAAACTAAATGTTTGTCTCGAGTTCATACATATGATGGACGTATAATATTCTCTTCAGATAAGCATAATCATTTACCTCACTGTTTGGATAATGATCAAAGTGTATATCATCAACAATCTCAAAATACAATGAAAGCTGTCTACAGAGATGGTTATGATTTTATAGGACTTAACAAATTTAACGAAGGTGCGTCTCCAGTAAGTGGAAAACCAACACAAAAAATATATCAAGATTTTATTGGAGGACATCCGACGAATTCTGGAAAACTGACCACCCCTCAGAAAACATTAACAAATCAAGATGATTATGTAAATAAAAAAAATAATAATAATTTTATAGGAAATAATGACGAAAACTATAAAATTAATGATAATAATTGCACGTCTGACGTTGGAGATGTGAAGAAAAAAGTTATCAATGATTCGATAATTGATAAATTGAAGATAAGCGATACGATTAGTAAGAATTTGAATGAATTGTCAAAATGTGCGATCAAACAGGAAATGATAACATGTACTCCTGAGATTTGTTGAAACTATAATTTGTACGATTGTGATTAGATTCAATATCTTATTCTAGATTTAAGAACAACAACAAAATTCGTTTTGTACGATTGTGATTCGATTCAATACCACCGTATTCTAGTTTTAACAATAACTGATTCCCGCGGATTCTACCAATATTATATTTATCATGCTACATTCTAATTGTTATTTTTAATTACCTGAAACAAGATTTTCACAGAAAGTGTTTTCCTTGATCTTCCTGTTCTCGAATATTTTTTAAAGGAAAAATTCGAGTCACACGTAGAACCAAATGAGATCTACATACCGAATTTCATAAAAAAAAATGGTTAACACTAAGTTGTAAAAGTGCCTCGTACGGTGTGCGAACGGTTTTTGTATTCATTTTTTGAATTCTACCTTGAAACTTGAAATATCAAATTTTGAGGGGGGATGTATTTTTATACGTATTCACACAATCATTNTTTACCCTCCATTCGCTGGAAACTTGCAAACCAGCTACTCACATTGTCCTCACCCAGCCTGGTTTGGGCCGGAAAAATGAGCCAACGATACGTGGTGTTCCCAAGCGGTCACCCATCCAAGTACTGACCACGTCCGACGTTGCTTAACTTCAGATCTGACGGGAACTACGTGGCCAAACTGAACTAGTTCTCAGTTCAACAAAACGAAATTTGTTAAAGCCATTCTCGGTAACCTTTTTTTTAAAAAAAGAAATAATAACCGCTCTAGGTTACAATGTTATTTTCTACACATTTTTAGAAGGCTTTAATTATATTTCTTAAAATATTGTCGTGTCACTCGAAATTCCATTTTTTATTGAAACAGGTTACAAAAAATTAAACAAATTAATTATTTATTGATCTGGACGTCGCGTCGTGATGAAATGATTACCTCTAAACGTCACTAAAAAGAAAATCTTTCTTTTTTATTGGGTTGTGGGGGGGGGGGAATGGAGAATATCCGAAGGTAGAAGATTTTTATACATTGGGGATTTATAATGTATCAAGTTCCGTCCGCTTAATTTATACTGTAAGTCTGAAATCATAGTACATGCATCGCTCATCAACATCGCAATCGGTATGATGTTCCTCATAATGTTTCGAAAACAAATACTACTTGTATTTTAATAGGAAAGCACATCATACGCAAGGGTTTCCCCAAGTAGCAACTAATGACCGTAAATAGGTTATCTACGTACAATACTACGCCCCCCAATCATAGATTTTATCCTCTAAAAGTCTAATATAATTAATATGTTATTAGATGGGCGGTGCGTGCACTATTTTTAGACCTTCTTAACGTAGGTATATAGCTATGCAGATGGCGCAACGCGTTCAATCGCAAGTTGTTGCTAAATTTATCGTAATTATTTTCAACAATTTTTGAATGCCTATATGCGTCTAGCCTCTAGTATTTCGAAATGTATGATCAATTTAAAATACCCCGAAAACCGGAGGGAGTCTGTTAACATAGACGAACTCCTTGAAAATATAGAATTATTCGGGACACAAAAACATTAAGATTATAAATAGATCATATATTTTGCATCGCCATGTAATGTAAAAACTTGTACATTGTTGCATTAAGATTAGAAGATATAAAGAGTGAACCAGAATAATGTTATCACAGGCCTAGGGTAATCCCTGAAGTAATGCGAAAGCGGTTACGGGGCGCAACTTTTTTTTTTAAAAAAAAAGGAGGTAAGTTGAACAGGCCATTTCCAAAACGAAATACTCTATTGAGTTGACCCTTCTCGTAAATTTGTAAATTTCGACTTGATCCCAAAAAAAAATTGAACCGTACAAATCCGTACTCTAAGCTACTAAATGACACCAAAATTGTCTCATTATTCACCTCTTTTGACGAAGCTCTGACCGGATATTTTGTACTGGTTTCGTTGGTTAAAATTATATTTTTAAATCGGAAACGAAAGTTATACTAGGTGATTTTACGGGTCGAAATTTGCAAAATGTGGCCGTCATCATGAAAACAAAACGAAAACGTTATATATTGAGTAGAGTATTTTGTGTTTTTTTTTTTTTTTTTTTTTTTTNTTTTTTTTTTTTTTTTTTTTTTTTTTTTTTTTTTTTTTTTATAGCATCTACACTACATTTATGATGGGAAGTTTCAGTCATAAATGCAGCAATTACTGGCGCTCAATTGTGTTGGAAATATCCTGCTCTAACTACCCTAGCCCTGTGATAACGTTATTCTAGTTCACCTGTACACATAAATATGTATAATATGATTCATGGATTTAAGGCAGGGCTGCCCAACACGTCGATCGCGATCGACCGATCACGGAGTGATTTTTGGTCGATCACGTGGAGAAAGATGAGATTTCTGAGACAAAGTTAAAGTGTTGTCCTCGAAGATGAAATCGTGAACCTTAGATCCGACATCCAACTAAAGGCCATGTTAATAGAAGAAAACTTTTGGAATCTTCTCTGCAGACATAGTATCCAAACCTAAGAATCTTCTCTGTATCCAAATCTAAGAAGAAGTATTGAAATGTTACATTCACTCTTTGGCTCAACCAATGTGAATCCGCTTTTTCTTACATGAAGATGATCAAAAATAAAAACCGACGAACACACCGAGCAATGCCTGAGCCCAGCATTATTATAAGGAAATTGACGTTAGAATATACTTATCTATGTACATTGTTGTATTAAATGTTTACGTACGTAATTTTAAATTTTAATTTTTGTATTTTGTACATTGATGTGTTGAGATTGTCTGAATCTATATTATCTACTTAAACAATTTGTTTATAATTTTACAACAATCCTTTCTATATATTTTTTTTATAATTTGTGATTTTTTTTTCTATTATTTTTTATTACTTTTTTGTATAATGACAAATTCCATGACTTAAATTCCTATCTCATTTTATATTTTTTTATATAATTATTTATGTTTTATATTTATTCTATGTATTTATTACCTACATACTTATAATTGAGAGATTTTAAAGAAACCAATGCGCGTTAAAACAACAATAATATAAAAAAAAATTGAGGCGAACTTTTTTTGTGATTGATTTTTAAGGTTCATTATTGGAAATAATAAAGCAAAAATTAAATAAATTACACATTTACGATTCGGATTAACAGAAAGCTAGCCTTCTACTGCTGTTTTTTTCTCCGAGTATTTAAAACAGTTAATTTGTAATAAAGATGGCTACTAATATTACACTTGATCAAGCCATTTTTCATATGTGAATAAGTTTGACAAGGTACTGGATTATACGAAGTTGAACAGCTCAAAGATTTCATTTGTTTTTAAATGCTCTTAAAGCAAAACGGGGTGTACCTAAGAACACAACAGTTTTCTCCACCCTTTTCAATCGCAGTCACAGGATTTGTTGTCGTAAAAAATTAAATCACCATGAAAAAAAAAACTCCTGTATACCTAATATATTCGTGATGATCAATGTATTACAGACAATAACAGAAAAGGAAACATTTTTTATGATTTTTAAATTCTTCATCTCCAAATGTGTGCATTTCCGGACACACGTTCACAGAATATGTTTGTCTTATTTTGAACACCAGAATCACCCGTAGAAAGATTTTATATGCAACCCCCCGTACTATTATGTTAGTGGCCACTTAACAACCTTTTAGATTATATTTTTGGAACATGTAAAAATATTTTGCAATATTATTTTAATTATGGTCGATCTTAACACCATGAGTTTAAGGGTGACATGTAAAAAGTCTAAGCTGGGAGAATCCACCATACCCGGGGAACCGAATCTTGGTTTTATTGAAATCGGGTTTGCATAATATAAACGTAGCCTAATTCTTATTTTTATTAAAGAGAACATAGAATTTCTCCTAGCTGACGAAATTGCATGAGTTTATCTGGAGATCGTTTTAAACGTAATGTTGAGACGCTTGAAATCTGGATTTATAAGAAAAATGAACTTAAGTCATGGTGACGAGATCGATCCTTACAGTCATAACCTTGCTATTTGGTTTTACAAAGGGTAATGTTTTGGAGTATCTTTAAAATAAAAGGCGAGGAAATTGATGGGGAAGTCTGGCTCAATTAAAAAAATGTAGACTAGTTGACTACTTCTTGAATATTTGATGGCCGAGTTATTAAGGCCATTGACCCTTGCGTCCTTAGGTTGTGGGTTCAAATCCCGCCCGGAGCGAAAAAAAAATCAAATTTTCTCGTTTATGGAATTGCATGGCTGTAAAAGACAGTGCCCCGAAGTAATGTGGAAGCGCCCCGGGACATAACCTTTTTTTATATAAAATATATTTGATGTCCTAAAACGCATGGAAGTCGACTTAAAACACTTGTTGATGGGGGAACTTGTGTAGACACGGCAGTTTCAGACCAAGTAAAATTAAGAGTAGAAATAACGAATCTTTGCCCTCTCACCACTGAGTAGCTGATTAGACTTGTAAGATTTTTTTATTTATTTTAAACAAATGAATTAGTGATATTTTCATATGCTAAGTATTCCTCATGAACTGTTGTATTCTTGTTGATATTTATTTTAATATTTAGATTTAACTTAACCTTAAAACCACCCTTCAACAATAGAAATAAATTTTATATTTTTACACATCTTTTCTGTTTGAATTATTCATTTTAATGTTGTTGTTGTTGTTGTTGTTAACGTTCTCAACGACTCTCAATGTGTCTCCAGGCCAAGAAAGGCGGCCTCTCCAACAGGATCTGTCCATAACGCCGAGCGCTCCAGATTAGTTGGGCCTGATGGATAGTTGATGTAAATCATGAGCAACCAGCATATATAGACGAGATGCTACAGGGTTTAGCAAAGATTTATATACCAACTCTTTGAAGAAGTATCTGGAGCAGCACGGTTGGGTCCACGGAGGAGAAACACAGTGAGTGAGTTGTCGTCGGAACGATGTTGATGGTCTTTGGCCGTGCTCGAGGGCACGGGTAGCCCCGGTACGAAGAACCAACCATCTTGGGCGCCTTTTAATAAAACTTTAATTTATTCATTTTAATAAAACTGTGCGAAGAAAATTAAGTTTGTTCTCATTTTTGTGTACACAGGGTGTCTACCAGACTGGAAATCCTGGAATACCTGGAATTGTCAGGGAATTTTAGGAGACTGGAAAAGTCAGGGAATTTAGGAAAAAACGCCAAAAGTCAGGGAATTTTTCAAATTTAGTTTTTTTTTATCTCAATGGCCAATTTTATGCGTGAACATGTTTTTCCTGAAAAATTTCGCCTGCGCGCTTATCGTTTTCCTCCAAAATTTTGATATACATGTTAGGGTATGAAGGAAATTTGCTGTATAGTTTTTAAGGGCCCTGGGCCCCAATATTGTGTTTTTTGAAGTCAGATGGGGGAGTCAAAATCTTGAAAAAGTACAGTGGAAAAGTAAACTGAAAAACCTGGAAAAGTCAGAGAATTTTACTTGACGATTTGGTTGACACCCTGGTACAAGATCTTAAAAAGTATCCCATGAACAATAAAAAGCTCAAATCTTTAGGTATTTGTAAGATATACATAAAAAAAAATAGATTCTTTTTTCGGGCAGAGCCAAAAAAGTGTCAACTTTATTTGTATAATTATAAACCCTCATTTTGTTGTGACTTGAAAGTACTTACCGGTAGTTCTGTGAACTGTAGATTATTGGGTCTCCATGAGCCACCTAAAAATTAATTAGACCACACTTAACGCAATAAATGTATATACTGAGTTCCTTCAAAATCGAACGTTTGAGAGTTATCGTGGAACGAAAAGACATTTAAAAAAATGTGGAGCTGAAACTCGACCTCCCTTATTTTTAATTCTATTTTTCCTTCAGTCAATAAGTACAGGTGATCCAAGGCACATGTTTCTATCTTTTTACAAAATGGCTCTATTAAGTCCTTAAAAACTAAATATCTTAAAGACAGTGAAAGATAAACAGATGGAACTTGGATTATGTTTGTTCGTATAAAAATATACTACCAGCTCCCATGGCTCAGTGGTCACTGCTCCAGTCTTGCACTCGGGAGACCCAGGTTCGAATTTCGATCCCCGGTTGGGGCAGTAATTTGTCTCTGTGGGTTTGATTTTTCGGAGTACAGACAGTCAGTCTCGTGAGGACAATGAGTAGCTATGAGGATAAATGCGCATAGCGACCCGGTGGCAGCAGCATTGCAGCTAAAATTGAAAATTCGAAGTAGGTAATTGGATAATGATTGATATTGGAAAAATCCTACAATGCTGGCGTGAGCACCAAAGTTGTGACATAATAACACAAAGAAGCAGCATTTTTTTTTAAATGCACTTTTTCGGGAAGCTCCGTAGGTTAATACTTAGTAGAAGATACTTGACTTTAGATTGGAGATTTTTCGCTACAGCAATTTGACTAAGCCTTAAAGTGACATTTATATAATTAGAAATAAAAATTTTACACGTACCATGTACATGCGCAATATTTTGAGTCTGGATTCATAAAATTGAAATATTTTTTGACATAGTCAGTTTTTTAGACATTTTTCCGGGCCTTAATTTCTGCGGAGTACCATTCTATTTGTGATGGGTTCCTTGAAAAATCCCACTTTCATTGTAATAAATACATATACTACAATTTATTTGAAGGGTCTGGAACCGGCGAGGAGTGTTTGGCAAAACTTTACAAAACTTTTAATTTTTTTTAAACTCGCTTTTTTATTGGCTGTCATGAATTCATTTTGGACGGTCGTACATACGCAATAGAGGCATGGCCGTAAAAATATTTTCTAACCTCTAATTGGGTTAAAAAAATTCAAAGGTTTGCTAAACACTCCTCCCCGGTTCTAGAACCTTTATTATGATTTGAATACAAACTTTTTCTGTTGTGACGTCACCAAATATTCGTAATTTCAAATGACGTCATCGATTTATGATGAGAACCTTGCTACGTATTTTCTGTTTTTTTTTCTGATCAAATTACCTCATCAACAGCCATTAGCGGAAACTTCGGTCTTGGTAGTTCGAGTTCGGTGTATTTCGCTGGTCTACAGACTTTTGAAGGTCAATGCTAAACATCTGAATTCTTGGCAATTGGCATCCATTGTTGTTTTAGAATCGTGTATGATTTGTACTGTCCTCAATTTATTGTATATATTTATTCATAAAATCATGGCTGAACCAAAAGAACGTTCTTTTATTATGATCAAACCCGATGGCGTTCAAAGAGGACTTGTTGGAAAAATCATCAAACGATTTGAAGCCAAAGGATTCAAACTTGTAGGTTTGAAATTTGTTTGGGTAAGTTTTTAAATTGATACCTCTCGTCGAAATTTTTCATCGTGTATCGGTGACAGATGCCGCCGGCATTTTGTATCTGCAACGTGGTCTTGATTTTTTGTTTGCTTTCTTAGATTCTATTTTACAACAATTGTACTATTTTGTAGAGTATGGATGTTCTCTTGGTTTGATTTGAGCAGTTTTGGGACGCACCCTAATTTTAGAACTAGGTTTACTTGTGATTCCCATACGATATTTCGGCACGCCTTACGTTGCTTAACTTAGTTTTATGATGTATTAAACGTGATAAAGTCATTAGCACACCTTCAAAGCAAATGGGATGTACTCTGTTGAAAAGTAGTGCACGCCAGGAAACATTTTGTATTTTTACACCTCAAGAAAGGTTTTAATGGGCCCTGCTGGAACTGTATTGGTATGCGTTCCAGATCGTCCTGGTGCGTAGGACGATCATCGTGAAGACGAAAAAATAAATAATCCATGTGCCATATTTGACTGCTTATTTTTTTTCTTACTTTGCAAGCGTTAGGCACTTGAAACTACGAGGGGCATCATACTACAAAGCCCTTTCTGCTATCAATATTTGTGCAGTTTCCTCTCTTGGAATGGTATCGTACTGTGACGGTATTTTTTCTTCCTTCAACTTTTTTAAACTTAAAAAATGTATTCAACGTGCTGGCTGTATGTTATTGTTTCAATTGAAACAATATTATTTTGTATGTGTTTTTTAACTTATAATAAATTAAAAGATGGCTTTATGGATTTTTTTAAATCCACTACCAATATTTTTTTGCAATAAAAATGCGAGGATGTTTGCTTATATTTTTATCTGAGAGTACACTCGACAAAATAAAATTGCAATACTCAACGCTAGTCTCCCTGTATTTATTTATTGATTGCGACCTCGCTCGTACTTCTAATCTGTATCAGACATGTTCATAGGTTAATCTAATTATATATGATGTACTTTGTACTATGACTGGAAACAAGAACACCGTCTAATAAAGAAAGACATTTCAAATGTTAATTGAAACTTGATACTGAGAGTTGCATTGCCACAACTGTTAGCATTACAAGCAAGGCTAATTCAGGGTTTCAGTTAAGGAGGTGTAATCAAGTATTAGAATATCACTACCGGGCGCCAGTAAAATAAATAAATGATTAATGAAAAAGAAGCATGCAATTTTCAGAAAATGAAGTCAACTCAATTATCTGCCACCAGTTGAATTAACTCTACCATTCCAATTAATTCTACCTTTTAAAAGTACTTTTGATTAGCCCTTGTAATCCGCTACTGATTACAAAGATAATTTCACTAAATTATCACTGTATTTTATTGGCTCTTGTACATTACACTCCACTGGTTGCTAGAAACATCTTAACTATGAAAGTAGCTACTTTTTGTTGTCCTCAAGTGGCTAAGTGCACTCTGAAAAAGCAAGCAGAGTTCCGGAAATGAAAATTTAATATCCGTTAGGATTTATAAAGTCAATATTCCTACGATTAATTATATTCTTATTATTTTTCCATTTTCAGCCCACTGAAGAATTATTAAAGCAACATTATGGCGATCTAGCTGGCAAACCTTTCTTCCCCGGCTTAGTTAAATACATGTCATCAGGACCTGTTGTTCCTATGGTAATTATGAGTTATTATGTTCCCTCATTATCAATAGTGTTGGCATCATCGCGTTGCCAGTATCATACCTTCTGGTCGCAGTTACCCGCATTTTATATTTAAACATTTTTCGCTTGCGACGTGTATTTCTTGTGTGCACTTGTTTAGTTGCTTTTAACAACATCCTACGTAATAAGCGATAAAGTGTCTAATTTGGATGAAGTTGGTCGTCGTATCGCTCTAGTGAGTACTGCTCCCTAATAAGTTGTGTCCTTTTTGTCATCAGAACAGGTTCTTCTGAAATATGACAACTCATTTTGTAATTTAGCTGTGCAAATGTACATATCTTGTTTATCCAAGTTAAATTTGCAAAATAAAAACCTTTTTAATTAACTGAAAACTTATTGGTATAATGCTACTTGTCATGGTATCCTGTTTTGATAAGATTTATAAATAGATAAATCCATCTTCAATTCTACAGTCACGTGACCAGCACTGATAAATACAAAAAGGTCATTTGTGACATGTGCAGATTGTGACGAACTTGAGATGTCGGAAGGTCATGTCATGGCGTTGTTTGAAGAAGTCTATGCCAATAGTGTGAACATCAAGAACGTGATACATATTGTCAGAAGAAGTGCCAATATGGCGAAAGCAAAACTTGCGCTCACACAATAGTGTGAATATCAAGAACGTGATACATATTGTCAGAAGAAGTGCCAGTATGGCGTAAGCATAACTTGCTCTCACACAATAGTGTGAATATCAAGAACGTGATACATATTGTCAGAAAAAGTGCCAATATGGCGTAAGCATAACTTGTGCTCACACTATAGTGTGAATATCAAGAACGTGATACATATTGTCAGAAGAAGTGCCAATATGGCGTAAGCAAAACTTGCGCTCACACAGTAGTGTGAATATCAAGAACGTGATACATATTGTCAGAAGAAGTGCCAATATGACGTAAGCATAACTTGCGCTACCACAATAGTGTGAATATCAAGAACGTGATACATATTGTCAGAAGAGGTGCCAATATGGCGTAAGCATAACCTGCGCTCACACAATAGTGTGAATATCAAGAACGTGATACATATTGTTAGAAGAAGTGCCAATATGGCGTAAGCATAACTTGTGCTCACACTATAGTGTGAATATCAAGAACGTGATACACATACAAAATATTATATTCTAGGGTTGTTTAGGTTTTGTGTTTCCACCATCAACTCTGGTGGAGAGAATGCTAATTGCACTCAAGATCAGGGTTGGCATGTTCAAAACAAACTGTTTTAAACATAGTGGCTGTTTTAAACATTTTGTTTTAAACACATGTTTAAAACATGTTTTTTTTTTGTTTTGTTTTTTTGCTGTTTTAAACACTATGTTTTTTTTCTATCTCGAATGGTACCTCCTCTTACGAGCAACCCGGATGACGTTATGTGCAGAGGAGGAAGAGTTTTGGTTTTGCGTGTGTCCTACATTGTCCTTTATACCATGACTTGCACTATAAAATTATTCCCTAACGAGGAGGACAATGTGCTTAGAAAAAAAAATTTGTAACGGTCACAGCCGGCATTCGTTTTTTTTTATTACGGCGTTGACGCCGTAATAAAAAAAAACGCTTGTGGTGTGAAATTTCATATCCATGACGTCATCACCTGATATTTCAATCAAAGACGTTGAGTTTGGTGGAAAAAAAAAACTCCCCCATTGATATCGATAGTTATTTATTTAATCCGTGAGTTGTTTTTATTTACCAAACTCACTCTCATTGTAATTGGTATCTATTTGCTTTCTCTTTCTATATGACGACATCATGTGATTTCATTTCACTACCCAACACGTTGAATAAAAAAAAAAACTCTCCCAATATCGATTCTCCATAATTTTGTACAAAAAAAAAACTTGAATATTGCAGAAGTAAAATTGTATTTTAGAGAGTACCTAATTTTTATGTTAAAACACAGAACATTGATGGACATTCTGTGGTTTAAAACGTTTTAAACAGTTTTTTTTATTTTTTTTATTAAAAAAACGTTTTTTATGCCAACCCTGCTCAAGACGGTGCAAAAAGGTGGTAAAGGTGCTGGCATTAATAATTGTTTTGTATAAAATTTCTGATTTGATTATTGATTTTGGAGCATATTTGGAAACATCTTCTTATTTTTTTTACTACTAGATTAATCAAGCAATATCTTCTCCTACTGTTTTGTTGTAATCAACAACAACCACTCATTTGTGCCTACGAGACGTGTACAACGAAATCGTTATGAAGCGCTCGAGATGATACCCATCTGAGTACACTCGACAGTAGTTCACTTTATTAATTTGAAGGGAACTGGTTCAGAATAATGTGTGAATCTATTTTTCTTTTGTGAATATTCCTCAACTACTCATCTAGATTTTTTTCCAATTTTTATTTTATTCGTTGTTTTTAGGTATGGGAAGGATTAAACGTTGTGAAAACCGGACGTATATTACTTGGTGCCACCAATCCTGCTGATTCCGCCCCTGGTACCATCAGAGGAGATCTTTGTATCCAAGTTGGAAGGTAAGATAATACATTTTACTAGTCATGAAAAATATGGCTGCAAATGTCTTGGACTTAGAATTTAAAAATACATTTCGTGTAGATATGGTAGAATTAAAAAAATCGAATATAAAATCCGTTCGCACGTCGTAAACGACACTTTTGCCACTTAGCGTTGTCCGATTTTAATGAAATTTGACATATAGTCTTATTTGGGGTTAGTGTCAATTACATTCAAATATTATGAACAATTAATAAAAATCAAGTCGATTCTATTAATTTTCATCTTATTTTGTTTTTGTTTTTTTAAAGCGAGCAATGTAAATACTATCCTGTTAAAACTTTATGAATAGAGCATGGTCGGTATTTTGTGTTCGGTATTCTATGGCACGTTGAATACACCAGTTCCCGTTAGAACACTGCAATTAAGCAACGTCCAGCGAGGTTGTACCGTGTGCACGTGGGTTCGCGCCCTCGTGATGCTGGCTATTTTTCCGGCCCAACCCACGCTGGGTGAGGTCAATGTGGGTAGCTGGTTTGTAAGTTTCCAGCGAATGGAGGGTGAAACCCCCGTCTTGGATGACCAATAGATGTTCAAAAGACGTTAAGCCAAATTAAAAAAAAAAAAAAAAAATCTTTCAGGTTAAAATAACCGTCCATAATTTTCATTTTGGAGACTTGATTTTTACTTTGATAATTTTTTTTACAGAAACATTCTTCATGGATCAGACTCGGTCGAAGCTGCTAAAAAAGAAATTGCCTTATGGTTTAATGAGAAAGAAGTTGTTGGCTGGAAACAAGCTGCAGAAGATTGGATTTACGAATAAATTAACACCTTCGCCAATCATCGTCACCATCAATCGCAAATCCTGCAAAAAAGAAAACTGTGATTTTAAAATAGGAGTGTGCCTACAAACTTGACTAATTCCCATTTACGTTTAAAAAAATCATTGATTGATTGCTTTTGACTAATTCCATTAATAATAATAATAGACTTATTATACTGCCTTACAAAGTCTCTTAAGGGTCTTTTCTGTCAACAGTAATCCCAAGTCATATTATTATGGGGTCAAAATCTCATTTTCGTTCAATTCCAATTTATGTTTAAAAAATAATCATCGATTGATTAAGCTTTGAATATGATTCATTTTCATTAAGATGTCTTATTTTATGAAAGATGAAATCCCATGGTTTTTCTATTTAAAAAAGTTAGATTTTTTTCTTCTTCTAATACATAGCAAACACAAAAAATAATACCTAAATGTACCTCATGGTTAAAATAAAATGGATTATGGCTGTAAATTTTCAGAAAATCACTTTGCAATCGATGATAATGCACTGATTTTAGTCGTGACTGCTACCAGTTAGTTTGACCATCTTTTTCAGATCAAAATAATATAACCTGAAAATATTGGAAGCCCAGAAGAAAAATGACGTCGTCGTCAATTTCTAGCATTAGAAATCAACCATGTTTAATTTAGTATTATCAAATTCAAGAAGACTTTCCTATGTGATACATTTTTAAAATTTACCTGAGCTTCAATGTTTTTTGCACTACGACCTTTAATGTATTTTTTTCTATAGGTCTTTTTCGACACCTATTATTCGGCTGACAATCATACTGTCTTACGTAAATTATTCCATATTCTTTCATCTTTCATAACATAGGAATATACTTTTCAGCGTATTCTTTCATAATATGAATTTTTAACAATTTCTTTCATAAGATATACTTTTAATTTTAAAGCCGTTATGAATTTTTGTATTCTTATTCCTACAATTCTTTGTTCATACCATTCATTATCATTCACTATAAAATATTATTCCATAGATAGATTTTTTTTTTTTTTTNTTTTTTTTTTTTTTTTTTTTTTTTTTTTTTTTTTTTTTTAATTATGAAATTTAAATTTTGTTTAGACTTAATATTATAATAAATAAAATGTTAACAATAGGTATTATGGTTTGGAATTCAAAATAAATTTTTTGTCCAGTTTATTTTTACATCAATTCCTTTGTATTTTCTTTGTTTTTTTGATTATTATTTATTTAAAAAAAATATATATTTCGAAGAAATCATAAGCTTTGGAAAGGGCACTATTTTTACAAAGAAACTTTTCAAAAATGTACAGGAAAACAGTTGTTTGAAGAGTAAACGGCAGGTGTTCTGTTTATACTACTAGATTATCTAAGGTGTAGCCTCTCCTGGCCGTTTGTCTGCAATCAACAACAGATTGATTTTGCTTTTCGATTGATTTTGGAGAAACCTTGGAAGACTCTATTTTTACAACATCAACTACTCAGTTGTCCTCGTGAGGCTGAGTACCTCCCGTCAAAACGAGGTGCCATCATGAGAACTGTTATCCGAGTACTAAGCTCGTCCAAAATTGCTTAACTTCAATGTCCTGACGAGCACTGGTATATTGGACATGGAGATTTATATTGTTTTTTTACTTCTTCTCCCTCTTACAAAGGAAAAAAACGGAATTCTGACACGCCTCGCTCAAATTAATATTGTTTATGCAGTGGTGTTCTTCCATTTTTAGAACCAGTGGATATGAGGGTACCTTAAAAGGCTTTTATCTTTTTATTGTCCTTGGCTGGAATCAAGAGCTGTGATGGTTTGCGTTCCAGGTAGTCTTGTTTCTTTGAACCGGTCATCGTTATTACGCTTGTTCGGGCATACCACGATGATATTTATAATCAACTTTCTCATTAGAACGGAGGCTATTGTTTTTGCGGTTTACAACTTGAATGAGATTATTTAAATTTCCAAAATTATTTTAATATACGAGAGTATTGACTGCACCGTTGCCAAAAAACGATGCCAAATGAGGTGGGCATTTTTTTCAGCCATGTAACAATTTTAGGTAACGCTTTGCCTCAGATCCATTTTTTTTAAATTATTTTGTAGTATTTCTTCAAATGACAAAAAATAGTGTTTCTAAGATCACTGTTCGCGCCCCTGCAGAACGGGTGCTAAGCTAGATCGGTCATTGAGGTAGCTCTAGCTTTAGATTATTCTAGAAATTTTTACTAATTCGTCATTGTTCCATCTCAAAAGTCCCTACGATTGAGTGAACTGTGAGTCACCGAAAATATAGTCAAGTTCCTATATTGGGTGTCTCATATGAAAACTGTTTTATTTGATTTAATTAAAGCAGCTGTGGGAAGGTACCTCCATTTACTACTAGTTACTAGACCAATTAAACAAACAGTGTCTCCAACTGGATCTAAAAAAAGGTACTGAATTTCGCCAAAAAAGGTATTGAATTTTTATAAACACATTTTTACCCTAAATATTATTAGGGTCTTGATATTTTTCCCTCACACATGATAGGTACCTATATTTTTTAACCTTACTATGTATTAATACATGGAAAATTTCAATCGGGATACATTTTCCAGCACTAGATACTACAACAACCCTTAAAAAATTTCTAAATTGCGATACCATGACAAGTAAAACCATAATGGGATACATGTATTATTAAAGAAACAAAAGGCAAAAAGCAGGAGTAAATGAAATAACTATATAAAAATCTCAACTTTGGAGAACCTCAATCCCAACCTCCCAGTCCACAGTGCAATACGCACTCTTATCTACATCGATCGTTTAAGAAATATGATTAGTATTGACTGAAGGGAGGTCTAGTTTTCTACACCAAGATTTTCCTTTTAATCGACTTTTTGTACCACGATAATCTCGAATGCCTTATCTGATTTCGATGGGTCTTAGGTAATTCTATTTGTAGATTTTTTTTATTGGGCCTCCCGGGGACATATACTATGGTGATCAGTTTACTGAGTGAGGTCTGTAGTTCCCACAGTAGTAGGCTTAAAGAGGCTGGTTCTGCAGAAGATGTCCGAAAACTGTAGAGTGCGTATTATGCTGTTTTTTTTTTTATTTTTTGTTTTCTTTGTGTGTGTGTGAGAGAGCAAATTTTCAATGTGATGACGTCATTATGGTTTGTTTTTTATGAAAAATGTTTTAAAAAAGCATTTAAAAAACAAAATGACATCATCTCCTGTCTTAGCCGATGTTTTGAAAGTACAAAAAATGTTAAATGAGATAGTAAAGATTTACTTTCATTTGTTCGTGAATTTCCGCGAAAAACCCACATCCATAAATTATCACTGTACTTAACACCCCTAGATGCTCAGAAGGCTTTGATCAATGAGCTCAACGATAAACAGTTCCTATCCAAAGCAAAAGCGTTGACCGAATTTACCACCAAAACACTTTTTAATAAAAGTAAATCTCAAATAAAAAATGAACTCAATTTGTTAAATAATCGATTGACTCAATTTGAAGCAGATGTTAAAAAAGACAAGAAACTAAATAAAACTCTGTATGTGGATCAACAAAATTTTGTTGATTTTACTATTGATACTGCAAACGCTGAAAAAGAGCTAACAAGTAGCATTGATGCAAACAGAGATTTATGTTGGCAAAATTTCGAGGATCATTCGAAAAAGTTAAACAGAGTTACAGAGCTCAAAGAGGAACTCGCAAAACATAAATCCGAGGCCGCTAAGATTATTTTCGAGCTACGCGAGAAGCTTAATTATCAAGAAAAAAAAACATTTGTATGCTTCAACATTTAATACATACAAGAAAAATCATGAAAACGAGTTTCTTGTCAAGGTACAAGATGAAAAAAAGCCTTTACTCTCAGAGATAACGAATAAGATAGAAAAATTATTCGCTGATCATTCGACAGCATTGGACAGTTATAAGGTATACCATGACAAGGAAATTTCATCTAAAATGGAGATGGAAATGACGAAATTACTGAGCCAGGTGGACGCAGTCTCAAACTGACTTCGGCATTGGACACTTACAAATCAATTCATGCGATTGATGTGGCAAAGAAATTTAATGAACAGAAACAGATAATGATGTTAGAATCTATTACAAGTCGCTTTGATGAGCAGACTGAGTTATCACGTTTTTTGAAAAAATTAACGGAAAAATGTATGCTTGTTGTAACCGACAATCTATTGCTGGATACATTTAGATCTGAATGGACTGAAGGCAATTCGATTAACCAGGGCGTTATACAAAAAGTTATAGATAAAATAGTGAAAGATTTGAATAAACAAAGTGAGACTTTCATCCTGTCCATAAAAGATGAATTTAAATTAACCGAGCAGATGGTAAAAAATCATGCCTACATACTGAAAAACTAAGATTGGCGTTGATTGATAAGCTGAAACCAAATTTACGGGTAAAGTATCCAATTGAAGAGACCTCTACTACATAAATAATAATCACCGTATACTTTAAACTTCAACTGTGAGAAAGAAATGAAGTTAATAAAGGAGCAAAACTTCAAAAGGGATCTCGTGCTAGCTAGTCCAGTAGTCAGGGATTTTTTGAATGCAAAAATTGGGGAAATCTCGATTTTTATATATGTTTGTAGGTATGGACCTCCTCTTTAAAAAGCTAAGTTTTCGACCTCCCAACCCTTGGGCGTTCTCCGCCATCTTGAAAAAGCCGCTCAAAAAGCCGCTTTTTTCAGGGTTTCCTCAATTACTCGCTTCCTGTGCATTTTAGGCGAATCGTTGTAGCGATTCATTTAAACGA
>CM022880.1:11782327-11838705 GCA_012654025.1 Pachypsylla venusta
CAGTCTCAGACTTCGGCATTGGACACTTACAAATCAATTCATGCGATTGATGTGGCAAAGAAATTTGATGAACAGAAACATAAAATGATGTTAGAGCTCTCATCTCTCATTACAAGTCGCTTTGACGAGCAGACTGTGTTATCACTTTTTTGAAAAGATTAACAGAAAAATGTATGCTTGTTGTAACGGACAATCTATTGCTGGATACATTTAGATCTGAATGGACTGAAGGTAATTCGATTACCCAGGGCATTATACAAAAATTATAGATAAAATAGTGAAAGATTTGAATAAACAATGTGAGACTTTAATCTTGTCCACAAAAGATGAATATAAATTAACCGAGCATATGGTAAAAAAGCATGCCTTCATACATCCCACTGAATAATTGAAGATTGGCTTTCATTCAAGAATACGGATTCTTATTTTTGAACCCCTGCTTATTGATAAGCTGAAACCAAATTTACGGGTAAAGTATCCAATTGAAGGGACCTCTATTCCTATAAATATACATAAATAATAATCACCGTACACACATCATTTTCCATTGGTCCACGCATCGTTTTCACCCCCCGACCCCAGAGAGGTTAGGAAACGTTTTGATCGGCCATGCCTCGGTTAAACTCTTGCACCATTCTTGAGAATAATTTCCTACATTTACCGGTAATTGTATACAATTACCAATTATCTGCTTTTACCGTGACACAATTCAATGTACATGGTAATTTTCGATGGATCGATATTTTGAGCTCCCTAGTGGACGAGTATAATGCAAGCTTGCATTCGGCAATAGGAATTCTTCCAAAAGATGTAAAAATAAAAACGAGGCGGCTGTTTTATTAAGATCAAATAAAAGTAAACCAATACCGAGGGATAAGTCCAAATTTAAACTCGGCAAGCTCGTTCGAATTTCCAAACATAAAAATATTTTTCAGAAAAGATATGAAACCAATTAAAATTTTGAAGTGTAACGTAAAAATAAGCTCAACATTGCCTCGTCATTATCATCTGGAAGACTTGAAAGGTAACCCAATTAAAGGTGACTTTTATGAGTATGAACTGTTACTTACAAATTTCCCTGATTTATATTTGATACAGAAAGTTCTTAAAAAAAGGGGGGGACCAGGTTTTTGTCAAGTACCTCGGATTCGATGATAATGAAAATCAATGGATATCGGCATCGACCATATTGACATAAACATAAGCTCATCTTTCAACCAACCCTGTATGCACATGAGTCAACAGCGTAATGCATCATAACTTGTAACCCATTTCGATAATATTCGCATAATTAAGACAATTGAGCTGGTAGTTTAGAAAGACGTTTGCTGAGGAAATCCGTAATAAGAAATGTAAAGCGACGTAATAAGAAATGTAAAGGTAGCAAAAAAATATCCCTCTGGGAGGGGGATAAAAATCCATTCGAATCAAATTCTTTTATAGACCAGTCAACATGTTCAATAGCCGCTCGAAACTTTTAATGTATACGAAATGGGAGGATTCTTTATCCACTAATAAAAGCAAATCAAATGTTTGCACAATATCAACTCGTTTAGATATTCGATTTGGGTAAACGAAATCCTCTTCATCTAATTTGGAATTGGAAAATATTCACAGCACAATCTGGATTATTTCTTTCGAAAATGTCTACCTCATCCAATTTGACAGGCCAATTAAGACCGCTCCAATTGAATCGATATTGGAAACGTTTAACTTTTCTTATGGTAGCTTTTCTTTTACAAATTTAGATAAAATAGAATACTTGAAACATTGACCATCGTCGCATTCAACGTTAACTAAAGATTTAGTGTCTTGTAGAAACTGTGGTATGGGAATCCTTGTACCAACTCTGAGGGGTTATATTTGCTATAAATAAGACCACCAATAGATTTTATATTTGCTATAAATAAGACCACCAATAGATTTTGAAGTCCATCCACTGTCTAATTTTTCAGAAAAATCATCCCAGATTTGTTTTAAATCAGATGATGCTGTGATTAATACATTTTTTCGATTTAATTGTGCCTTCAAACATATCATCTTCTTTTATTACCTTTTTAAAGAAGCAAATTAATTTTGTTTGAAATTTGACAGCTTTTAGAGAATTTAACATTTCTCTAGTTTTTTGTTCAAAATGAACTCTTACAAATTTATTTAAAAAAATTCTCAACACTCTGTACTTATGATTTTGAACAAAATATGTACATATATTATTAGAGAAAGCCGAATTCAGAGAACAGTCATTCTTCAAGCTTTTGAAAAACTTTTGTTTGTGGGATACTGAAGCAAAATGTTTTTTTTTTTTTGATCGGTGTAAAAAAATTTACACATCACAGCGAGCAACTCGTATTTTCAGGGCATTATCTCAACTTAAATAAAAAAATTAACAAAAATAAAAGCAAAATAATTTACATGCCATTGGCATGACGTCTCAGCAACTTTTCAAGTTCCATTTCCTCGTCATTGGTAATCTGCTTCCAAGTTAATTTTATGTAAATTATATCTTGTACAGCGTGTAGTCTCTCTGTTACTGTTTTTTTTGATATGAAATAAGGAAGATCAACTATTATAAGGCTCTTATGTTTGAGCATTTGAATGTTCTGAAAATTGAAATAAGAAAAAAATAGTTTGAATGCTAAAAACTACCGCAGATTTTTTTTTTTCATCCAATAGATTGCATCGATGCACTTTCAGTCGATATCATCCTCCTAAATAGGTATCTTTTTTTTTTTTTTTTTTTTTTTACAAATATTAACCCGAAATATTAGTTTGCTTGAGTTCATTGAGTTCATACCTACAAGTAGATCTTACCGTAGGAAAAAATAAAAGATATAATGAATTATAATTAAAAACTCACCTTGATATTGATGAAATTTTTTTTTATAAGTAAATACACGAGTCTTATTTTAAATTTATTCGAAATTTCGATATTAATTGTGGTCATTTTAACAATAGAAACAAAAGAACTCATTTTAACAAATAAATAAAATTTAGAAATTTTATTTAACTTAATCGTCGTTGACTTTTGGAATCAGATTAAATTTGCAATTGCAAAATCTTATGCCTCGAATTTAGAAATTTTATTTAACTTAATCGTCGTTGACTTTTGGAATCAGATTAAATTAAATTCGCAAATCTTATGCCTCGAGAGTTTCCCCCTCCCTGGGAAGCCGTGAATGTTGGACACAAATAGAATATTCTAGAATGTTCCAGATCTTTATAACCCAGTCAAATTAGATCATAAAAGAGTCGAGCCCGGAATAAATTCCCAAAAAGGGGATATATTATTTCATGTTGGTCATCCCAAATTATGCTAATCTAAGTTTGCGACGGTTTCTAAGGTGAGCTTATAATTTAGAGTCCGAAAACCGCTTAATTTTGCTGCTAATTTTAGTTTTTTGTTAGTGCTGAAAGGTGACATATGCTAGGTTATATCACTGTACTTGGAGATAATTTTGAGACATATTAGGTAACCTGGCCATGTAAGGTTTTTAAGATATTTCAACTTTTCATACGAATAAACGATCTAAAAATCCGAAACTGATAATAAGGAGAATGATAAGATAATCTGGAAATGTGATTTTTGAAAGAAAAAAAATTGAATTTAACCGTTTACACAGTTGTCAGTACAATGTTGTCTGTTGGCTCTGTTGTACAAAATGAGCCCTAGATACCCTAGAACCTAGATTCCTTAAAAATTTCATCTTCACACCTTCACCGTTATTATTATTTTTTTGAAAAAAAAGAAACACTTTTTGCAATTTGTCAATAAAAGTCTAAAAAGATATTGAATTTCTAGCCAAAGGTACTGAGGTATTGAATTTTTGAGAAGGTACTGAATTCAATAATATTGTACTGCCATTGGAGACACTGTAAACAAATGGTAAACATTGCCTCTCCTGCCCATAATAAATAGCACCAACACGTGATGTTCTCGAACAGAATCGTATTTCGTGTACTTAACACGCTCAGCGTTGTTTAATTTTATAGATAGTTATAACTGGCGTGATCATCGTGGTAAGGTGATTGATGTCTGATGTCTGGTAGAATTTTGTTCTAAAATTGTCAAAAATGTTGAAAACCTTGTGCAGGAAAGTTTTTTTTTTTAGGTGGTAGCTAGCAGTGCAAGCCTGTTATAGTGGCGTATACAGCGAGGTGAGATCGCCCTCCCTCAAAGATTTTTAGAACAAGGAAAAATATTTTTTCTTAGAAACTGGTTGGCTCCGACCGTTTCGCATGACGCCTTAGAGGCATGGCCGTTGCCGTGCATGAAATAAGAATCTCTCTAAAAATGATAATATTGAACTACCCGGTATATTGAAATGAATGATCTTTTTTAGAATTGCACAATGCTTCATCACTTCTTGTATTTTTCTTCATTAAAAAATATTCAAAAATCATTTTCGACCTTTTTTTTTAAGCATTTATATACATTTATCGATCACTTTTATAGAAAAAAATATCATTCTTTATACATTTATCGATCACTTTTATAGAAAAAAATATCATTCTTTATAGTTATGTAATGAAAGAATAAAAAACTTACTAATATCGGTCACATGGCAACGAAGTAGATCTAGTTGATTTTTGCATAGATTGTGCGTGCGTATTTTTGTTTTCTCCTTACCTCATACATTAAACTATGATTAAACCAGCTGCGATTTCTTTTTTGTAACTGAATCGATTGATATTCGATTAGCCTAAGTGTCACATACAGCAGCTTCCCAGTTTTCTTCGCTAGACTGAGTGCATCCCGAAAACCGAAAACTAACACTACGTGGCAGGGGCGTACACAGGATTTTTTTTCGGGGGGGGGGGTGGGGCAAAAGGCGTTGAACCCATCTAGTTTTACAGAAAGATAATGTAAACATTGCGGGAGCCAACGATACCACGTTGAANCGGGGGGGGCTACAGCCGGCCAGCCCCCCCCCCTTGTGTACGCCCATGCTACGTGGTGTCCCCGAATGGATTTTGACCCGAGTACTTAACATTCCAACGTTGCTTAACAAAAATATTCAACATGGTAATGTCGTTGTTCGGAACTGGAATCAGAAATTATGTTAATAAGTTCTCTATTGTGTTCCAATTTCCAATGTGATTTTCGAGTCCACAATAGTGCGATAATATCGCCGAGAATAATAATTGTATCAGCCAAAATTAAATGTTCACAGTGACTGTCGCAATTTTCGACCAAAACCAAAAATGCAATAAAATCTATACAATGTGTCCCAGAATGACCGGTCACCCCCCTCCCCCCCCTAACTTTTGAACGCTCGGAATTTTTTAATGGTTATGGTGGTAAAAGAAAAACATTCACCTTCTCGATTCTTTCACAGCAGGGCCAGAGGAATGAAAAAAATCAATGCAATTACATAGGAAATAACACTAGTTTTAGATACAAGTTATTTCCTATGTAATTGCATTGAAATTTTCTAATTCCCCTGGCCCTGCTGTGAAAGAAATGAGAATGTTTTTTTTTTTTTTTTTTNTTTTTTTTTTTTTTTTTTTTTTTTTTTTTTTTTTTTTTTTTTTCGCTAAAGGATTTTCTTATTTAGATTTACTTATCACTGTTTGTCCTAAATAAACACCTTACTTCTGACTTTCTTCCACAAAATGGTCGTTTTCTAAATGGCTTATTTTTAAGTTCCAGGAGAAAAATGTTGACATTGGCCTCCTAAAGTTTTTCCTTTTTTTAATTTTATTAGAACAAAAAATGTTTGTACCATTCCATTTAAGAAATTCAAAAATTCCAAGTCGTTCAAAAGTTAAGGGGCGGGNGGGGGGGGGGGGGGGGGTGACCGGTCATTCTGGGAAACGCTGTATAGTTAATACAATTGGTCATAACAATATTCTCCGCCAATGGTGCATTACATTTCAGTCGCCTTTTGTTTTGAGGATGAAGAAATCCAAAAAGTTTACCCCGCTGTGGTCAACGTCGTTTCGGTCTTGTTGATATTGATTATTCCCGACTCCGCTCGGGGACATTACGCGTTGTTTGGGGATAGTCTCAGACGAGTGCGGACAAACTGAGTAATGAAATGAAGGGGGTGAGCATCGTTTGGTTACGTAGTTTTAAAAATAGGATGATTCCAAAGCTGCTCACAACCACCAAGTCGTCAAAATTTCAATATCACACAACTTAACAAATTATAAAAAATGAGAGAGTAATATATAAGGAATAACGACGTATAAGTGTTACAGCCCAGTGAAATTAGATATTTGCTTGGAATAAATTCCCAAAAAGCGGAAGATGATTTTATTTCATGTTGAGCATCCCGAATAATAGTAATCTAAATTTGCGACCGTTTCTGAGGTGAGCTAAATTTTTTATTTATCTTCATTTTGCAGCTAATTTTAACTTTTGGCTTATAACATTCGAACGATGAATTTTACGATAAAAATAATCTATTCAAACCTAATTAAATTTGTCGTCGAATAACATCTTTAAACGTTAAATTTGGTCAAGGGTTTGGTCAGAATGGGAAGTGAAAATGGGCTATTTTATACACTTTTTTTCAGAAAAGTGTATAATAATCCATTTTAAACGCCTGTAACTCAAAAACGGTTATTCCAAATAAAAAATGATATTTAATATACTTGAAGAATTCCCCTGCTGCCCTATCACTCCAAATGTAACTCAGAGCTTCTGTTTGACGTTAAAATTACATAAAAATTGAATCTCCTAATTTAAAATTAGGAATTTTGAGGTCAGTCCTCATGAAATTACAAAAAAGTCATATAGCGGCAATCGGTGCTACCACCACTTTTCGATTTTTCCGTCTATCTATGCGTAGGAATGATCAAATTTTGAAACTGGGTATGCTCCGAACGTACAATTTGATTTCCTCTAAGTTTAATGGAATATTATTTGTATTTGGATTAACTGTTTTTTAGTTATAGGTGTTTAAAATGAAAAAGTGTAAAAAATATTTAAGCCTATTTTCGACTTCCCATTCTGACCAAACCCCTGGACAAATTTAACTTTATCCAAGGGTTTGGTCCAGGGTCCACTTTAAACGTTAACGTTTAAAGATGTTATTCGACATCAAATTTAATTCTGATTAAGTTTGAACAGATTTTTTTTTTTTCATAAAATGGATNTTTGTGTCCAACATTCACGGCTTCCCAAAATGAAAAGGTGATGAAGTCAAAATTTATCTAAAATTTTTATTTCTTAAAATTAATAAGAATTTATGTATCTTTTAAATGAATGTTGATTTGAAAAAATAATATTATTTTTATTTTATTTTTTAAAGTTGGGAATTTATTCCAGGCTCGACTCTTTTATGATCTAATTTGACTGGGTTATAAAGATCTGGAACATTCTAGAATATTCTATTTGTGTCCAACATTCACGTCTTCCCAAAATGAAAAGGTGATGAAGTCATCAGTTTTGGATTTTTAGATCGTTTATTCGTATGAAAAGTTGAAATATCTTAAAAACCTTACATGGCCAGGTTACCTAATATGTCTCAAAATTATCTCCAAGTACAGTACTACAANTAGTTGATTTGAAAAAATAATACTATTTTTATTTTATTTTTTAAATTTATTCAAATAACTATTTTATTTTTTTTCAACGATTTTTTTTTCGTATTATATCAATGTGCTAGAAATTTCTCTCACTATATAAATTGACTTCCGTGCCTTGCCGGCTCATTTCTTATCACTACGTGCTGGTTGGCTGTTTACATTATTTTTCAAAGTAATTTTTTTCAGTTTTCATTTTTAGTCGTTTGACTTTATTATTAATATTTTTACTGCGTTTAAACTAATTATATCATGTAAGTATCGATTTATTTCTAGTAGGTACCTACCTGCTTAATTCATAGCCTCACATCAAAAACCTTTCTTCAGAAACTACGTCTTATACCTACCTGCTTAATTCATAGCCTCACATCAAAAACCCAGATAACTCTATCTTTCGTATTGGGTACTCTTCGGGGTCTATTCGATCTCGTGAGGACATCACTGAGAAGCTATTTCTGACAGAATAGTAGGGGAGACTATTTTTGATCAAAGCCAATCGTTTTATAAATTGGGGTTGGACGTAAGTTATTGCGGAACAGACATATCGTTTCATAAATTTGGGTTGGACGTAAGTTATTGCGGAACAGACATACAATGTTGAATAAACCTGTACATTTACCGCACTTGAATTCTCAATATGCCCGCTTTATTCGGTATACTTGTGCCCCGTGATGTCGAGTTCAGAGATTTTCTACATATACCGCACTTGATTTCTCAATATGCCCCCTTTATTCGATACAGTTTTGTCCCGTGATGTAGAGTTCAAAGATCCTACTTCAAAATATGAGACTCCTGCTGAGGACAAGAGGTCTGACCCACGTGTGGCTGATCTTTTTTTGTATATTTGTGTCTAAAAGATGAAATTTAGAAGAATTACATTAACAGTCACAATTAGTTCTCTTTAATGATTGTTTCTTTTGTTTTTAGAATGTCTGACCAAGAAGTTGAAACCTTTGCTTTTCAAGCCGAGATCGCCCAGTTGATGTCCTTGATCATCAACACATTCTATTCAAACAAAGAAATCTTCCTTAGAGAATTGATCTCAAATTCATCTGATGTAAGTATATCATTATTGATATTCTTTCTCTATTCTTAGGGGTCTTTGTTGGTTACTTTTAAACAATGTATGGGTTCTATTACTCCTTGACAATTGAGATTTTTAAGTTCACAATATTATAGACGAATTATTATATTTGGGGAACATAATGCAGTGAAGTGATCGTGAGAAGTATTTTACTGTGCGTAATGGTATTACATAGGAAATTTTAGGAAATCCGACGTGATTGAAGGGGAAACTGACCCCTAAATGCGTAATGATATCACATGGGAAATTTTAAGAAATCAGACATGATTGGAGGGGAAACTGACCCCTATGGTTAAATAGATCCCAGGAACAAAGGATATTCTTGGCTTATTTCTTAATTAAAGTTTTGGTTACCTAGTTTTAACTTCATTTTTTTTAGCTACCTCGAAATTGTTCCTCAATTTATTAGCCACCTTCCTCATCATCATTAATGTATAACAAAAATTTCTTGATACAACCAGACTTTAAATTTGCTTCTCAAGATTGTCAACCTCAAGATGCCCGCCATACATATTTCATTACATTGATTTTGTTTGCTTGCAGGCATTGGACAAAATCCGTTATGAATCACTCACAGATCCATCACGTCTGGAATCTCAAAAAGAATTACACATTAAAATCATTCCCAACAAAGAAGAGAAGACTCTAACCATTATCGATACTGGTATTGGTATGACTAAGGCTGACCTTGTTAACAATTTGGGTACTATCGCTAAATCAGGAACTAAAGCATTTATGGAAGCTCTTCAGGCTGGTGCGGACATTTCTATGATTGGTCAATTTGGTGTAGGTTTCTACTCTGGTTATTTAGTTGCTGACAAAGTCACTGTAACATCCAAACATAATGATGATGAACAATACGTCTGGGAGTCATCCGCTGGAGGTTCTTTCACAATCAAACCAGACACAAGTGGTGAACCTTTAGGACGTGGAACCAAAATTGTTTTGCATGTAAAAGAAGACCAAACAGAATTCATTGAAGAGAAGAAAATCAAAGAAATTGTCAAGAAACACTCGCAATTCATTGGATATCCAATCAAGCTCCTTGTTGAGAAAGAAAGAGAAAAGGAGTTGAGCGATGATGAAGAGGATAAGAAAGAAGAAGGTACGTTATCGCGAATGGCGCTTATTTCTTTTTCTTCAATACTTTGACGTATAATTATATTGAATCAATACATTCTAGATCCTTGTAGAACATTTTTTTGTGGTCAAAATTTTCAATGAAGAAAAAAACCTGGCTCACCCTTTATTACCCCATAAATGTTACCATGTTTCAATATTTCTGTAGTTACTCAATTGAGTCAAGTCACCCCCCAAATATAATCACTCCAAAAAATAGTAATACCGTTTTTCCCTATTTTCGACCCGACGAGGATTACAATCCGGTACGTCCCTGATTGCATGTCGAATGGGAGTCGTCTTCATTTGGTTAGTTGCCACTCATGTTGACATTGTGTTCTAGTTTGCATTACTCATCATTTTGTTTCTCTTTTTGTGCAGGTGATGGTGACAAAGAGGAAGACAAAACTCCCAAAATAGAAGACGTAGGAGAAGATGAGGAAGCAGAAAAAGGTGAAAAGAAAAAGAAGAAGACCATCAAGGAGAAGTACACCGAAGACGAAGAGTTGAACAAAACGAAACCTCTGTGGACCCGTAACCCAGACGACATCAGTCAGGAAGAGTATGGTGAGTTTTACAAATCACTCACCAACGATTGGGAAGAACACCTTGCCGTCAAACATTTCTCCGTAGAAGGTCAACTTGAATTCAAAGCGCTGTTATTTGCACCTCGTAGAGCTCCATTCGATTTGTTTGAGGATAAAAAACGCAAAAACAACATTAAATTGTACGTACGACGTGTGTTCATCATGGACAATTGTGAGGATCTCATTCCTGAATATTTGAACTTCATTCGAGGTGTTGTTGACAGCGAAGACTTGCCCTTGAACATTTCCAGAGAAATGTTGCAGCAAAACAAAATTTTGAAAGTAATTCGAAAGAATTTGGTAAAGAAATGTTTGGAACTCTTCGATGAACTTGCGGAAGATAAAGACAATTACAAGAAATTCTACGAGCAGTTCTCCAAGAACCTCAAATTGGGTATCCACGAAGATACCCAGAACCGAAAGAAACTGGCGGATCTTTTGAGATACCACACTTCAGCCAGTGGTGACGAGACAACATCTCTAAAAGACTATGTTACACGTATGAAGGATGTCCAGAAACACATTTACTACATTACCGGAGAAAGTCGAGACCAAGTTGCCAATTCATCGTTCGTAGAGAGAGTGAAAAAGCGCGGCTTTGAAGTGGTGTACATGACAGAACCTATTGATGAGTATGTTGTCCAACAATTGAAAGAATTTGATGGTAAAAGTCTCGTGTCTGTGACCAAAGAGGGTCTGGAGCTTCCAGAAGATGAAGACGAAAAGAAGAAACGTGAAGAAGACAAAGTCAAATTTGAAAACCTTTGTAAAGTCATGAAAGATATTTTGGACAAGAAAGTAGAAAAAGTTATTGTTTCCAACAGACTGGTAGACTCTCCTTGCTGTATTGTTACTTCACAGTATGGTTGGACAGCAAATATGGAAAGAATTATGAAGGCACAAGCTCTGAGAGATACGTCTACCATGGGATACATGTCTGCTAAGAAACATCTGGAAATCAATCCTGACCACAACATCATTGAAACGTTGAGGCAGAAAGCTGACGCTGACAAAAACGATAAGGCTGTGAAAGATTTGGTGATGTTATTATTTGAGACATCGCTCTTGTCTTCTGGTTTTGGTCTGGAAGATCCTCAAATTCACGCTGCACGTATTCACAGAATGATCAAATTGGGTCTTGGAATTGATGATGATGAGCCCGTGACTGCTGAATCTGATAAAGTAGATACTGAAATGCCACCCTTGGAAGGTGAAGATGACGATGCGTCCAGGATGGAAGAAGTAGATTAAACAATAGTACCGCACTGAGAATTAGGGTACAACTTGGAAGGGAAATTAGGGTTAGGGTACAACTTTATTTTTTCTGTCTACTACGTATACACATACATGGGCCAGTTTCCATAGCACGTCAACAGAATAATATTCATTTATTTGAAATTATTTATCTCACTATATTTACCTCTTTGAAACAGGGCTCTGAAAGCTATCTGTGGCCGTCATTTCCAAGTTAGTTTTGTACATTAAGTGTATTATTTTTTTGTATATATTGTCTTAATTTTCTGTATAGAAAGACTCCTTCCCGAAGAATTTTCTTCCCAGTCTCCGATGACTTTTGGAATCTGGTACCAACTTGGAAGAAAGTTGACTTTTGGAGTGGAATTTCTCATTTTGATGCTTGTCATTAAATTTAATTTTGTACGATATTGTTTTAGATGTGATTGTGTTCTCCCTCTGCAGAATCTACATTCAGTTACGAAAATTATAGAAATATGTAACACCGCTTTACGAGTTGTGAGAACATTAATATCTCTTGGTCGATTCTTTTCTATTGAAACCAGTTTGTCATTTTGTTAGAAAGTTTTATTAAAAAAAAAAAAAAATTATTGAAAAAAACTTCACCCTCATCACACTATTTCATGTTCGAATTCCTATGTTCCTTGTGATATTTAAATTTAGTTTTTTATTTTTTATAACAATTGACTTCTGTTTAAAATTGTACTTGTGTACATTTTATTTTGAAAATAAAAACTTTGTTTACATTGTTATTTGACAAGTTTTCAGCTCTACGATTTTTCTTGAAACGTCTGTTCCACAAAAACTCTCCAACGTGTAGTAAACGTGTTGTCCGATGTTGATGAGAGGTATGAATATTCATTAAGTTCATGGAATTTGCTTTTGAGTTTTTGGACCACCAGTAACCTCATTGCGGTCCTTCAAGTGAGGTCTACAGTTCACATATTACAAGAGGTACGTGAAATACCTGTCGTACTCCACGTACCAAATTTTGAAGGTGGGGGGGGGGGGCACTTTTTCCTGGTCTGTTCCAAAAGAAATAACCAAAAATGTTACCTCTGAAGTCCCCACTCCGTAAATAATTTTCGCAAGACTTCAAAGGCTGCATAAAGAAGCCGAACTTATTGCCTTTTCTACTACGACTGAACAACATTCGAGCTGCCCTAAGAAGAGGAGGATCGAAGTGCAGACCCAAATGTATTACTCCCCACCCCCACCGTATATACTTAATTCTATGGCATTTGGAATCCTTTGAGTTAGAAGGTGTATTTATGTTCTCTATGTCTATTTAGATCCAGATAGCTCACAACACTGAGGCTTGCTTACGTTCATACAACCTTGTTTCGCTGGCCAGTGAGGTTACGTTCATACCTCGCTCACAACAATTATTCATGTATTATACAGGGTTCCCACCGTCAGGGGAATTTAATTATGAAAAAAAAATCAGGGAAATGTCAGGGATTTTTTTTTTTTAAAAAAAACAATTCAAGTTTCACATCAGATATCCGGTTCTGCAAAGGGTAGGTTTTATAGCAGGGTTAGGATACATTAATACCTCGCTGAAAACAGAAATTTTACGATCATGTCTCGCTCGCAGGAATACTATAATCAATGAATTAGAACAAATGGAATGAGCTTCTCCCATGTCTTCAATAGAATAATAACAAGCCTTGTTCTGATTGGTTAATGTTGTCCGCCATCTTTGAAATGGGCACTTTCAAAAAATTATCGTTTCGCGCCACGTAGGTTCTAATGATGGCTGGGTTGTAATTGTCAGGATAATTAGGATTTCAACGGGAAATTTCAGGCAAATGAGTTATCACAACCTTTTTATTTCATTTATGATCATCCCAAGTCGATTACACCTATTTGATTCTTGATGAATCAAATAGGTGTAATCGACTGATTTAAAAAGTTATTTAAATATAAAGCACTTTTCTCTCAGATAAAATAATAGGTCTTTTATTCTTTACAATAACAATAAAAAGAGTTTTAAAATTTATTACTCTCAAAATGTCAAGCACTTCCTAGGATATAGAAATTAGCTTTGTTTACATTTTGGCAGCCATCTTTGAAAAGGGCATTTATAAAGTAAACAAAGATCGCGCATTGTCACGCGCAACTCATTCCATTGTTTTTAATTCAATGATTATAAAACATGTTTTTTAGTAGGGTGGAGCGTTTTTGACGAATTTTGGACTTTGATATCGGGCCGCCGTGGAAAAGTTGCGTCTAGGTACCAATAAAACACAGAAAATATTTTTTCCCTACGGCTTCATCTTCTGTTCCCGCAAACCGCTTAAAAGCGGCGATTTCCCTCGAAAATGGCCAATTTTGAAAAAAATTACTAAAATCACCAGTTAACCGTATCGATACGGGCCGAAGTGCATATGAATTCTAAAAGTACAATCTAATAGCCTGTTTAATTTCATAATCCTACTAAAAGGCCTTCTGTTCCCGCAAAGGCCATCGAAATTTCGAAAAAAAATCAAAATTCCAGAAAAACGATATTTTCCCCGAATTTTCTATTTTTTTCAGGGCCAACTATCAACTTGGGCCGTCGATTATATTAAGTTATATATCTTTGTCTCTAAAAGCGTAAAATTTTATGGCCCTACCTACAACCTTTCTGTTACCGCAATTCGCTTTAATGGAGCCATTTTTTGCAGAAAGAGCTTCATAACATAGAGATTAGCTATACCTAATATTCTTGAACTAGGTCTCTAGTTTCTTTTATAATTTTTTTGTGTAGTTCTTAGCTAACATCACCCTGGGCCAACCACGAGGAGGTGACAACACATATGGCCCCAACCACTCATCCATAGGATATGGGTTATTTTACACTTGTTAAAAGCTCAAAGCGTGAACTCACCTAAGCTTTGAATTGTTTTTTTTTGTACCAAACTAGGGTCTTATTTTTCTCTCCTTTATCTTACATCTGATGGATGCTTCCCTTTTTTCATAACCACAAACTGTTTTGATGGCTGCTCTGAACACATGTCGTCATCAGGGAACCAGACTCGAGAGTATCTGGGTCATTGTATGCCCGAGACAGGTAAAGTTAAGGACACTTTGGAAGCTGTTATTAACTTTATGGTCGTTAACAATTTGAATTTGAAAAACCTTGTTGTCATGTGCTGCGACGGCTGTCCAGTAAACACAGGAAAACAATCGGATCGTAAAAATGATGGATGACCAATTAGAAAGTCCTTTACAATAGGTCATTTGCCAATTCATTCAAATGAACTTCCACTCAGACATATGATAGAAAAGTATGACGAAAAAACAACAGGCCCTTTTGGATTTGGAAAAAAAATTGAGTACTTGTCATGAACTACCTAAACTTTAGAGCTATCCACATTCCATTGATTGAAATCTTCTCACGCTTAAATACAAGTTGATATGAGTTGTGATCAGGTGTATTTGTATGAAATATGCAAGGCTGTGAATGTTCAGGGGGATTAATTTCATAAAGTCCGGGGAAATTATCTCATGCGAGATGGCTTAAGACAGCTAACCGCATCCTAAAATTGCATATTGGAACTGAGGAACCATGTAAGACATTGTTAATGTTGGCAAAGTTCATTGTACGCGTTTATGCATTTGGTTGGTTCACAATAAAATGATGTCCATCTGTTGTAAACGGATTAGTAAATCTCTTCAAAATAACACGCGCTACAAATTCTTTGGTTCCCGCAGTGTTGTTCAGAAATGTATTCAGGACAATGGATACTTTGCAAACCACGAAAATCTACTGGTGGCCATATTGAATGATTGCCGAAAAGAAATTGGAGAATTAGCAGTGAGGAGAATTTTAAAAGCGTGACAGACCAACATAACAATTCGCAAAAAAATAGAAATTCCAGAGATAAATTTTGAGTGCACAGATTAGCCAGAGATGATAACTTGGCAGTTCTTAAATGTCACAGAACCACCTCTGACTAAGCTATGCTCGCCGAAATATTAGAGAGTAACTTGAGGACGTTTGCCCGGAGATAGGAGAAGTAAAAATATGGAAAAAATTCCGAGCCATACTCGGGCTGAAGAAAGGTGTGTGAAAGATGTGACAGAAGCAGCCAAAACAGTGTGTGGTTATGAAAAAAGGGAAGCAACCATCAGATGTAAGATAGAGGACAAAAAAATAAGACCCAAGTTTGAAACAAAAAAATAATTCAAAACTTAGGTATAAGATAAATATAGAGTTCACGCTTTGAGCTTTTAACAAGTTTAAAATAACCCATTTTTTTCAAAAATCGCCGCTTTTTAAGCGGTTTGCGGGAACAGAAAATGAAGCCGTAGGGAAAAAATATTTTCTGGGTTTCATATTGGTACCTAGACGCAACTTTTCCACGGCGGCCCGATATCAAAGTCCAAAATTCGTCAAAAACGCTCCACCCTCATTAGTAGGCATGTTTACACTTTACATGAATCAGTATTCTTGTCAGCGAGGCATGGACATCCGTTCATAACCTAACATTAGTGTTCTTGTAAGCGAGATCAATTCACTCTAACAATCAGTTGTCCTCACTGAGTGTTTGGGATTGTAAGAAGTTAAAGGTGACATTCTCAGGGATAAATTTCACCTGAGCTGATGGAGTAAAATAACACAGAAAGCAACAGTAATATTATGTAGTAATTATTAACTGATGTACCAATAATACAGTGATTGTCATGGTTCTGGGAGCCCACGTCAATTATCAGCCACGTAACAATAATACAGCGATTGTCATGGTTCTGGGAGCCCATGTCAATTATCAGCCTCCAAGAACAGCCACCTAAAACTTTCTCGTTTTGAGTTGATATATTGTCGCGACAAAATTTAAGATATCGTACCTTGGACTGTCCTATTTTGGAGGAAAAATTTGGCCGAAACTCGTAAACGGCTTGACATATTTTAGTTCTGATAATTTTCCTGGGGTCGTAGACCATGATTTTACTGGGTCCCTTCCCAAAAATGTTTCGTTATCTGCTACCGTTTGGGCTCTGGTATTGTAATAGACAACCCTACCACATAGGTACACACAAATTTCTGATTTATTTCTGGCAACCCTTTGAATTTTTTTAACCAATTTTAACCCAATTAGAGAGGTTAGGAAACGTTTATACGGCCATGCCTCTATTGCGTATGTATAACCATCCAACATGGACCCTTGAAAAATAAGTTTTTGTGCCAGACACTCCTCCCCGGTTCCAGACCCATGGACGTTAAAGTGAATTTTAGCATCGTGTAAATCGCTTCCTATCAGCTGTTTGATTTTTAATTTTTCCTCTTGATATACGTGAAGCTAGTAAAAATTGTATGCCGCGAATTTCAAAAATCATATTCTCCATGTGACGTCTGATAAACAATAATAACATTCAAAATAATCAAATTCACAAATATATTTTAGTTAATATCAAATTAATAAAAATGAAATGTACTGTATCATTTACCAAAGAACAGCAGCTATATAAAGCTCGTAAAAAAGAACAACGGAAGAGAAAATTTGAAAAAGAGCTTGATAAAGCAGCAACCCAAGAAAAAAATGCAAAAATAGTTGAATCTAAACAAGACCAGAAGGAACCTTCATTTGAAGAGCTTAAACATTTGAGGACATTCAGCATAGCTGTTCCTGGATCAATACTTGATAATGCGCAAAGTAAAGAATTAAGAACTTATTTAGCGGGACAAATAGCAAGAACTGCATGTGTGTATAAAATAGATGAAGTAAGTTCTTGATAGAGAAATGTTTTACTTTGGGTATGGCATCCTTCGTGGCCACGAGTGTACTTATCCCGTCCGGAGTAGGGTTACCAGACGCCCGGCTTTGGTAGAACATGTCCAGCTTTTTGCATGCTCGTTTTTTGAAAATAATGGAAAATGTCTTGCTTTTTCTAAGTCACCCAAAAATACTTTTTAAAAGTGTCATATCACCTGTATAAAAATAGTATAAAAGATGGGGGTAGTGTGGGTTGAGGTGATTTTCAGAGTGCAGAGCTCTGTAAAGTATGAGCAGTTGTTATATTTTTATGACTATAAGTTACAAAACACTGTATTGCACACAATATGTAAAACTCCTGAATACCTACTTTTTTATATCATCATAAATCGACACGTCCTGTTTTTTTTTTTTTAATTGTCCTCCTTTTTCATGTGAAATATTCTGCTCTTGAAAATTTTCATGGGAAATGGGAAAGGTGACAGTCCATGATGCTCGACTGTCACCTTTCCCCATTTCCTTCTTTTTCAAATGAATAGCCAATCTCCTCTCAAAATAGTAATTGAAATATCTGTATAAGTATAATTAACTCAAAATACTTTGGCGATGGTTTTGATAACATTCGAGCGAGTGTTATCATAGTCCTAGCCAAAGTATTTTAATTCCGCCTTTGACCACTACTTGATTTATCTTATATATATTGTAAAGTTAAAGATGCTTGTATTGATAAAAAGTAGGGATTGTGCTACAGGGGCATGGCTGTAAAATATGTACACCTTTCTACGAAGCCTCAATTTTTTTTTATCTGATTTTGTTCTGATTAATATTTATAATTGTTTAAAAATGTATTGTAAATTATTTCATGTACAAATAAATGTTTTACTATTACTATACCCATCTACTTCAATAATACACATATGCGCCCTCCGTCCACACCACCTCTATCCATTCAAAGAGTTCAAGATACATGTCAATTTTTATCCACATTTATTTTATAATAATATTAGTATGGATAGCTAAATTAACGTTTTTTAAGATTTACAATTTCAGCATTTCAGCAAAATCATATGTCAAACGATATACAGAGGTGTAAAATTGAAAAATTGCTGTATGTACCAACTTATATCGCTGATTTTTTTAAAAATATCTACTAGGACCTGGATTGATGGGAATATTTTTTACCATCTTAAACGTAAACTTTATCCTACTCACCAAGATTTGTGTCTACATTAAAAAATATTTCTTTGAACTTTTCGTTTCCCCTCTTTTCTCATTATAATATTGACTTATTTTCATTCTTACAGATTGTCATATTCTATGATGGCTGTGAGAAGCAAGCCATAAATCGGGAAGATGGTATTTCTCGATGTTGTGTTCAATTTGGTAGAATCCTACAATATTTGGAATGTCCCCAATATTTACGTAAATATATCTTTCCCATCCATAAGGATCTAGAATATGCAGGACTTTTAAATCCCTTGGATGCTCCACACCATCTTAGAGAGGAAGATGAGAGTTTATACCGCGAAGGTAAATTGACAGTCTGATATTGGGTCTCGAAGAAAAACATACCAAATATATTATATAGTATTTTTTTATACTATGTTATTACTATATACCGTTTGGGATCTGTAATTTTACCGCTAAAATTAATTATTTTTGGGCAATAACTAGCTTTCTATTTTTTCCTTTCTTATATATCCACATTGTAAGAGGAATCTGTGTTCTGTGTTTATCCACCTTGGAATTCTTGGAGCTACGTTGATCATGAGTTAGCCAATCAATACTGACTGACTGAATGTACACGGATACCATCATTCATAAGTGTTTTTGAATTATTAGCATTTTTCTTATTTGTTGTGTAGAAGTAATGAAAATGGTACTTTTCAGAGAAATACATTAAACAAGATGTATTTTTCTGTAAAAGTAGCATTTTCATTACTTTAAAAAGACTTGTGATTCTATAGTTTCGGTTTAAAGCTATGTTACGTTACGTTTAAACAGATAATTCACTATAACTATTTTTTTATCTCCTAGGTATAACAACGTCCAAAGCATCAGAAGAGGGCTGTTATGTTGAAATAGGTTTGCGAAGACCTTGTCTGATAAAACCAAAAATTATTCCTAATGTTCGAGTTACAATTAAATTACAACCTAAACAACACGAAGATGAAAAAAGAATTAAAGGTCTTGTTGTTCCACCCAGTTTGCCTAAACACGAAAGTCAATTATATTGGGGATATACTGTTCGAATAGCAAACTGTTTAAATCAAGTTTTCACTGAGTGTCCTTATGGAAAATATGATTATACAATAGGCACTAGTGACAAAGGTTTGTTTTAAATGTTTAGGGTAGAAGAATATTCAATTGACTGAACAAACTGATGTCCTCTTTTGACACCACGAATTGGCTTTTCCCTATTTTTTTCTGTTTGTAGTATGATAACTCTTCTAAGTAAGATACGATTTTGATGATACGAGTATATATGTAAGAAGAAAGTTGAAAGTTTGATCTTGAAAAATCTGCTTCAAATATGAATAAATGTGGGGCCCGTCTGGTTTACCTGGTTCAAAATGTGTCTACGAGTATTTAACAGAGAAGTTATATTCACATAATTATGAGTTATGGAAAATATGTACAATTAATTTCTAGAAGGTCGGGTTTTTGTGGTAATTCTAATTACGTTTTTGTGGTAATTCTAATTACCAAAGTCGTAAATTCTTGCAAACCACTTATAAACGTCCAATGAGCCATAAATATCGAAAGAGCGTTCTGTATGACTATCAAAGCCCCAAATAGACTGATCGCTGAGTATTAAAAATGAAAATTGGTTTCTTTCAGGTAAACCACTAGAAGAAGTGACTGTTCCAGAATATAAACATGGTTTAATGGTATTTGGAGGTTTACAAGGTCTAGAAGCAGCCCTAGAAAATGATGAAACTTTGAGCGTAGAAAATGTTGAAGATCTTTTTGACGAATACATTAACACATGTCCGCAACAAGGCTCGAGAACAATCAGAACCGAAGAAGCTGTTCTCATATCCTTGGCAAGCTTGAGAAAACATTTACCTTTTTAACGAATTGTGATGGCAAGGGTGCTAGAAGAATTCTCAAAATACATTATAAAAAAATATCCCTGCATGATGGAATTTCCGAAAAATTCGATTTTCTTCTAATTTTTAAAGTGACAAATTATGTATTTCATATTCTTTTCACCTCCCTAGGTTTTGGTATCCGTACACCAGCCTCGTGGTTTTTTTGTGTACTGATGTTAATAAGCTAAGGTTCAGCTGCTCAGGGAGTATGAACAGTTTTGATGCTAGATTTTTTGACCGAGTTATTCTCCAGGCTTTAGTGACCCAATGATGTTCACTCTCCCATTGGGCAGGGGACTGCAATAAAAGATTATATGAAGGATATATACCCAGATAGGTTCTGAAAACGGAGAGGAGTATATGGTCGTCCTTTGAGTTTTTTTAACCAATTTTAACCCAATTAGAGAGCTTAGCAGTGCCGGATTTAAAGTATGTGATGCCCTAAGCATTAAGTATCTCAGGATCCTTTTTGGATGTCAGTAAATTTTTATCTCGTGAATATAAATATTATATTTCAAGGTAAATTTAATGAAGGATAACAGAAGGAAGAAAAAGTATAATAATTATATACATTTTCATTTTTAAAATAAATACAGCACTTATTTAGCCTCAGAAGTCATATTTATTTAAATGTTTAACCAATGAACAAAAAATAATTAAACATTCAAACTTATTAATATTATTTTCATTTTTCGTTCATATATATATATTTATTTTTTTAGTACTAATATTCTGATTATTTAGAAAAAATTGAACATCGAGATTTTTTTGTAGCGAATTCGCGAAGGACGTTGTTAAAATCAATCTTTCGTAAAAGATCTGACTCTATATACAATATTGACAGAGCGTCGAGCCTTTCTTGTCGCATAGGTAGTAGTTCTTTTATCATTTTTCAAGATTTTCAACTTCGAAAAAGATCGTTCCGCCGTGCAGTTTGATACCATTAAACACATAAATATACGAAAAGCTGTATCCACATTTGGAAATGATGATTCTAATTTGTCAGTTTGTATTATTGTGTATAAATGTACATGTGAAAAAAACACTTAATTATTTTTTGAACAGATTTTTTTTTCTGAGAAAACATACTTTCTTATCAAGTGTAATACCACGTTTGGTGGGCCCCCCTGAGACATGATGCCCTAAGCAATTGCTTACTTTGCTTATTGATAAATCCGGCACTGGAGCTTAGGAAACGTTTTTACGGCCATACCTTTTTGCATATGTACAACCGTCCAAAATGGATCCATGACGGCAAATAAAAAAGCGAGTTTAAAAAAAAAAATTAAGGATACCAATTTACTCCTCCCCGGTTCCAGATGCCCACCTACTCCACTGGTAATGGATTATCGATTTGTCAAAAGGAAACAAATATCGATTTTTTTAATATTCGATAAATTTGTACGATCTTATATCTTAATAATAGATAAGGAAAAGCTGAAAATATCAAAAGTAGAAAAGCTTTGCTTCGTGAGTGCTCTGTTGAATGCAGGATGTTTTCTCATAAGTTTAATTTCTATTCATAAAATTATTTAATTGTGTGTCGACTATCTATTTTAGTTCGAACAATGAAGTTTTTAAAATTCTGCAATAAACCAGTTTGCTTAAATAGGTATCATGTAGTTTAATACAATTCAGAATGAAAAAGATTGATTAAATTTAAATGAAGTGTTCTTTATTTTAATTATTATCATCATACAAATTATAGTGCCATGGAAACCGCATCTTGTGTGACTGTGGATTCTGACAGTACTGATAGCAGTACAATACAACCTATGTTTAGTTTCAAGAAAATCAAAGTCTATCTAATGTCAGCTTTCTTAAAATTCTATGCGTTTTCTAGTGCTGCAATATTTTCATGTTTTTTAATATATTGGGCCTATGGAGGTGTTTTAGCATTCTCCTTATTCTCATTGACTCTGTCAGGTAAGTTCAATCCTACGGTAAAAGTATACTAATAAGGAAAATTAGCTCACTGAAGTTAATCAACGTTGGGCGTGGTGCGTACTCGAATGGGAGCTCGTCCTGAAGACAACTGAATAGCTGTTGTTGATTATATCATTCGAAACGGGAGGCCTTAGTTAACTTAGTTGTATAAAAAAGTTGCTTCTCAAAGCTGCTCCAAAAGTCAAATCATCGTCCTCTCGATGACCGGTTCTTCGCATTAGGATGACCTGGAATGCATACCATAACTGTTCCGGCCAAGGGTAATCAAAATATTTTCGATAACCTCATATCAATCTGTTCCTACCATTTAAATTTCATGCATCTATTAATGGGAAGAACGGTTGGTTTTCTGGAAAAACCGCTACTATAACATTTATAATGTCACTACCTTATTCTTCCTCCTCCCGATTTTTCTCAATTACTTTTTTCTCTGACGAGTTTCGCTAGTTATATAACAATATCGATAGTCAAAACTGAAAATGTTTTCTAAAAATAGGCATTTGGGTGGAACCATCTAAAAACACATAGGAGAAGGCTACCGGTCACACAGAACGCAGCTTTGAGCCAGCGGCTACCACATGATGACAAATTGACAAATGGAGATCATTTACACTATGAATGCAAAGTTCTACTAGTCCAGAAACACAACAACCTACTGACTCAGCAATACCTACTTAGATGTAGATTACCCCAACATCCAGATAACTCTCTGATGCAAAGATCGCGTCCACCAAGATCCATACGTAAAACCATGAGCAAAGACACCATCCTAGCCAATGGAACAGTAGACTGCTTCAACATCAGTGAGTACGAGTACAAGACTGGACTAGCAAATTTCAAACCAAACCGTATACTAAACTCACCTCCACCAGAAGTAGATAAAGAAGAAACTAAACTTCCCCGTCTAACCCGAACTACTTTGACTCAACTTAGATCAGGATGGTCTAGCATGCTGAACTCTTACCAGCATCGGCTGAATGAAAATATCCCTAACACATGGGACAACATGACGTGCCCCACGTGTTTGCATGCACTGTTAATCCCACCTATATGGCATCAATCGACCTGTGGACCAATCCAAAAGAGGTGGCCCTCTTCCTAAAATTACCTATAGATGAAGCAGTGAAAACCGATACATAAATGGAAACAATTGCCGCTTCAACAACAACAACATGTGGTTAAATAGGATTGAACCTACGCCCTCCAGTCAACCAGGCTAGCGCTGAACCACCATTCTGCCAAAATGTTTACAATATTCTGTCCCTGCCAATTCTCATCTTCAGCCGTCAAAATTAATCAAAACCCTGTTAAATGGGGTTTTATACATAGGTTGATTATTTTCAGTTTCAGATTCTATTTTTTACCCGTTGGATATGATTAACAGTAACACAGAACTTAGAGGACCAATGAAACATTCCATACTGGGCATGGTTTCCCCAACAAGCAAAACTCATTCTAACGGCTTCATGGTTATCAACAATACCCCAGGGGCAATAATACAAAAAAAAAAATAATGACTTCCATATTTTAATAGAGTTACATCCTTTTTAAATCTGGAATTTCCAGTCAGGAGATATAACAACCAAGGTATAGCTTTTAATAAAATAAGAATCTGCTCATTTCGCGAAATATTTAGACCTGAGGCCTATTTCACAATAAACTACAAGTTAATCTTGTACTATGTATAGTTTTGCTTTGGACTCCTCATCCTGAATTCCTAGACCGTAGCGTGTTCAATATTGTATGGAGTTTCTAATTCTATAAATTATAAAGCACTATCAATTAATTAAGTTTTAATTTTGATTTCAGGTATCATATCTGGCATTGTTTACAATATGGAAGATTTTTTCCTCTTTTTCCCTGAACAGCCATCTCATTCCAGAGTATTTGTTGCTTTACCTTCCATGCATGGACTACCATATGAAAGTGTTTTTGTTAAAAGTTTGGATGGTACTAAAATACATTTGTATTTTATTTATCAAGCGGATGGAAAAGCAAAAAGTGACACAATGACCATTGTATATCTACATGGCAATGCTGGCAATATAGGTCATAGGTAAATTCCTTAGGCATAGTTCCCTGCTATACATTTCTGTATTGCATCCTCCACGGATTGAGCGAGTACAATTTTACACAATCCTTACAGCGATATCGACCGATTTTTTTAAAAAAGACATTGATATCGATAAAAAAAAAAAAAAAAAAAAAAAAAAAAAAAAAAAACATTGACCATAGTGCTTGAGATCGAAGATTTTTTTGTTTTAAAAAATGAACCTCCATTAATTTCTTGTTAGATAATTTAGTTCTGCATTATTGCACTGTACTTTTCCCTAAAAGTTGTTTCCTTTACCGAAATGTGAAAAATTGTACTCTTTCGCACAATATTCCCGGGTTTAATACCTAATTATCAAATACGTATTTTTGTGAGTTGGTATACTGACTGACTTATAATCAATGTAGTTATCTGTACTGCGGCTAATCCCAGAAACTTGAAATTTTGAACATAGATTTGTCTTACAGTGCAGGTGCGAAATAAAAAAGAAAAAAATAGCGGAAGCGGAACAATTATACAGCCCTAACAATAGGACATATCGGAAAACGACTGAAAATGAATGGACCCTCAAAATCCATGCACAGTAAATTTTCGGGAAAAATATAAAATTTGAAACTGAATTATTTGGGCAAAAGGAATTCTACAGCCACGGGAAAAACGCATTCGAAGTTGCGTATAACAGATAGTTTATAAAATACAAATGTTGTAATCTATAGGTACTTATAAAAATAAAGCGCAGTTGCTATACTGACTGGAAATATTTTGTCCACCCAGGACTTCCTGGTAGTCATTTTAACTGAGTAAGATCTACAGTTCATAAAACTACTAGTAATAAAAACATTATTCCACAGACTGCATAACGTATCTGGCTTACATAATATGTTGAAATGCAATATTCTCATGGTGGAGTACAGGGGATATGGAAAATCTCAAGGTACTCCTTCAGAAGAAGGCCTTTGTATGGATGCAATGGCGGCTGTAGATTATCTCCTGTCTAGAAGTGACATCAATCATAGGAGAATCGTTATATTTGGGAGATCATTAGGTAAGTGACAAAAGATAAAATACAATTTTTAAAAGTATAAAAACTAATTGATTTTCATAGCTTTTGTGGTCTGTTCTCATAACTTTCAGCTGTAGTTTTCATTGTTGCATAAATTAGATTTTTACATAATTATATGCAAGCTGCGTAAATAAAATCAGATTTTTGGAATCATTGCATCACTACAATGCGCCTTGTCACTCGGCAATGACAATTTATAAATATTTAGCAAGTAAAAAGATTCCTCTGGTCCCTAAATCACCTTATTCACCTACTAGTGAATGAATAGATATTTGTTAATAATATTTTATATTGTTTGTTTTTGTTTGCAGGGGGTGCCGTTGCCATAGATTTATTAGCCAGGCCAGAATATTCAGCAAAAATTTGGTGTTTGATTGTTGAAAACACATTCACCAGTATTCCAGATATGGCGCTAGTACTATTAAAATGGAAAGTGCTCAGAAAAATGCCCCTGTTTTGTTTTAAGAACAAAGTAAGTGCCTTTTCTTTTAATATTTGTTTATAACTTTTCCTCTCTAGGTAATGACACAGTGCTCGTAACAACTTGGTCACAGGTCTCTTACTATATACCAAATAAGGGATAGGGAGAGAAAGGGCTTGGGACTAGACGACGAAGGCACACAAGATACCAAATGAGGGATATGAAGAGAAAGGGTTTGGGACTAGACGACGAAGGCACACAAGATACCAAATGAGGGATGTGAAGAGAAAGGGCTTGGGACTAGACGACGAAGGCACACAAGATACCAAATGAGGGATATGAAGAGAAAGGGCTTGGGACTAGACGACGAAGGCACACAAGATACCAAATGAGGGATATGAAGAGAAAGGGCTTGGGACTAGACGACGAAGGCACACAAGATACCAAATGAGGGATATGGAGAGAAAGGGCTTGGGACTAGACGACAAGCCTCCATCAACCAATTAGGTGATGAAAAGCGACTCCCCCCCCTTAAATGACATGAATTGCCTAACCGGTAATTCGCTAGACGGTTAGACATTTAAACCCTGCACCTCTTCAACAATCCAGTCAAGTCCACAATAACTGCTATCTGTAGTTGGGGGTAGTGAATCGACATAACTTTGTGCCCACAAAAATATTTTACCATCCCTACAGCTATAGGCCACCCTAGTTACCTATAATTACGTATTTTCTACTAATTTACACATAGTGAAACTATCGGCTATTTTAGAGTTTGGTAAATTTTCTTCAATGAATCATTCGTTTTTATTTTCAGTTTCTTTCTCAATGGAAAATAGCACGTGTGACAAATCCAACATTTTTCATCGTTGGTCTAAATGACAACCTAGTCCCACCTTCAATGATGGTAAAATTACACGAAAATAGTGGTGGAATTTGCAAACAAATTGTTTTATTCGAATCTGGATCACATAACGATACATGGAAGTGTCCAGGCTATTATCATACAATCAATCAGTTTCTTTTGGCAGCAAATGAATATTTACCTCTTCCATGTGTGAGTTCGTCTGCATCATCAAGCATATCTGATATCAAATGTGTTTGATTGATTTAAATTTAAAATCATTTTTAAATATAGTGATTGCTCAATTGTTCGGGTTTTGTATGGGACAAGTCATAGTTTTTACATTTACTAGATGATGAATTCAGTCTCCAGTCGTATTTTCAAATATCAATTTATAAAAAGATCTGTGAACTTATTATTTAACCTTTTTATTTATTATACCACTCCGTTCAATATGGCTCAAAAACTAATCAGTTAATTATATGAATATAATAAATTTCCATACAAAGTTTTATCAAAATCGAGAGTTATTGTGGAACAAAAAGACGTTTTAAAAAAAGTCGTCGTGTTAAAACTAGACCTGACTTCTTTCAGTCAATTATCTATCAAAATGGAAGGAAAGGCGTGTTTTCAATGGTTCATTTTACGAATATTTTCAAGAATAGATATTTTGAATCCTTTAGTATGTTTTCAAGTATAATCGAGTGAAAAAAACGAATTGTACTTGCATATAAAATATCGTACTGAAAAAAGGAATGATTCTTGTAACGTTGTGTACCTTGTTTTTTTAAGATTAATGTTTGGATTAAGAAATCTGTTGAAATTTAATTGGCTACCATATAACATTTCCTAGATAGGTATATGGCCCGTTTCGGCCACGGAATCCTCAGAAAATAGATGGCATTATTATTAAACGCTTTATTTAAATTTTAAATAATGTCCGCATACAACTTTGTCTTTTTAATCAAATGTTTTATGAACTTTTTGTGGGTATTAAAGTTTTACAATGTTTTTAAAATATTCTATATCACCATTATACTATCACTGAACGTCATTACTATTACTTTTAATAATAGTAATAACGTTCGTTGTACTCAAGAGGCCGCTTTTTACGAATCACGATCAATCCAATTTTATTATTAAAACAATTGACCGTAAATTTTGGGAATAAAATGTTGTTTTTGTCAGCAAAGCAGAACCATTCAAAGAAAGTCGCTCCACGCATTTGCTAAAGGATCACTTATTAATTATTTATTATTATTTTGCAGTCAAAAAGAACAAATACGCGACGCTGTTTTGCAGTTAATGCAGTATTATTTTTTTATTGTGATTTGTAATTTCTATGTTTTCGTTATTATTTTCTTTTAAATTTAATACGTATTCTATTGAAACAAATTTCGTGTTTCTTCTCAAGAAAAAAAACTCGTGTTCTTGGTATAGACTTACGAGACAGCTAGAAACGAATCTCATACTAGATATTATATAGGTAAACGAATCTTAGAATACAGATATCGATTTTAAACCACTTATAAATAATCAAATTCATTTTAGGAACATCGCAACACTAAATAAGGACTTTGAAAGCTATATGTTTTTTGTGGTTATTGTTCTGTAAGAACGGTACAAAATAACTAAGATTATTTTTTTAATTTGTGTGAAATGTGTCCTGTCGTAACTTATTTCATCTAGTTTTTTTCTTTTTGCTTTTTATAGCTATTATTAATAAGGTTCCGTTGTTATTCTACGTAAATTTTAGGGTAAAGATCCCTAAAATCTCAATTAAATGGCTTGAAGAAAAAGTTGGCTTATAAATTACGATGTTCAGATTCTTATTTTTGCTCGCATTTAGCTTATTGCTGTCGGGGTCTGCCCTCCTCATACGCAAATTATATTGTGTTAGAATAAAAAAATATTGATTAAAAATTATTTCAATTAAGTCAATATCTGTTCAATAAGTTAGGTTTTTGGTTTGTACTAATACTAAAACATGTTTTTTCTTCTACTTGAAACTTTTATTACTATATTGTGTTTTTTTTTTTAATCTTCAGAGTATTTTTTTTATCTTCATTGCTTCAGAGTTTTGTCGAATAGCTTCAGTTCATTTGCTTGCTTCACCTTCTTACANTTTTTTTTTTTTTTTTTTTTTTTTTTTTTTTTTTTTTTTTTTTTTTTTTTTTTTTTATGTAAATTTAATCCATACTTGCTTTGTGAATGAAAATTAAGGATAAGACATTTTATGTAGAAAGTCAAATATCTCGGATCCTGTCGATAATCTGATTGAATTTTCATATTTAGAAGTGAAGATTAGAAAAATGTGTTAATTAACAGAGGTTTTAATTGGTTGCGAACCTCTGAAAGGGGTTCAACCCTATACGGTTATACAATATTGCCCCAGAACCGCATAATTCAGGGTCAATTTTTTATTTATTTTTTTAAATACGAAACATTTAACATTCATGAGTGGGGTACTTTTTTTCTATTTTTTTGTCATATTATGGCTTCGATCAAAGTCATAATAATTATACATATGTATACTTGCTCATTTCAATGGTACGATGCGCAAACCATATATCTGGTTTTGTGATCTGGCCACATAATTATTGAGCATAAAAAAGTTAAGGTATATATATATATTTTTTTAAATACACCAGCTTTGTATGGTGTACAATTTCCCATAACTTCTTTATTATTTAAATATAGAAAAATAATATATCATTAATATTTTATTTGTTACACAACTTCGTTCTTCATGTTCGAAGGTGCTTCTCCAATACCAGCAGTACATTAACGTTTTGTATCGACTATATCTTATAATTTAGTAATCTCGAGCTAATTTGTAGTTGCTTATTTTAATTTAAATTTTATTGAAGTACAATTATAGTAGGTATGATTTTAAAAAAATGACCTATAATTTTAGATTTTCGAGCCAGAGTTTGCATCTGTCGGTGATTTTTTTATATCTTCTAGGTCACCTTTATATGACAGAACAGTTTTCTTTTCATTGGGGGCCCCACGCGATAAATTTAAAAATATATTCACACCAATGATAGCATTGCTATGCAGAACTTTGGGGGTATTTGGAAAAACACCTTTTAACATAACAGTTCTTATGAATTTTATAATATTTAAATTAAATTATTTACCTAGTTTATTATAACTTTTATAAAAACAGATGTAACCACTAATGTTTTATTTTTCCTATTTCCACTCTCGTTTTTCGTTTTTGACTTCCAGGAACATATTTCGATGCGTGTCTATGTAGATCTCTATCTACCTATAGTAATTTCTCGTGTTCAGTATAATTCTAATGCTGTCCCTGGATGAAATAGTTTGGCTCGATGAAACGATCACTAATACATGAGCTACGTGTAAGGGCCCCTCTATTATTATTTCATCTAAAATCACCGCAGTCATAAAACTAAAAGTAGGCAATTCACATAGTTTATGTGAAAAGGCGTGTACGCTTCCTTTTGGCAACAAATAGATGATTCGATTAACTGATATTTAATGTTTACGAAATATACCAATAAAATTATGATTGCTGTACAAGCTGAAAGTTCTCACTATATTTTAAATTCAGGAAAAACTTGAAAAATTTAATTATGATAATATTCTCACCGGGACTCTTAGGAAATCCCGGGCCTGGGGGGATTCCCCCCATTTCTCCCCCCTCGTCGGTCCTGCGCTTTTCAACACCTAATTGGTGGAAAAGGTTTAAAATCTAACTACCTGACTGGGGTTCGCATTGGATTTGCATGCTGTCTTGTTTGAAAATTCCATTATTTGAGAAAATTAAAGAAAATAATAAAACTATAATAAACCCGAGTGCGAAAATATGAAATCAATATACAAAAAAAAATTGTTTCTATAGCATAAATAAAAAGTTAAATATAGGCATATAGCCAGCGTCTATGGCACGTTGAATACACCAGTTCCCCATAGATCACTGAAGTTAAGCAACATCCAGCGAGGTTGTTCCATGCGGGTGTCCAGGTGGGTTCACGTCCTCGTGATGCTGGCTATTTTTCCGGCCCAACCCAGGCTGGGTGAGGTCAATGTGGGTAGCTGGTTTGCAAGTTTCCAGCGAATGGAGGGTAAAACCCCCGTTTTGAATGACCAATAGATGTTAAAGAGACGTTAAGCCAAATTAAAAATAAAATATATATATAGGTATGTTCAAATTTTCTGCACGATTACAATACTTTATCTTCTACCAGCCGTTTTCCCGTGCTTTGCTGCGGTTACAAAATTCAACAACAATTTCGAGATCGCGAAATTAAATCTTCTCTAGTTTACATTTTTGGTGGAACCGACCCCCTGAGTGAACACGGCTTCTATTTAGAAAATTCAATATTTTAATCAAAGATATTACTTTTTGCAGTGCGGAACACCTTCGTATAAAATTTCAGTTTTCTCTCTCATCCCGAACTGATACTTCTTAACTATGGGTTTTTGGTGGAACCGAACCCCAGAGTGAGCACCGCTCCTAGTTAGAAAATTAAATATTTTATTCAAACTTTTTGTACTTCAGAACACCATTATCAAATTTCAGCTTTCTCGCTCATCCCGAAGTGGTACTTCTCAATTTTTGGTGGTGAAAACCGTCCATAAATCGGGGAGAAACCGGAAAATTTCAAATTTTATGTTTTTATGGGGTCCTTATATACTATTTTGGGGGGATGGGGGGGTCTATTTTCGTAATTTTTCGTTATCTTAGTTTGCTCAGAAAAAAATTGCAAAAAGACCCGCTAAATAGAGTCGTTTTTGGCGGTAGCTTGCTCTCACTCGAACTTTGCACCTACAAACTAAAAGGGACCTGTGTGCCAAGTTTCAAGTCTACGTTTAGCCATCGTGGAGCTACGTTGATTATCAGTCAGTCAGTATACCAACTGGGCTTTGCGTTTTATAAGTATAGATAGAAAGAGAAAATGAAAAGAAATTAACGCCAAATAGGAAGAAAAGTACCTATACTCTCCATGAGAAACAGAAATACCCCTTTCAGGTAACACACAAGACCACAAAATAGTGATTTCAATGGAATACGCTTCTTCCAAATTAATTTACACCTCTAGTCGCACTCTAGCGGCTGTTCGCATGAGTTCCCGCACTTTCTGTTCTTTCTGTATTCGTTATATTCAAAAGTAATCAAAATCAAAAAGTGATAAGAAAAAAAAAAGCAAGATTTTTTTTTCAAAAGAAAAGTTATAACTCGTTTAATTATATTTTTTTTTAATAAAGGAGGCAAAAGTTTATACCTAATAATATAATTATACATTATTATTTAACTGTTTATTGAATAAAATATATTTCCGTAGTGTTTTTTTCACAAATTAAATTCCCTCCTAAAGTTTGTGAAATAATAATATATCTCTTATTGGCCGAGATAAATTGAAGTCTTAGTAGATCCCAGGTTTTAATCATGTTTCAAACGGAGTTATTGAAAAGAAAATACGTACCCGACATACCTGTTGTGGATTTTGCCTAATATTAGCTATATTTATCAAAATTTAAAGTCAATAGCTTGAAATAACTGATAAGGTGATAACTGATAAGCTCCAAATCTTGCATTGCCTAATTTGGATTTAGCAAAATTTGTCAGGTTCTTCTATTCGAAAAATAAAAGTTGCATTAAATATTTTTTATTCATTTAAATAATAATGTACTCACCTATACTTCTCTCGCAATATAATATAAACATTATAAACCATTTTTCTTACAGAATACCTAATAGACCAAACGAAGTGAGGTCTAATTCTAACTCCACGATTTCAAAATTTCTACTTGTCTCTCTGTCCGCTCCAGGAAAACTCTCAAATGGACAGTGATTAGATTAATTAATTAGGTAAAAATTCATAGAATTCGCTAAAATAGAATTATTTGTGTGAGGATTAGAGTTCACAGAACTAGGAAAAAATGATTATTTTTTTACTGTCTCTATTTTCTAAATTGCAACCTTGTGAAAAGGAAAGCTGATTTTGAGTACAAATGGAAGCCGATCTTCTAATACGAAAATTGTCGATGAATGATTGTTATATCTTCTTTCTTGTTTTCACCCAATGAAAATTCACCTTTTATAATATTTAGAATACTCAGAATAAGAAAATCTGAGCCAAAATGTGAAAGTCATTTTTATTGGTTGAAAACTGTGATCTTGATAATATTTTCTGAATTGCAACCCTGTCATAGAGGAACGCTGGTTATGAGAACTTAGAAATGAAATGTAAATTTTCAGTGGGGGAAGGGGTAAGACCTTGAATTTTAGGTCCATGCGATACATGTAAAATTAGTTACTTTCTTGCATTCTTACCCCCACTCCAGATTGACTTTTAAAAACTGCTGAAATGATTAGTTCTCCTATCTTAGACCAAAAGGAAAATTTGAACAAATTTAAATTTAGTTCAGCAAAATTATTCGTCGTGTTCGGACCTGCGTTAATAATTAATCTTTTTTTTTGCGGCCATTTTTTCGAAAGGAAAACGTGGTTCGAATTTTTAAAAAGTAGTTTATACTCATATCTTTTGATTGTGTATTTTGTGTCAGTGTAAATTTATCAAACTTAAATCTTTTTTTTAAATCAGTATATTAATTATTAATAAAGTCTCCGTCTTTTTAAAAACTCTAATGGTTAGAAACATTTTTAAATAACTTTTTGCTGATTTTGTGTTAGTGGTTAATAAATGAAAAACACATAATTAAATAATTTCAAAATATCAATGTTTTTTAGTGTCTAAGCATTAATTAAATAATTAAAAATATTAATTAATTTAATGTATTACTAATATTGTGTGTCAGTGCTATAAATCAGTTAAATATGAATTATGTGTGTGTATTAAAAATATGAAAAATATAATATAAAAGTACGAGTATAATACCCATTAGTTTAACTAATTACTAAATATAACTAATACAGCTAAACCAACTTACGTGAACACCTAATTACATTTAATCCCCAATGGAATCCACATCTCCTATTTTTTATATCTTCTAGGTCTCATATCCACATCTCATAGCGTGGAGTCTAGTTTTAACTCCACGATTTTTTTAAATCTCTGTTTGTTCCACGATAACTTCCGAACGAACGACTTTCCCGATTTTGATTAACTCCGTATGGGCATTTATAATGTTTAAAGAGTTTGCTTAATTTGGGCCAAATTGGGACACCCGGGGCCTCATGGTTACTCTTTAACTGAGAGAAGTCTACAGTTCACAGAAGTACGAGTAGTATTTTTGTGAGCAGTAGATTGCATTTAGTTAAACTAGCCATACAAATGACATCGTGGTACAAAAAGACAAACAAAATAAAAATAAAAACAAATTTAAAACTAGACCTCACTTCTTTCAATCAATTATTAAGGAGTATCATCCAAGTAACTGGTTGGGTTTTACTTACTCTTTCTAAGGTGTTCACGTTTATTGGAATACCCTGTATACCTAATAGATAAATTAAAAAATTAAAAGTCAATTGGTAATTATATTTTGATTAATTTTTTTAAAACAAATGTTTGGTGTAATATTATTTGTGTTTTGTCACATGTCCTTGTTCGACAGTGAATTATTTTATATAAGTGCCTATTAAAATAATATTTTCATATATTTTTTTATAAACGAAGCAATTTTTTCTGTAATCTATTTTTTTTTTCTGTAATGTTACAATTTTAAAGGGTATCTATCTCATGGCATTATCTTCACAATTTTATTGAGAAAGTGAAATCCGATTGTGATGGTCACTCTTCTTGTTTTGCACTCATGATTATATTTTACCTAGTTTGATTCTTTTTACGAAACTGAGTCATCCCTGAAGTCCCGAGCACGACTTTGGGAATAACTCAACTTAATGAAAGGACAATTAAAGAACTTTGGTAATATCGACACGTGGTAATATTATCACGTCCCTCCCCACGGATCATTTTTTTTTAAATATTCAAGTTTTTGTGCCTGATGCGGTAATCGAACCCGGTACTTTTTGCATGGTTAGTGCACATCTTACCACCGAGTTACTTTTCTTTTTACTTTTATTACATATGGGATATCCCCCCCCCCACAGAATTATTTTATAACAAAGCCGGCCATGCCTTTAAGGCGCCAAGTGAAGCGAGCGGAGCTTGCAATACCTTTAATATTGCGATGCCCATTATAATTGTGACCTAATAAAATAAAGAAATATAATTATTAGTTTTTAAAATAGTGTTGTTTTGTGTTTTTTGTGTGTATTTTTCATTCATCTGGTGCCTGGTCAAATGCCGGTCAATTGGTCACTCAGATTGCAAAATGGAGAATGTTTTCTGTATCCTCTTTTAAGGTAGGCTTTCATGCTCTTTTCTCATCCTATTTTGAGGGTAGGCCGTATTTATGCGGTGATTGAAAAAAAAAACTCTGTCCTCAGATTCAGAATTTCCGCTAAAAAAACTGTTCCAGTCATCAAGGAGCAAATTTGATTCCATGTCTGCATGGTCATCCGTACTTTATTAATATCTTGGGTTCCACATACTTAACAGCCATCGATATACCAGTTCCCGGCAGATCTCTGAAGTTAAGCATCGTTCAACGTGGTGCGTACTCAGGTGGGAGCCCGGTCGGGGACAACACGCAGGTATAGTTGACCTTACTGGGATACAGTCTGTCTCGTGGTTGAGACAAATGAGTAACTGTTTTTAAACTAGTGGATTCAAATATTCGCAACTTCTCAACTCCTGTACCGTTCATCCTAGTTTGATGAAATTATGTAGCATTGTCAAGGATGATTATTCTTTCGAACCTGGTTGTAAGACTTCAAAATTGAAGCCATTACAATTATCACCGCGACCTTTGCATGCGCAAACGTGCCTTTCTTGAAATATTTATATCTGAGTTAACCGAAAGAATTGAGGTGTAGTATTAACCCCACAATTTTTCTTTAAACATCTGTTACGAACGTGTTGTCCGATTGTGATGACATTTGTTATGGATATTTATTATTTTAATAGAATTTGCTGATTAGTTATGGCCCTTTTGGTCACCTGAGGCCTTATGGTGGTCGCCATTTTAACTGAGTTAATTCAACGGTTTACTGTACTACTAGTACGAGTATTAATCCATGTGTGTCTTTATTTTAATTTCAGATTTGTTTAGAGGACAGAAATCTCATCAGAGGAACGGTAGGATTTTTATGCATGTTAAAATTTAGTTTTAGTTGGTGTCGGGCCATTTGTGTAAGATATCAGAATTGTTGCTAATATTTTGTTTTACACAGTTTTAGGTACATTTTCAGCTGGTGTGGGCCACACAACATCATCAGGTTCAAACAATCACAAATAACCCAAGATCAAGTAAGTAATACGGTAAGTTTAATGAAGTCAACTGAATTATCTGCGGGCATTTGTATTAGCGTCCTCGTGATTACCGGTTCTACACTCCAGGACAACCTGGAACGTCTACCATCACAGTTTCGGCCAACCTTTTCGGTTATCTCATAGGAAGAAAAGCACGGCTGGATTCTCTAGAAACCGATACAGCAACTTGAATTAGCTGTGCTATCCCAGATTATTCTACTAAAAAGCAATCAAGGAAATATTTTCGTTCTTCAAATCTGGGAGGTGAGGAACGATCGCTCCTAGGTTGGAGATAAATGCACATAAAACTGGCGGGGTGGGGTGGGTGGGTGGTGGTTATACTAATAGTTTGTTTCACTCAGTTCTAGGTACATGTCCAGCTGCACCACATTACGTCCTCATCATCTGGTGTATCTTTAGACAGGAGGTGAACTAATCAATCAGAACCTAAGATCAAGTAAATACGGTGAGTTGGGAGCTAAAGAGTAAGAAGGGAAGAAATACGGCAGGAAATAATAGAAAATTAATAATTGAAAATTATTAATTTCGATTAGCAGAGGAACAGGGGGAGGTCTTCAGTTGAAAGGTGTGATCGAGGCTTAAACTCTGAATATCACCCCCGGAGTCAGTAAAATAAATTAACAAAAGAAAATCATGTATTTTACGTTAACTCACTTAGTTAACGCTAAATGTCATTATTGAATTATCTGCGAGCACTGAAATTAGCGTCTTCATGATGACCGCTACCGGTTTTACGCTTACGCTCTGGTAACGCCTACCATCATCGTTCCAGCAGCCAAGGACCATCAAAACCTTTTTGGAAACCTCATATAAACTTGTCTCTACCCTTATTTAAACATGAATCTAGAATTAGAAGACGGACACCGCCAGACTCTAGAAATTGACAACATGTTGAATAAGCTCTACCCTCTCAGATAATTCCACCAAAAAGCAATGAGGGAATGTTTTTTCGCCGTTGTATCCGGCACAGCGTTAGGTCGAAAATACTTGCACATGGACCTGGAAGGGGGAGGGTATTACTAATATTTTGTTCCGCTCATTTCTAGGTCTTGGTCAGCTAAATCTCACTGCTAAATCACCAGCATCAGAATTATCTTTGGACATGAGGTGAAGTAAAAATCAAAACTGTAACCCAACATCATGTTAGTAATACGGTGTGTTGGGAATTCTAGAGTAAGAACGGAAGAAATATGTAAAACTAATGACTAATGAAATTCGGGAGTTCCGGAGTAAGTAGGAATGTAATACGGACAGTAATAAGTAATAGAATCTAATGACGGAAGTGATTCGGGAAAGGGGTACGATCTAGGCTGAATATTATCATTGGAATCAGTAACTTGTATAACGGAAGAAATACGGACAGTAATAGGTAATAGAAACTAATGACGGAAGTGATTCGGGGTACGATCAAGGCTTAAACTCTGAATATTTACATTGGAATCAGTAAAATGTATAACGGAAGAAATGCGAACAGTAATAATTAATAGAAAATGCGACCGGAAGGGGGGGGGGGGNTTTGTTTCACTCAATTTTAGGTACATATTCAGCTGTACCACATTGCGTCCTCATCATCAGGTGTATCTTTGAACATGAGGTGAACTAACAATCAGAAGTGTAACGAAACATCAAGTTAGTAATACGGTGAGTTGGGAGTTCCGAAGTAAGAAGGGAAGTAATGCGGGCAGTAATAAGTAATAGAAACTAATGATGGAAGAGATTCGGGATACGATCAAGGCTTAAACTCTGAATATTATCATTAAAATCAGTAAAATGTATAACGGAAGAAATATGGACAGTAATAAGTAAAAGAAACTAATGACGGAAGTGATTCGGGGTACGATAAAGGCTTAAACTCTGAATATTATCATTGGAATCAGTAAAATGTATAACGGAAGAAATATGGACAGTAATAGAAACTAATGACGGAAGTGATTCGGGGTACGATCAAGGCTTTAACTCTGAACATTATCATTGAAATCCGTAAAATGTATAACGGAAGAAATGCGGACAGTAATAGGTAATAGAAACTAATGACGGAAGAGATTCGGGATACGATCAAGGCTTAAACTCTGAATATTATCATTGGAATCAGTAAAATGTATAACAGAAGAAATAAGTGCAGTAATAAGTAATAGAAAATGCGCATGCATCCGGAAGGAGGGGGGGGGGTTACTAATATTTTGTTTCACTCAATTTTAGGTACATATTCAGCTGTACCACATTGCGTCCTCATCATCAGGTGTATCTTTGAACATGAGGTGAACTAACAATCAGAAGTGTAAATAAACATCAAGTTAGTAATACGGTGAGTTGGGAGTTCCGAAGTAAGAAGGGAAGTAATGCGGGCAGTAATAAGTAATAGAAACTAATGACGGAAGTATTTGGGAGTAATAACGCGAATTGTGAATTATCAAGTTTCACTCAGTTTTAGGTGCATTTCCACTGCTAAATCATTATAATCAGTTGTTTTTTTTCGCGTTATTACTCCCAAAGTAATAACGCGAATTGTGAATTATTACTTTTGATTAGGAGAGAAGCTAGGGGACATTTTATAGGAGTGATCATGGCTTAAACTCTGAATATCACCGCTGGAGTCAGTAAAACAAATTAATGAGAACAAATCATGTAACTTATGTTAACGCTAAATGTCATTATTGAAGTCAACTGAATTATTTGCGAGCACTAGAATTAGCGATTTCATGATGACCGGTAACGGTTTTACGCTTACGCTCTAGGAACACCTACCATCACCGTCCAGCAGCCAAGGACCATTAAAATCTTTTTGGAAACCTCATATAAACCTGTTGCTATTTTTTTTTTAACATGAATGTAGAATTAGAAGACGGACACCACCAGAATCTACAAATGAACAACAAATCGAATAAACTCTACCCTCTCAGATAATTCCTCCAAAAAGCAATGAGGGAATGTTTTTTCGCCGCTATATCCGGCACAGTGTTAGGTCGAAGATACTTGCACATGGACTTGGAAAGGGGGGGGGGGAGATTACTAATATTTTGTTTCACTCAGTTTTAGGTCTTGGACAGCTGCGACACACGGCTATATCATTATCATCAAGTTTATCGTTGGGTATGAGGTAAACTAATCAATCAGAAGTAACCCAAAATCAAGCAGGTAATTCGGTGAGTTGGGAGTTCCGGAGTAAGTAGGAATGTAATACGGACAGTAATAAGTAATAGAATCTAATGACGGAAGTGATTCGGGAAAGGGGTACGATCTAGGCTGAATATTATCATTGGAATTAGTAAAATGTGTGACGGAAGAAATACGCACAGTAATAAATAATAGAAACTAATGACGGAAGTGATTCGGGAAAGGGGTTCGATCTTGACTTCAACTCTGAATATTATCATTGGAATTAGTAAAATGTGTAACGGAAGAAATACGCACAGTAATAAGTAATAGAAACTAATGACGGAAGTGATTCGGGAAAGGGGTACGATCTAGGCTTCAACTCTGAATATTATCTTTGGAATTAGTAAAATGTGGAACGGAAGAAATACGGACAGTAATAAGTAATAGAAACTAATGACGGAAGTGATTCGGGAAAGGGGTACGATCGAGGCTTAAACTCTGAATATTATCATTGGAATTAGTAAAATGTGTGACGGAAGAAATATGCACAGTAATAAGTAATAGAAACTAATGACGGAAGTGATTCGGGAAAGGGGTACGATCTAGGCTTATACTGAATATTATCATTGGAATTGGTAAAATGTGTAACGGAAGAAATACGCACAGTAATAAGTAATAGAAAATAGGCATGCGTCCGGAGGGGGGGGGGGTGTTAATAATATTTTGTTCCACACAGTTTTAGGTACTTGTTCAGGTGTGCCCCACTGCTAAATCGCCATCATCAGAATTATCTTCGGAAATGAGATGAGGTAACAATCAGAACCCAACATCAAGTTTGTAATACGGTGAGTTGGGATTTCCAAAGTAAGAAGGGAAGTAATGCGGGTAGTAATGAGTAATAGAAAACTAATGACGAAAGTGATTCGGAGTAATAACGCGAATTGTGAATTATTAAGAATTATCTGCGATTTTGAATCATCGTCCCCGCGATGACATATTTTACGCACCAGGACGACCAGGAACACCTATCATCGTAGTTTTAACCAATGGTCATCAAAATCTTTTCCGTAAACTCATATCAACCTGTTTCTACCATTTTTTAAAACATGAATCCAGCATAAAATGAAAAGATCATTATTTGATTGTAAAAACACCACTAAAAACCTACAACGCCTTGAATTAGCTCTCTCTATTTAAGATCATTCTATGCCCCTCTGTATCCGCCGCCGAACGGCAATATGCTAGGTCGTATATAAATACACATGAGCCGTGGGGGGGGGGTGTTACTAATATTCTGTTTCACTCAGTTTTAGGTGCATTTCCACTGCTAAATCATTATAATCAGTTGTTTTTTTTACATGGGGTGAAGTGAACAATCAGAAGTAAGCCAACATCAAGTTGATAATACGGTGAGTTGGGAGTACCGGAGTAAGAAGGAAGAAATCGGACTGTAATAAGTAGTAGAAAGGTAATGACTGAAGTAGTTCGCAGTAAGGAGACTTGTTTCGAATTGATTAAAAGGGGACAGATACATGTCTTCAGATGAGGGGCTGCGATCAAGGCTTAAACACCGAATTTCACAATGGGAGAGTGAAATTGGGTGAAAGAAAAATATGTAGTGGTATCTCACGATACCACTACATTTCAAGTGCCATCAAAACCTTTTTGGTAACCTCATATGAATCTGTTTTTACCATTTTTTAAATCATAATCTGCAAATGGAAAAAAGAGCATGGCTGGATTCTCTAGAAAGGAACACCGATATGACAACATGAATTAGTTCTATTATCCCAGATAATTCTATGAAAAAGTAATCTAGGTTTGATTTTTTTCCGTTTTCCAAATCTGTGGGAAAGGCTCCTAATACCAATATATTTTTTTCTTCTCAATTTTAGGTACATTTTTATCTGAGCCACTCATCATAATCATAATCAAGCTGGTAATTCGCTGAGTTGGGAGTGTCGGAGTTATAAGGGAATAGATAATATTTTGGCGAGTTGTGATATCGGTCGGATATAGATACACGTGAGCCGGTAAGTAAAAGGGATGAGTTAGGTATTAATACAGAGAGTCCGAAAATCATTTTGGTGGTAATACATTGTGTTCCACCAGTTCATGTTTTATACCATTAAAGGGGTGCCATTTGTCTTAGGTAGCCCAATATAGCCCAAAAACCAATCAGCTAATTCTATGAATTTCCGCCACGCCCTATGAACTCAATTTTGCTCAAACTATCTTATACTTGTGTGCGCCTAATTTTATAGCATAATGCAATATGTAATACTGATAAAATACCACTAATTTTTTCACCATGAAGCCGCTGTAGGTGGCCAAAAATCAGCTTATTCCTCCATCGTAATACAAACATGTCCATACCAAGTTTTATCAAAACTAGATAAGGCATTCAAAAGTTATCGTGTTACAAATAGACAAACAAAATAAAAATTGTCGAGTTAAAACTAGACCTCTTTTTTTTATCAGTAGCTATTAATCATTGTTTCTTTTGCAGATATTAGGTAATATTTTTTTTTGTTGCTATTAATCATTATTTCTTTTGCAGATAATCATTCATTTTTTTCTACTAATCATTGATACTCTTGCAGATATTAGGTAGTAATTATTTATTTTTTGCTATTAATCATTATTTCTTTTGCAGATAAACATTCATTTTTTTCTACTAATCATTGATACTCTTGCAGATATTAGGTAGTAATTATTTATTTTTTGCTATTAATCATTGTTTCTTTGTTTCTTTGCTATTAATCATTGTTTCTGCAGATATTAGGTAAGAATCACGTGTCTCTATTAACCATGAGTCTCTTTTCTATTAATTATGTTGCTATTAATCATTGTTTCTCTTGCAGATACTAGGTAACAATCATGTGTCTCTATTAACCATGAGTCTCTTTGCTATTAATCATGTTGCTATTAATCATTGTTTCTTTGCAGATATTAGGTAACAATCATGTGTCTCTATTAACCATGCGTCTCTCTGCTATTAATCATTGTTTCTCTTGCAGATATTAGGTAAGAATCATGTGTCTCTATTAACCATGAGTCTCTTTTCTATTAATCATGTTGCTATTAATCATTGTTTCTCTTGCAGATAATAGGTAATAATGTTTTTTGAGCTATTAATCATTGTTCCTTTTGCAGGTATTAGGTAATAAACATGTGTCTCTATTAACCATGAGTCTCTTTGCTATTAATCATTGTTTCTTTTGCAGATATTAAGTAATAATGTCTTTTGTGCTATTAATCATTGTTTCTCTGGCAGATATTAGGTAATAATGTTTTTTGAGCTATTAATCATTGTTCCTTTTGCAGGTATTAGGTAATAAACATGTGTCTCTATTAACCATGAGTCTCTTTGCTATTAATCATTGTTTCTCTTGCAGATATTAGGTAATAATGTTTTTTGTGTTATTAATCATTGTTCCTCTTGCAGATATTAGGTAATAATCATGTGTCTCTATTAACCATAAGTCTCTTTGCCATTAATCATTGTTTCTCTTGCAGATATTAGGTAATAATTATGTATTTTTTTGCTATTAATCATTGTTTCTTTTGCAGATATCAGTTAATAATTATTTCTCCGTTTGCTATTACTCATTTTTTCCTTTTCAAATATTAGTTAATATTTTTTTTGCTTATTAATCATTGTTTCTCTTGCAGATACTTGTTAATAATTATTTTTTTTTTTTGCTATTAATCATTATTTCTCTTGCAGATATTAGGTAATGATTATTTATTTTGATTTGTTTTTGCTAATAATCATTGTTTCGCTTTCAGATATTAGGTAATAATTATCTATTTATGATATTTTGCCATTAATCATTGTTCTTCTTGCAGATTTTTTTTATTAGATTGGTAACAATCATGCGTCTCTATTAACCATGAGTGTCTTTGCTGTTAATCATATTTAGATAAAATATTTAGGTCATTGTGAAATATACATTTCAAAAAAAATTTGTGTATCAAACTACAAATATAAAAATGAGCCACGAGCGCTTTCGTCAGTTACGACATCGTCATAGTTCACAAGACGATGTCGTAACTGACGAAAGCGCTCGTTGATGCACAATTTTTTTTTCTTTGAAATTTATATTAATCATGTTGCTCTTAATCATTGTTCTTCTTGCAGATATTAGGTAATAATTATCTATTTATGTATATTTTGCCATTAATCATTGTTCTTCTTGCAGATATTAGGTAATAATTATCTATTTATATATATTTTGCCATTAATCATTGTTCTTCTTGCAGATATTAGGTAATAATTATCTATTTATGTATATTTTGCCAATAATCATTGTTCTTCTTGCAGATATTAGGTAATAATTATCTATTTATGTATATTTTGCCATTAATCATTGTTCCTCTTGCAGATATTAGGTAATAATCATGTGTCTCTATTAACCGTGAGTCTCTTTGCTATTAATCATTGATCCTCTTGTAGATATTCGGTAACAATTATTTTTTTTTTTTTTGCTATTAATCATTGTTCCTCTTGCAGATATTAGGTAATTATTATCTATTTATGTATATTTTGCAATTAATCATTGTTCCTCTCGCAGATATTAGGTAATAATCATGTGTCTCTATTAACCGTGTGTCTCTTTGCTATTAATCATTGATCCTCTTGTAGATATTCGGTAACAATTATTTATTTTCGTTATTTTGTGCTATTAATCATTGTTCCTCTTGCAGATATTAGGTAATTATTATCTATTTATATATATTTTGCCATTAATCATTGTTCCTCTTGCAGATATTAGGTAATAATCATGTGTCTCTATTAACCATGTGTCTCTTGCAGATATTAGGTAATAATCATGTGTCTCTATTAACCGTGTGTCTCTTTGCTATTAATCATTGATCCTCTTGTAGATATTCGGTAACAAATATTTATTTTCGTTATTGTTTGCTATTAATCATTGTTCCTCTTGCAGATATTAGGTAATTATTATCTATTTATGTATATTTTGCCATTAATCATTGTTCCTCTTGCAGATATTAGGTATTAACCATGTGTCTCTGTTAATCATGTGTCTCTCTTGCAGATATTAGGTACTAATCATGTGTCTCTATTAACCGTGAGTCTCTTTGCTATTAATCATTGATCCTCTTGTAGATATTCGGTAACAATTATTTTTTTTTTGCTATTAATCATTGTTCCTCTTGCAGATATTAGGTAATCATTATTTTTTTTTTTTATTTTTATTAATTATTGTTTCTTTTTCAGATAATATTAATTATTTATTACAGATTCAAATAAATTGTACCAAATATATTAAAATAAATTAAATTATCAATGTGTAAGTGTCTTTCTTTTGTCACATTATATTACCTACAGATTGAAATAAATTATTAAATTGTAGGTAGGTACGAAATATTTTAAGTAAGTTTCTATGTTATGTTACATGTTGGTTATGCTTTCTGTGTTGCATGTTTGTGTTCCAACACCTCCCAAACATTTGCATCTCATATTATGATTTGTAACTTTGGTTTCTGATTTTTTATTGAAAATTCAATTTTTTGATAACCCCAAATTTTTCCTGGAATCGTGTTAAAACTCCAACTAGGTAATTAAATTAAAACTACAGTTCAAATTATGAGAGTTGAGTACAACGTATTGCGTATTGCCAAAAAAGTTTCCGTTTGTAGATGAAGCAATACGTCCTGTCATGTATTCAAATGTAATGTCGACAGTGTTGTCTCTCCTGTCCATATTTATAAACAACGCGATTTTCTCTTGTATCTCCGCTCTCGTTATTCGAATGTACAGGGTGAGTCATTTTAAAGGACATAGTCAAATATCTCCGATGGGAAGAAGACGTTCGAAACAAACTGCCCTTATTTTTTGGTGGAGAAATTTGATGGTGACCTTAATTTTCTTCTCCAAGGTTCATGGTTATTTCAAGGTCAAATTCATGTTTCGCTAATATTAACACATTTATGCCCAAATATTTCAAAATGAATGGGTCAAAATCTCAAATAGCTCATAATATGTTAATAATATCTTCTACTCGGAGCGCGTCCAGTTAAAAATTATCTCAAAAACTGTAAGTCAAATAAATAAAAAAAAAAATGTTTTTTAATAAAAAATGTAATGCCTTCATCAAAAATACGAGGCTCCGTTAAAAAAAAAAAGAACTTAAAAAACCCTTGGAGAAAAAATTTAAAGTCACCATTCAATTTCCCCCAAAAATAAGGGGGGTTTGTATCGATCGGTTTCTTCATATCTCTAATTATTTGCGAGATATTAGACTATGTCTTTTAAAATGACACACCCTGTATAGACATCCTTTGAGCTTCAACTCATATTATGTGTTGCTTTTTTGTGTTGTGTTGGGGTGGGGATTGAGTTCAATGCATAAACTCAGTCTTCATCGGGTCCCTATAAGTGGCCACCTCCTCGTGGTGGGACCTGGGTTACGCCAAGAGCCACTTGAAGTTATGTACCTATGCGTATAACTTTTTAAAGTGAAATTATTTTTCTCTTCTGTTTTCAGATTCTGTGAGTTAATAACCATTTGGTAATTTTAATTATAGATTAACACGTGACCAACACGTTAAATTGTTTGCAGTATATCTAGTACCGAAACGGTTAAAATTCTTGCGCGCAATGACGAATCTAGGTGTCAAGATTCTTTCTCACATTCTCTCGCACTATACTGCATTTACGAGCACGAAGTGGTGTTTTCACATCTTCTACTAGAAATATTAACGCAGCGTGTCATTTTTTTATTTTTTTTCACCGGGTTACTATCGATTCAGGAGGACACATCATGAGAAATACAAACAGATATGATCTTCTCCAACAAATCCTTCAAGGGAAGATTGATAGCAAAAGAGATCCTGACAGAAGAAGAATATCCTTGGTCGCAAATCTGAGGAGTTGATTTAATATGTCTTCAGCAGGACTTCTACGAGCAGCCACAAGCAAAATTAAAATAGCCATGATGATAGCGCTAACATCCGGAACGGATAGGCACTTGAAGAAGGAGGTTAAAATAAGACTCTTTCTCTCTAAGCATATACCCGTAAAATCGCCTTAGGCCGGCCATACACGCAACGATAAGTCTGTGCAGACCTGTCTGTACAGACTTATCTGCACAGATCTCATATTTGTCTCAACTACATCTGTGCAGATTTTGTGTGACAATGGAGAATGACGCTGCTCTCGCTATTTTTTTCGTAATTTTATCTAAACAAAATAAGGAGTGGAGTAAACAGTGGTTACAAAAGAAGTGGAATAAACAGTGGTTACAAAAAAGAAATCGACATTCTTTATATAATTTATTCTTTGATATAATTATAATATATTCTTTGATAATATAATATCAAAATGAACCACGTTTTTTTATTTCTTAAACTGTATAAAAAAGATTATAATTTTAATTTTCTTGTTCCGGACTTGAATCCCGACCATCTGATTTATAGTCCACCGCACTTAACAATTTCGGTGGCCAAGTATGAATCAGAAGGTCGGGGTTCAAGTCCAGGCCAAGATAACAAACTCTGCCAATATGACACATGGGTTTATTATTTTACTGGCTAAAAAATTGGGGCGTAATTAGACCCTAAATTTTACATACCAAATTTTATGTCTCTGGCTCTTCCAAATTTCAAATCTCTAGCTCTTACCATTCTTATTTTAGACAGCAATACTTAAAACCGCTAAAAAGCGACAAAACCCGCCAAGAGTCTATTCATAAATTGCACCCAAAAGTTTCGGTGCAAAATTAGAGCCCAAATGGGACCTCTATACCAAATTTCATCCAAATCGGTCAATGCTAAGCGGCAAAAGTGCCCATCACGGCAACCCGCGTTGGCCGTACCATACAAAGTACTCGCATTAACCTCACCCAGCCCGAGTGGGGTCGGGAACAGCCAGCATTACGTTAGTAGTTCCCAGACGGTCACCCATCCACGCTCAAAGTTGTTTAACTTCAGTGATCTAACGAGAACTGATGCATTCAATGTGACAAAGGCGCTGGCTATAAATAAAAGTAAAACAAATTATTTGAATTCCATTTTAGTTTATTATTTTCAATAATGAACCTTTGGAATCGTCACAAAAAAAAATTACCCTCAATTTTTTACTCGACAGACTTGTTTGCGCAGATAAGTCCGTACAGACAAGTCTGCACAGACTTATAGGTGCGTATATGGCCGGCCACACACCCAACCATAAGTCTGTGCAGACTTGTCTATTGAAAATTTCAATAGATTTCAAAATCTGCGCAGATCTGAAAATCGGAGACAAAATCTGTGCAGATCCTGCCATACACGTCGGACTTGTCTGCGCAGATGTCTGTACAGACAAGTCTGCACAGACTTATCGTTGCGTGTATGGCCGGCCTTACAAAGATAAATGTCATTAGAACAAAAAGTGAAAATCAAGTATGCTACATACAGCCTTGGGTTATCCTGTGATATTTCGAGGGGTTTGTTTTCAATTTTTTTGTAAAAAGCAAAATTGGCCATGTCTATGAAATGAAAACTAATTTGTGTGACGACCAAATTTATGAGCTTTGAAGATTTGTATTTGCGGCCAGAATAATATTTTATCATTTAGAAAGTTCCGAAATGGATAACCACATGCCTATAATGCCGAAACGTGAGATTGCTGATAAAATATTAATTATTTTGATAAGAATTTCTCAACGAAAACTATTAATCTAGTAATAATAGTGAATCTAGTATATTCCTTGATTTTTGATTTATCTACAAATCAGAATAATATATGGAGATCTAATTTGTTCCCAACTCGATAGTTTCTTCTTAGTGACCAACATTAGTATCAATAATGAATGTATCTTTGATCCCAAGATTTTCAGTTTTCAATTTACAATCAAATATTGTTCGCACTCAATGTGTTAGATTTCAGCAATCTTTAGGAGCACCAAACACTTCGGCAACCCCAGAAGTTGCAGAAGGTAATGGAGAAATAGTTATTTTATAATTATTTATTTTGAGGGTTCTTATTCTTAATTTCTTATGACTGTTAGTCATAATTGCTAGTTGTTCCTTAAATATTGACCTCACTGAAAATGGTCACTACGGGACCTGGTTTTTATGAATCGTATGTCCTTACAAAGTTTCATAAAATCTTTGTATGTCCATACAAAGTTTCATAAAATACGGACGATGCGTTTGAGAGTTAACGGGGTACAGTCGTTGGGGTACAGTACTCTGTCGTTGAGTACAGACAAACAAAAGAAAAATCGTAGAGTCCAATATCAAGATATTCTCGTCTTGATGTAGGACCACTACGATAAAACATTGTAGTCATCCTTTGCAGGCGACTACAAGTACAAGATCACCCTGCTGCGAGTGACTGATTCAAATGAATGTAGTTAAATGGAACGTGTTCCACTGTAAGCGTATAACATATAACACTTACTGTGGACGAGGTTCCATTAGCATACATTTATTTGTATTAGCCGCTCGTAGTTGTGGTAGCTTACAAAGGACGACCGGGGTTAGAGTTCTCAAGATGGCCGGTTCTACGCACCGGAGCGACCTGGGACCCAAAGCAAGTTACGAACGAGCAGAGGACCTCAGCCAAAGACCATCACAACAACTCGGCAACCCCCCAGGTGCCAACCTCTCCTACCACCTGTCGTTTTTTCGACTGAGGAGCAACACATGCCGGCACAGTTGCTCCAACTACTACTAATCAGAGCCGGAATTGAGACAAATCCAGGACACATGTGGCTCTGTACAGTCTGCAAAAAAACAATTACAAGAGGCGTCACATCTGTTCTTTGCAACAAATGCAAGGATTGGTGCCACCTCAAATGCACCAAACTCAAATCATACAAAAACTGGCATTTTCACTTTGAAGCCCCATACTGCACTGAAACCCAATTACCCAACGATACAAACACGACCGTCGCTCCAGCTACCACTAAAACCAATCCAGTACCAATAACTACAACCCCAGCGCCAACAACCACAACTGCTGCCACCTTCATTACATCAACAAATTCTAACAGTCAAGCAGACAGCACTGCAAAGTTCAAAATCATGCAATTGAACTATAATGGGATTACTGGCAAGTGTGATGAAGTATTGCACTTCATGCACACCAACGAAATAAAACTGGCAGCTATACAAGAAAGCAAACCATCGGCCAACTCAAACCTAACTGATAAAGATGGCTACAACTTTATACGCCTGGACCGCAACAGTGACGAAGGAGGAGGAATAGCCTTCATAGTTCACAACACAATACCGTTTCAAGCCAAAACCCTACCTCCTTCACCTCAAAGTAACACGGTTATTGAGCAACAAGCAATAGTGATACAATCTAAGAATTCAGAAGTGACCTTCGTGAACGTCTACATTCCCCCGCGGACGTCCTGTCAATCAGGATACAGAGCAGACATCAGCCACCTCCTACAAGATGACTACACAATTATTATGGGTGACATTAATGCCCATCACGAATTATGGTTCTCCAAACACGCACAAGAAACAAGAGGTGCCGACATTGCGTCACAAATCGATAACACTGACTTCGGAGTACTCAACGAGAATACTCCTACCAGAATACAAGGGGATGTGGAAACCTCACCTGATATTACGCTAGCAAAGTCCATCACTATTTCCAACAATGGAGTGGACAACAGAATATACACTGGGATCGGACCATCTGCCAATTATAGTTACCATGGAACTCTCCTCATCTAGTCAAAACTTTAGTCAAAAGAATAGATATATTAACTTTAAGAAGGCGCGATGGTCCGAGTTCACCACGTTCATTGAAGAGAAAGTAATTAAACTCACTGCTCCTAATAATATAAACCAAGCAGAGAGGACCTTTAGAAACCTTATCAATAAAGCGCGTAAACTCTTCATCCCATGTGGCCGCATCCCTATTGTGCGCCCAAACTTTCCCACAGAAGCCGCAACACTGGTAAATGAAAGAGACGAACGGGGGAAAAATAATCCCAGTGACCCTAGAATCAGTGAGCTAAACAAACAAATCAACAAGCTAGTAAATGCAAATAAAAGGAAAAAATTACTTGACTACCTGAAACAAGCATCTTTCACAAATTGCCACAAAAACTTACGGACGACCCTGAAATCACTTGTCAAAGGGAAAACCAGCTCGCACAACAACCCAATAATCTTCAATAATCTTCCAGAAGCAAACAGCAAAAAATGTGCGACCAAATTCAGTCGGCAGTTTAACATCCAACCCTTAAGAAACAGCGAAAACAAAAGATCAAGCGACAATTCAATAACTACTCGAACTAATTCAATAACTACTGCATCAAGCGACAATTCAATAACTACTCGAAATTAGGGAAAGATACAAGTGAATTGACGGCCATAGCAGCACAGGACACTCTGAAAGCGATCAGGAGCACTAAAAACACGAAAGCAATGGGCCCAGACGGTATATCATATGCAGACGACTGTACGATCATGGCAACGGGAACAGACACAGAGCGCATGACCAACTAACTGAACACCTACCTCCAAACCCTGAATCAATGGTTCCTCCAGAGAAATCTCACCCTCTCCGTAGAAAAGTCCACCGCTACATTATTTACATCCTTCATAAAAGAGATAACCACCCAGCTAAACATCAAAGTTAACGACCACTATCTACCAACTATTAAGAAACCAAAGATCCTAGGAGTGACACTAGATAACCCCCTATTCTACAATGAACACGCCAAAACAATTGCTGATAGGGTGAAAGTGAGAAACAACGCCATCAAACTCCTGAGCGGCACCAAATGGGGCAAGGACAAAGAAACGATCCTGACCGCCTACAAAACCATAAACAGGTCGGTCATAAATTACGCCGCACCCATTTGGTCTCCACAACTCTCTAACACACAATGGAAGGCATTACAGACCACCCAAAACACTGCCCTTAGAATTGCGACCGGTTGCCACCTAATGAGCAACCAGGACCAGGATTTATATAGTGAGTGCAAAGTACTACCTGTTCGTCAACACAACAACATGCTGTCTCAACAATACCTCTTCAGATGCAAAATGTCAGGACACCCATGCAACTCCCATCACGCAACGTCCTCCACCCCCTAGAAACATCCGAAAATACCTCCAAGTGGACGAGACCCTCACAACAGGCACCACAACAGGATCCAACCAGAACGAACTAAAATACAGAGCCAATCTAAGGCAAATCCATCTCAATAGAATACGCCATGCCTTAGAACACGCCATGTTAAACTATGTCCCTAACCGAATTTTAAACGACAAACCACCGGACATATCGGAAGACGAAAAAGATCTGCCAAGAGAAACGAGATCCACCTTGGCACAACTCAGATCAGGATGGTGCAAGAGACTCAACAACTACAACCACAGAATCAACAACGACGTGGAAGATAAATGCCCTGACTGCAACCAGAGTCCACACGATGTCCTGCACATATTCAGCTGTCCTGCTAACCCCACAGATTTGTCTCCCACTGACTTGTGGATCCGTCCCAAGGAGGTGGCATTATTCCTCCAACTGCCGCTACTACAACAACAACATAAGAAAACTACGTACGTTAGAGACCGTGTATTAAATCCTTATAATTTTTAAATAATCTTACTTTTACCAACATCGCAATAGAGGTTGAAATGAATCCGTCATTTCAGAAATGACATACATGAGTCACACTTTTTCGTTTTGGTTTATTTTAATCCTGAGTTAAAGGACCCACCCACACTATTTTATCAGTCACAACAGAAATCATACAAATTCGGGACAATTTTTGACCTTCTGAAAGTTTGTTTTATGTGATCCTCTTTTGAACTAGAACACTGGTTCGATTAGAGGCGATTTGTTTGACAGAGAACAGAACAAATGCAAACCAAATTAAACTATATTTTTTACCGTTTTCAGAAGATGAATTCAGAGTGTTTGTCATCCCTGGGAAAACAGTTGTAGAGGAGAAGAAAACGGGAAGAAAAAGACAAAAATTTGTTGCACAACCACCTAGGTAATTTAACATATCGCTCTGCAGGTTGCAGGAACATAGTTATAACTTGTTGTGGTAAGGATGGTATCCCATTGAGCGCAACAATTCTTCAAACATCTGCAATCAAAGTCCTTACCATGTAAGCAGTATGATTTTGCTGCCAGTGGGATTATATCACATTTGTTTCCGAAGGAACGAGAGAATGCATCGTTGCGCAGCGCAGCAAATTCTTGCCCTCGGTGAGATCTCAGTCTAAAGCTTTACCGTAAGGGACAAAATACAGAGGATTGTCGAGAATCGAGACATATTAATCTCATATTATTTTTACCAGACTTAAACTCACTTTTTTTTTATATTTCAGATATGAAAAAATGCCGGTGGATCAAGATTGGTCAAATGTATGGCCAGGACCTCGTTCATTTCATCCTGCGGTTGTACCTTTACCTCTTCGCCAAGGTTATGATCAAAAACGTGTCGCCCCCGACAAGTTTGCAAATGCCGAACTTATGAAAATACCGAACTTTCTTCACTTAACCCCTCCAGCGATTAAAAAACATTGCGATGTATTACAAAAGTTTTGTACACCTTGGCCAAAAGCTTTAGAAACAAATATTCAAATTGAGAAACATTTTCCCATAACAGTTATTAGTTCAGATTATTGTCATTCTTCGCCGACTATTAGAGACATTAAGGCTAGGATTATCACTGTTAAGGTAAGTTTAAAAAATAAATGAATAGAATCATATGCATACTAAGGGGCATATTTGGAAATGTTCTTTGTAAATATCTGACGATCACTAGATCTCAAGATATGTTTGGATAAACGTTATATTTATTTTAAGTTACAACGGAGATGTCCACGAAGATTGCAATTTACATCAACAATGAAATTTTCTTTTAAAAGTCAAACATCTTTTAAAACAGTGGTACCCTCTAAAATTGTATCACAACATTTACGAGTGCCTACATGAACATATTTAAGGTTCCGCATATCAAAAGTGAAAATGAAATCCTATAATTAAGCCCACAATGTCTAATCACAGGACTCTACTGCGGGAACCGTAAGACCGGTTGACATTTTCACAGATTGTTTTTATATTTTCAAACCTAAATTTAGGCTAAAAAAGGACTTGCATAGGTAAATATGAGGTCACGAAAAAGATCGCGTTATCTGTGAAAGTTGTGTTTATGATTTATTTACCTGCGGATACAACTTTTTAGTTAAACGTGACGTTTTTTTGGTGATCCAGTTCGATATAATTAAATCAATGTTGTTCATTGCAATATTGATTTTCATGTAATTTACACTATTATTTTCTAAATGAAACTGTGATAGTATACTCGTACGTCACATCCTCGGTCGTCCCGATTGCCTCTAGCCTATGCTTGCATTGTCTCTAACCTATGTTTTTTTTTTTGTGTGTATGCTAGTTAAAACTGTCAACATTGAATTTAGATTCTCATGCAAGAGATAAATTTCTTCGATTGGTGGGAAGTAGATACAATGAAAATACCGATGAACTTACGATAGTCACTGACAGATGTCCATTGAGAAAACAGAACTATGATTATACTATGTATGTCCTGACAGCATTGTTTCACGAATCTTGGGTAATATTATTCTTTAATAATAATTATATATATATATTTATATTTTAATCACATAACCCCTGGTGTTATAATTATTCCTCCGGGCACTCACAGTGTGTAGGATGGTTCACGAAAATCTCTTGATAAAACGTTTTGCGTATTATATTCACTGGGTATGTGCTTTGATGCATTTACTTTTCATAATATTGTACGGAAACAAGTTGACCCAACCAGCGGTCCCCCTTTTTATTCCATTATATACGGGGCTATAAATCCTGTGGTCGTCAGAGGGGTTACTACATGAAAAAGTTCATACATAATTTTGGTTATAGACTAGTGAAGTTACATGAGATGGTGAACAATGTTATAATCTCATACGAACCAGTTCAATAACCTTTATGGAGAATTGCAATTGAAAAAGCTTTTAACCAGATGAATTTTGCATTTGTTAAGTGTTGACCAAAAACTCAGTGGTAATCCCAAAAAATTGAACCGTTTTACCATGGATCGTTAATTTCTAGACATTTTTTTTTATGTTTTATTCGATTTTTGAACCCTACGAATGAAAAGCAAAACATCAAACCCCATCAGGGTTAAAAAAAGTAATATTTTTTAGCAAAAGTAATATTTTTTTGTTTTGTGAAAGTCTTTGGTGGAGCCTAGTTTACCTCTAATAATATTTTCTTGTGTCAGACGTTTGAAGAATGGGAAAAGGAAAAAAGTGTGCTCGATATGGAGTATTATGAGTGGAAGCAGCATCCGTCTTACCAGAATTACTTGAAAATCAAAGCTTATCCTTCAGAAGATACTTCCCAAGTAGAAAAACAACTCGACCAGGATCCTCTCACAAATAAATATAGCAAAGCAGTCACTGATCTTTTTAATCAAGGTAAACAATCTCTTTAAAGGGTGTACAATAAAATCACAAGATACTCGGATAAATCTATATATATATATATATAAATGATTTCGCGTAAGTCAATAACTGGCTACCGCGCTCCTTAATATATATATATATATATGATTTCGCGTAAGTCAATAACAGGTTATAAGCTACCTACAACAAAGGTTACTTAAACTAAAAGAACAGAGGAACAGGGTGGTCCCTATCTCCTAGTGGTTAAAAGAACCGAGGTACCCCACCAAGACTGCGTGTTGGTGAAGAGAGTGAGGAAATAAGACTTAAATCTGAAATCGTTTGGGGTGGGGTCGGAATTTAAAGTTATTAGGTATTTCGAAGAACGGAAGAGTGGATAGGGGAATTTTTATAGCACGCAGTGGTATTTTCCCCCCAATCTCATAACTTTTTGTAGCAAGAAAATATGTATTTATATAATGGTAAAAGGGCTCTATCTATCAAAAGTATCATATCTGAATCATTATCATCTATCTTCAAACTATACCCCAGACAACGTCCGGTAGAGAAGCCAAGGTCCAACCAGTCATTTCCTTCAGGGCGCTGGACGTTATTCGGCCTGTACTTTCAGATTTTTAAAAGAAATTTTTCAGTCAAAATTTGGAGAAAAAAATCTGAGTATGACAACGTCCGGTGAAGAAACCAAGGTCCAACCGATCATTTCCTTGAGAGCGCTGGACGTTTTTCGGCCTTTACTTTCAGATTTTTAAAAGAAATTCGGTCAAAATTTGGAGAAAAAAATCTGAGTATGATAACGTCCGGTGGAGAAACCAATGTACAATCGGTAATTTCCTTAAGGGCGCTGGACGTTTTTCGATCTGTACTTTCAGATTTTTAAAAGAAATTTTTTAGTTAAAATTTGGAGAAAAATGATACCATAAATGCACATTTTTCAATAATACACATTAAGTTATCAGTAAATTTCAAAATGTACTCCAGATACCTATGGCAGCGCCTAAAGACGGAACCAAGTTCCATACAATTATTTCCTTGAGAGCGCTAAGCATTTTCTGGTCTGAAATTTCATCAACGTTCAAATAATATTTCATTATGTATCATGCGAGGAAATCCTAAGTAAAGAAAAATATGAACTTGATAACAATTTATTTGTCTGGTATAACACCCTGTATATGAGTTGAATTACACCTTGTATATTTTTGATACTAATTTCGTAACTCTGCTTGATTTGGTGATTAAAACGACAACGTCCATATCGGTTCATTAGTTCGGGAAGCATTTTCTGGTCTGAACTTTCAGGTTCACTAAAGAAATATTTTAGTCAAAATTTATGAAAATCAATCCATCATCAACTGTTAATTCTCATATACTCAATTACTCAAAGGACTCAAAATATAACTCAGAATAAATTAACTCAAATAGACTCAAAGAAAAATAATATTTTTAAATAAAAATATAATTTAGAAAATTATGTAATAGTTTTCAGAATTCAAGGTAGAATGAAATTTAAGATAATGAATGGCCAGACTTTTCAATATGATCTAAATCCAATAATAAATGGCCAAACCGGTCATTACGTTTTATTGGCGTAGACATACTGCCCCCTCTTGAAGTCCAAACACTTCAAAAATCCTGAGTAGGTAATGGAATGAGTCGTACGATAGCTCTTCTTAGTACGGTTTCATTGGATGTTTCATTCAGTATGTCATAGAGAGCCTTCAATTCATGGGATGCTCCAACCAGGTTCGTCCCATTGTCTGAGAAAATTTCATATGGAGTTCCTCTTCTTGCAACGAACCTCCTGAGTGCAGCCAAAAACGATTTTTTT
>CM022880.1:11841617-11932258 GCA_012654025.1 Pachypsylla venusta
AAAAAAAAGTGTACTTTTCAGAAGCTTATATCTCCGATTTGACTTAACCGATTTTGTTGAAATTTCATATACTTCGTCTCTGAGTACGCCCCATACGTAGGAAATAATCATTTTCATCCTGAGATGTGTGGTTTTTCCTCTGGAAGTAGCTGAAATCGGCAATGTAAGCTGTGGCGTATAATATACTCTTGGTAGCTACCGCATTTTTTTGACTTGCCGAGGCGGAGCCTCCTTAATATATATATATATATAAATGATTTCGCGTAAGTCAATAACAGGTTATAAGCTACCTACAACAAAGGCTACTTGAACTAGCCAAAGCAAAGTGCAGTGGGAAACTATTGCTACAGAGCAAAGCTCTTTTCGTACACGTAACTGACTCAATTGACTCATGATCAACGTAATTCGACAATGGCGGTGGGTCTGTATTTAGAATGCAAATTTTTCGTTCTCATTGGTTCACCTTTTGGCGCTTATGAATAAATGAGTAGCCCTCAAACGAGGCAATATATTAAAGGGAAAATTATCACTTAGGTGGGGGGTGTACGATAATTAGTTTTGAATTCGATTTTTGGATTGTAAATACCTTGAGCTCCTCTCAAGATATCTTTGACATACATTCAATTTGTACAGCAAAAACTACCTGACCGATTTTTCAATGGTGTTTATAATCTAAGAAATATACAAAAAATCCTTTTCTTTTGAGACCCAAAATTAATAGACTGTGTATTCGATTTTTTTTTCAGGAGAGGACATTTACACAATCGCAAGATACAAGGAAGCGACCTTGGAGTTATTATTAGGGAAGAAAACAGCATGATTGCTAGGAAAGAAAACAGCATCATTGCTTTAGCGATAGAAATACTTTAGCATGAAGAATTTTTGAAGCAATTTACTTTATACAACTTAAGTTACATTTTACTTCAGGCAATTGGTTTTATATATCAAGGCCACTCGCCACTCGGAAATGTTTTTTTTTTTTCTGACAACATCCCCTTCCTCTTGTATACGAGTATTTCGATTATAAAGCGGATGATTTCTACTGGCTAACTCAAAATGAAATTTGGCATAGAATCAAATCTTTAGCTGGGATCAATAAAATATTATAAAAATACTAGCTGAGTACCCGACCTTCGTTTCGAGAAGATGAGAGAACATGGGGAGTAGTAACGGGTTGTTAAGCTGTGTAGAAGGTGTTGGGACGTCCTCCCCAACAAACTTGGTGTTTAATTCTATTAAATTATAGATAAAAACCTATTCGCAGACCTACCGAATGTACATGCAAAATTTTATTAAAATTGGTTAAGCCGTTTTGAAGGAGTATGATATCAAACACCGTGACATGAGAATTTCATATATTATATTGGGTAAATTCAGATGAAGATAAAACAATTTAGAGTTTGGAACATATTGTACTTCTAGTTTTGTGAGTTGTAGACCTCGCTCATTTAAAAAGACCTCCATTTATACCTGTGTGTCCCAATGAGGCCCTGTGAACTGTAGACCTCACTCACTTAAAATGACGCACTAGTTGGTCCAATAGGTCTCCAAAAAATCTAACAACTAAAAAAAAGCTCATACCAAATTAATCAAAATCGGATTAGGCGTTCAAGAATTATCGTGGTATAAACAGACTAACAAAAGAATAATTTTGTTTCAACTAGACTTCCCTTCGTGCGGTCAATTATTCTGGAGTAAATCCTGTTGGGACTGTGGCCCTCTTTGGTCTGGAAACAGAGTTAATGTCGTTTGGATATTCACGTCGCATAGTGTGATACCCCCGGAGTGTGATATGCGTGATATGCCACGGGCCACGGAGTTCCTCATTTTTTATGTAAATTGTGCATGAGGAGAAAATAAAAAAAGTGTAGTTAGCACAGAAAATAAAATTATAATGTGAACATTTTGAAGTACTTTATAACCTCTCTCTCTCTTTTAGATTTTATAATCGGATATTAAAATGAATGTGCAGCAAAAATTCATAACAATAATATGAAGATACTTTTCATTTATTATTTTTAATTCACCTTTTATTATTTCTATTAATGAACCTTTGGTCGAAAAAAAACTCCTTTAACTTCACCCTTTCCCACTTATTTTGGGGTCGGTGTTGATTTCTTAATTCTACCATGCCACAACCTTTTATTCCTTGCCTATTCTCTTTAGCTGTCTGTACTCTTTCCCGGTAACCCTCGATTTCTTCTCACAGTATTCGTAGAAACTTGCATTACGCTGATGACCTATCATCATTATTATGAAGCAGATTTTTTTTAAATGTTGGATGCCCTACTTAACAATAAACCTGTATTCACACGGACTTGGGACCGTCACCTAATGATGCTGGTTTGCTGCCCTCACATTCGTCTCGAAAAAATACCCCCTTAAAAATTGACATTTACGTTTAAAGTCGAATAAAAAGTTAGTTCGTCACCATTCGTGGCACTTTTACCACTTAGCGCTGACCGATTTCGTTACTGTAAGTCACTTTCGTAACTGTGAATCACTTAAATAGAGTTCCATACTAATTTTTAGTATTCAAATTTACATAATGTGTATATGTTACTCCAGTCATACCCTAATTCCAGATCATCAAACATAACTAGTTTTCAGTATTATTCCCTGATGTAAGGCATGCCCCAATTTCGAGTGCGACATCCGACAGGGAATCCCGGACAAGAAGTATGAGATTTTTTTAAATCTTGTTTGAAAAGATCACTAACAATTTCACCTTATTAGAGTCATGGGCGTAAAAACGTTACTGTAAAATAATGTTTCCATCAACGAGAGAGGTTTTACATGATTACAAATTAATTCAACTTTCTCTAAAATGGGCAGATAAAGGGGAAAAACGTGAGGGATTTTTAAGAAAAGATTTAAAATCTCATATTTCTTGCCCGGGGTTTTCTGCCTGAAGCCGCTGTGTGCGGCCCGAATAATATTATATTCCCCAGTTATGTTGAGTTACAATGGGACCTGGAACCGGGGAGGTGTGCCTGGCAACCCTTTGATTTTTTTTAACCAATTTTAACTACATTAGGGAGGTTAGGAAACGTTTTTACGGCAATTCCTCTATTGCGTATGCACAACTGTCCAAAATAGAAAATGGATCCATGACGGCCAATAAAGAAGCGAGGTTTTTTTTTAAAAAAAAAAAAATTGAAAAGAGTTGACAGACACTCCTCCCCGGTTTCAGACCCCGTCATGTCTCGTGGCGTTAAAAAAGAAAATATAGGTACCTAATCCTTATTCACTCCCGGGAGTCATATGTGCGTAAATGGATTGGTTTTCTTATCTGCGCATGATTTGCGCAAGCACGCTTCAAGTCTTTTTTTTGTTTATACTTGTATTTTTAAAAACAACCGTTGACCGTTGTCTATTCATTTTCAACTTGAAATTTTAATTTTTTGTTCGAAAGAAAGAATTAGGTATCTTATCTTTTGTAATTTTTAGAATATAACTTTAATGGTTTGAGGTTTTTCGTTTAAGTTTAATAAATTTATTCTAACTTTAATACTTTTATAATTCATGTTCGTCTATGTGTGTAATTGTTTTGTCATTTAATTGCCAGTGATTAGAAAAACCTAAATTGTGTGATACAGGTAAATGCATATTTGGTTAGTGGAGTTTGGTGGTAACATAATAAATGGACAGTTAGTATTAGTTTGCTCGCCTTCTCGTGTATCCTTGTAAGTATATTTTTAAAAAAATCACATCATTATATGACCAGAAGATCCAACAACCAAGTACATCATTCATATCATTCCTAGCTAGACCAGTGTACATCGTAATCAATTTGTATCTGCACTTTTGTCAAAACTATATTTACCCACTCAGTTCTATTAAAAATAACATACCATGAATAATAAATTTACAGACATTTTTTTTTTTTTGCAGATATACAACTAAAATTCGTTCCATATTAAATTATGGCTTTTCTAATTTTTTTAATTAGGTAAAATTTTGCAAAAGCGTCCCACTAAAAAATTGCTTACACACTGCTGAATTGATGGATCAATTTTTGTTCAGATGAATCTCCATGATACCATCGAACCTTGACCATTTCAATAATGTAAATTTAAAATACTTCACTCGATAATAGTGTCCATTTCAGCGAGACATAGCCGCATTCAATCAAATACACTATTTTCCTCCTGATGAGCGAATATTTTTAGTTATATAGCTCCATAATATGAACACCATATTTTGGAGTGCAATCTATCTCTCAAAAGGGAAGTATCTCACAATGAGTTGCTATGGTAAATTTTTACCGTATTTTGTTTTCTCAGCTAAAATAACAAATTGTTGCTATTTTAGTTCGCTTGAGTTAATGGAAAAATGAATTAAAGTGTACCAGATTATTCTCAACCCAAGGGCGTAGCCAGCATCTGGCCTAGGGGGGGGCAGCTGAGATTTTCATGTCGGGAGGGGGGGTGGATAAAGCAAATCGGTACTTATTTAATAATAAATCCCCAGGGGTAACTGATGATTCAGTTATTGGGGAGGGGCGACCCCAGGGCCTGTGATAAATATCGATAGTGGAAAGTGCCAAACCGGCGAAATTCAACTAGCAGGAGGAGTTTTTTTGTAACGTTTGCTAATTTTTTTGAATTTTCCCACCAAATTTACCAAATACGATTCAACGATACGACAAGTTTGCCACAATTACATTTATCGTATTTCGGTACTTGATGACTTTTTTGCTTCCAAAAATCATTTTATCTAGTGTAAATTTAAGTTGCCCCTTCCGTGCTGCATACTCTCGAAAATTTCTAGGGGGGGCAGCTGCCCCCACCTGCCCCCCCTTTCTACGCCCATGTCTCAACCTTTAAATAAGTGAATGCTGCCTTCTCAAACTGGTCTTTTACCTTTTTTTAAACCCACAGCTCTTATTATTGAGCATAGTCCATTCCCCCAGCATGAATGGGTAACTATCATGGCCTTAGTTACTCATAGTATCCCAACTCTAGAAACCATAGGACACTAATTTAATTTTTTAAATTCTACGTATTAATGCACTATCCAAGTTGGTAGTGGAAGTTTCTATTTAGCTAATTATATAAAACTGCGAACGCCAAGCCATAAAACAAAATATTAATTTTCAAGTGTTTATGAGACCTGGATGTATAAAAAAAAATAACGATCTTTATTTTAATAAAGGATGTATCTTATTTTCATTCGATTTTTTTTCTATAAATTTGAACTTCTACTTTTACTTGTTTATAGAGTAATCCGCAATTATGGTCCTTGGTAAAAGAGATATTGGCCGTGCATTTTCACCAAAAGTGGTCAGAACAAGACCAACTGATCATGCTCCTAGAGGTGTGGCTGCAAGCGAACAATCTCATATGAAAGTATACATAAGAGTAAGACCACCAAATAAAGTTGAATCTGAGGGTCCGCACAAGTAAGTTTATCGGGAGATCTATTGAGACCCACACGTCTTAATGTATACATAACAGTAAGACCACCAAATAATGTCTGAGGGTCCGCACAGGTATGTTAATTAAGAGATCTATTAAGACCCATACACCTTAATGCATACATAACAGTAAGACCACCAATTAATGTTGAATCTGTGGGTCCGCACAGGTATGTTTATCAGGAGATCTATTGAGACCCATGCGATGGGCCTTAATTACTTTTGTTTTATGTGTCCAATTGCACAGAAAATATAATTTTCGCAATTAAAATACGCGCGAAAGACTCAATAAAATAATAAGCCCTAAATACCCTTTACAGGGCACGGTCCTCCCAATTGGGGTTTTTATTGGTTGTTTTTTTTTTTTTTTTAACATCTATATATATAAAAGGGAAATATGTTGTATGTGTGTATGTTTGTTTGTCCGGAATTCAAGCAAAACGCTAGTTTTGCAACACCGTGAAAAACAAAGACTCAATATATTTAAATCTAAAATTAGCTATTTTGGCAAGTTGCATTATGTGAAGTGACTCATGATTTTGGTGTATGGTGTGAAAGTATGTGGAAATCATAGTAAATTACAGTCTAGTTGGAAGTACTTTTGTTGTAAATGCCATATTTTAGTTGTTTCTTTTTATTTTAGGAACATTGTAAAAATATTAAATCAAGAAACAGTAATATTTGATCCAAAAGAAGGTGAAGCAGATTTTTTCTTCCACGGTGTCAAACAAAATGTGCGCGAAATTGGAAAGAGAAAAAATAAAGAAATGGAATTTTTATTTGATCGTGTCTATTCGCCCACTGAAACTAACCAGGACGTATTTGACGGGAGTACAAAAGATATAATAACATCGTTGCTGGATGGATATAACTGTTCTGGTGAGACATTTTGTTTTTCTGAAAGTAGCGTTGCAACACTGTAAATTTTTAAAAGGGGAAGGAGAAAAAATATTAAAAAAAAATACCGACACATGTCTGTATAAGTGTTTCCTAGCTTTTTTTTATATTTTTATTCCAGTGTGGACTGAATAAAAATAACCAACTCCGGTCCAAGTCTTTGATAAGACATCCGTTTTACTCAAGAAATCTCTTAAAATAGTTGCATTTTATTTTCAGTTTTTGTGTACGGGGCCACAGGAGCTGGAAAGACACATACAATGTTAGGCAATGAAGATCATAAAGGCATTATGTATTTGACAATGGTGGATCTCTACAGACATATGGACCTCTGTAAAGATAAAGTGAAAATTGAACTTGGTATATCTTATCTAGAAGTTTATAACGAAAACGTACAGGATTTACTAAATCCTCAGAAGAAACAATTACATCTCAGAGAAGATTCTGCCAATGGAGTTGTAGTAGCAGGAATACAACTTGAAGTTATTAGTAATGCGGCACAACTTTTTGAACTCCTACAAAAAGGAAATAATAACAGAACTCAACATCCGACTGATGCCAATGCGGAATCTTCACGGTCCCATGCCATTTTTCAAGTAAGTATAATTTATCTGGGTGAGATGAATCGTCTCACAACATCCGAACCCGTAATTTCTTCCAATGCTTACGTCATACTTGAGATTGTGAGAAGTTGCCTGAGCCGTTGCTGTAAATAACAGAAAACAAATCTGAATTATTAATATGTTTGTGAGACTGGTGATTAACAATGTTCTGAGAGGCCATATCAATTATTAGCCTCCAAGATTGGACATATAATACAAGTTTAAAACATTAGCAGTAGGTATACAACTTATTTGGAGCCTGTAGCCTCATATATTTGGCTTGATGATGCCACTATTGATTGATTGATTAAGAACAGTGTTGTCCGGCTGATAAGTACTGATATTTAAGTCGTACTCAAAAAATATGTGATTAGTTCCAAAGTGGTTTTCTAAAGTCTGTCCCTGCCCCACATAACTTTTGAACAGCTCAACCGAGAAAGTGAGGTCTAACCTCTCATGATATTATATTAAATTAAAAGGACACTTCAAGATTCTGTATTCAAAGTCTTAAATAAGATCACCCTTTTTTGATATCTTCAATATTTTTTTTTATTATTTTTTTTTGAAAACGACTTGGTAGCTCAGTGGTCAAGCGCTCGCCTGGTAATCAGGAGGTCGCGGGTTCGAAACCCAGCCAAAGTAGGATTTTATCCTCTCAATTAATTGAGATTTTGACCACAATAATAGTACAAGCTTACTGCTGGGGTAAAGGGACTCGTTAGTCTCATTCGAGTAGTATAAATAAGCAGTATTATTATTATTATTATCTTACGAAATGAAAATGGCGGCCACTGAAAATAGAAACTTTGAAATTTATTTGATGAAGAGTTTCTGTTTGCGCTTATTGTCTTCTTCTGAAATGGGTTTTCGATTGATGTATCATTTTTTTGATATGATAAAAATAAAAACCAGTGGGCCGTCACCCAAAAATCTGCCACGGAGGCGTCTCGTAAAGTTAAATATTGAAATTAATAACTTTCAGTGGCTTAGTACATGGAACCAAACATTCACCTCTAAAACTAATATTATTATTGTTTCAAAGGTATATGTCAAAATGATGGACAGATCCAGTCAACAAATAAAAATGGTCAAACTATCTATGATAGATCTAGCAGGCTCAGAAAGGGCTGCTGTCAATTCTTCCAATATTATGCGTTTCAAAGAAGGATCAAATATTAATAAATCACTCTTGGCGCTGGGTAAGCAAATCAATGTAAAGATGTTTTCTTTTCAGTTCAGGGATGCAGTGAAAGAGTTTCCAAGTAGATTGCAATGGGCTATGATATTTTGTAGGATGGGTGTACCACCTATGGGCACTTTGAAAAATAACTTTATTGAAAATACTAGCCAATGTTTTGCCCTAACTTTTTCACTATACGATGTTGTTCTACCGCCGCCGTAACAAATCAATCCATTCTGAGAGTTCAGAGTAAAATTAACTAATTTGATAACTTTGTTATGGGCACTGAGTGCCCATAAGTGAAACATGCGAAATTGAAGAGTTATTACTAACTAGCAGGATACGCCCGCTTCGCTTGGCGCCTTAGAGGCATGGCCGTTTATAGTTTCAACCCCTTTTTTCACGATAAAAAGTAGCCTATGTCCTTTCCTAAAGTTTAGTCTATCTCCATATCAAATTTCATCAAAATCGGTTCAGTAGTTTAAGCGTGAAAGCGTAACATACATACATACAGACAGACAGATAGACAGACAGACAGACAGACAGAGTTACTTTCGCATTTATAATATTAGTATGGATAGGCACTTTTTAAATTTGACATTAAGTCATCAGCATTTACTGGAATTAATGTTTGAATGGCTTTAACAGGAGCCTGGAACTGTCTGAATCCTATATAGTATGTTATATGTGTAATTTACGGCTTATAAGAGCATTTTTTCTTAAATACCTAGAGGTTTTTCTTAATTCTCAAAAAAATGTTTTTTTAAACGATTTTTTTTTTCAATAAAATATTGTGTATCAACTACAAATAATAAGGCGAGTCACGAGCGCTTTCGTCTGTTACGACATTCTCAAGTTGATTTTTTTTTTTTTTTTATTATTTCGGTGCAAACATCTTATGTATTTTTGTATTCTTTCTGTAAAAATCATCAAATTCAGCGTATCTTGAACAGAATTAGAGATAGAAGAGGTGCCCATAGGTGTTACCATCAATATCTCGATGTATTGCCTATGGACACTACTAATGGTGTCCCCATAAGTAGTAATGGTGTCCATAGGTAGTACAATATGGGTGCCCATTGGTAGTAATGGGGTGCCCATATATGCTACATTTCAGGTTTTTCACATAAACGTGAACCTTGGTCAGATCTAGTAACTTGCATTAAAGAATGATGAACAGATTCTTGAAGAAAACAAAATTTTTAATCTAGATATATATATTTGAATATCGTAGAGGGTTTACTTTGGCAGAGGGAATTTTTTGAAAATGAAAAAAAATCCTTGATTGCCCATAGGTGGTACACCCACTCTAATGGAAGTAGATACTAAAAATCTAATTTTTAACACTGAATTTGGTTTATGTTTTCTTTTTTAAAAAAAATCAATCTTTGCATTTGACTACAAAAAAAAGAACCCTCAAAATTTGATATTTTACTTTTCAAAAGACACTGCCATCCTGGCTAACAACCCAACATTGGCATCAGATAAACTCCAAAACTTACGGACCAAACTCCAAACATTGCTGAGAAAATGGCGCACCAGAGTAAATGAGACCAAGTCTGAGGGCCACTACTTGTCCACCAGTAGCACTAAATGGAACAATCATTCTCCGCTGGATGACTTCTCCACGTCCACATACTAATGGCCATCTTATTTACTTATACAGTGCTTTTCTAAAATTCTAGAACGTAAATTTTAAATAAATAAAATATTTGAATTGTTATTAAAAAATACTAACTTCTGATGAATCCTTTTAAATTTGTATCCAGAAGATAAATGTTGAGTAAGTAATATTTTCCTTCTGGGCAGACTTGTTTTTATCATATTTTTGCTACAGTGTATTTTTGTTCAATCAAATAAAAAATAAATTTATTTGATTTCAGCAAATATGTTTACAATGTTCTCCCCGTGTTATTGCTAAATTTTTGATTCATACTTGGATTCGAACCTGCAGCCTTCTAGTTGCGTATCTACCCGATTTATCAATAGAGCTACTGAGGCTGTTTTTTGTTCAATTACATTTTTTTTTTTTTTTTTTTTTTTTTTTTCAGGTAACTGCATCAATAATTTAGCAGATGGATGTCGTCACATACCTTTTAGGGACTCCAAATTAACTAGAATTTTAAAAGACTCACTTGGCGGTAATTGTAAAACTGTTATGATCGCCAACATTGGTCCCACTTCAGCGTCCTATGAAGATACATATAACACTTTGAAGTATGCCACACGAGCCAAGAAAATTAAAGCCAAGGTAACAACCCCCCACATTTTTGTGGTATTTGAATTGAATATTTTCTTCTCCCGCAGCAGTGAATACTTGTAGCGTCGAGAGAGGTTTTCCCTATTTTATCAAATAGGAACTTTGCCGCATTGGGACAGGTTATATGATGTGTTTTTTATAAGAAATAAGGGGGAAATGAACCCAGCCGCTTTTGTTGGAACATAATGTTTAATGGTCAACTTAAATACTCATTCACTGTTAACGTATTAAATACTCATTCACTATTAACGTACATCTTGATCCTACAAGGATCTAAAGATGACTGAAATGCTTTTCAACATGCTAGTCACATTTGCTTACATTTGCAAAACAATAGCGACACTTGGGGTGAAATTATTCAGGGTGCACTTAGAGCTCATCTAAAAGATCAAATGCACTGTTTGTTCTCTTCTCTATTCTAGATATACAGAGTGTTCAAAAAGTCCCACAACGGATTTTTTTATTTTTAATGACTAAGGATAGAGACTTGAAATTTTATATGTAGTTTTAACACAAATTAATCTATTTTTTGGCGTAATTAAAATTTCTACAGGGTGTCTCAAAAGTCGGTAAACAGACACCAACTATTTCGATTTTTAAATTGAAACCCCTATTTTTTATTTCATATTCAAATTTTACCTCAAATTCTACACACAATCGACTCCTCACTCGATACTTTGATCAAGCGGATCTCTGATGAAATCCACCCAATCATTGATTTTTCTTTGGAATAAAAGTGGTAAAACCAAGAGTCAAATCAGTCCAGTTTTTTTATGCTTATGCTGAATCTCGTGGTACTTTTTTCATTTTTTACACTTTTTATACCTACGGAGGGTAGAAATTCATTTTTGGTTGATGTTAAAATTTCAAAAATGAAATTTTACCCTCCTTGGGTATAAAAAGTGTAAAAAATCAAAAACCAATGGTGTACCACGAGATTCAGCATAAAAAACTTGACTGATTTGATGTATTACACTCTTGGTTTTATCACTTTTATTCCGAAGAAAAATCAATGATTGGGCGGGTTTGATCAGAGTGTGTGTATAATTTGACGTAGAATTTTAATATGAAATGAAAAATAGGGGTTTCAATTTAAAAATCGAAAGTTGGTGTCTGTTTATCCACTTTTGAGACACCCTGTAAAAAATTTAATTACGCCAAAAAATAGATTAATTTGTGTTAAAACTACATATAAAATTTCAAGACTCTATCTTTAGCTGTTAAAAATAAAAAAATCCGTTGCGGGACTTTTCGAACACTGTATAATAATCTTGTTTTGATTTTAATTTCAGTTAACAAAAAATATTGTGACAGTAGAAATGCATAATGCCGAGTACAAAAAGTTCTTTGAAAATGTTAAAGTTCAAAACTCGGCTCTAAAAGAAGAGAACGATAAATTGTTAAAAGAACTAGAAGCATTAAAAGAACAAATGAATTTGCAAGACTTTACAAATAATAGGTCAGTATAAAAATCTTCTGTCAATTAACTCCCAAATTAGTATATGAGTTAATTATTGTTTCTAGTACGGAACCCCTTGTGTGACCTAGAGTAACGTCAAGTTTCAATCATGATTAAAATCGGTCAACGGTAAAACCTCCCTTCTATGGCCGGTTCTACATACCGGGACAACCTGGAACGCATACCATCATAGTTTCAGCCCAGGGCCATCAAGTCCTTTTCGGTAACCTCATATTAATCTATTTCCTCCATTTTTAATAAAACATAAATCAAACAACACTACAACAACGTTAAGAGCGGACGAACAGATTTTTATATTAGACTTTTTTAATTCAACGTACTTTGAAACGTGTAATACCTATGAAAACACTGCCACAACAACAACGTTAAGATCGGACGAACGGATTTTTATATTAGAATTTTTTAATTCAACGTACATTGAAACGTGTAATACCTATCAAATTTTGAAGCCGGTATTTTTTTCGCTAGTTCTAAAGATTCATTATTGAAAAGAAACCAAAAAAGGGGTACGTGAGGCTCGATTTCTTTCATCCTTGGTAAACTGTTCGGTTTACAATCTAGTAAAATTGTCTGATTCATATTGGGATACTCGAGCCTCAAATTATGGCCGGTGTTACTGTCCAGATAATAATTAATATATTTTTTTTTAAAGATTGAATGTGGATCCACAAAGAAAAGAAATGAGTTCAATGTATGAACAAAAGAAAGAAATATTGTCTGAGTTGTTTAGATTAAGTTCCCAAAAGCTTTCAATTCAGTGGCGTATTAATATGAAAAAAACAATTTCCAGCTATCTGAGTATTATCGAGAAAGAACAGTTTGAATGTGCTGGAAATTTAGAAGACGTTTCTTGTATCAAAGAGGTAAGACGAGAATGAATATATGATTGTAATAGCTCAAGTAAAACTCGCTTAATACTCTCTGTATCAAAGAGGTAAGACGAGAATGATTGATTATATGATTGTAATAGCTCAAGTAAAACTCTCTTAATACTCTCTGCATCAAAGAGGTAAGTAGAGAATTAATAAATGATTGTAATGACTCGAGTAAAACTCGCTTAATACTCTCTAAAATGAGATTTATGAAGCTTGATTTAATTTACGAAAGCACTGAGAAAATTTGATCAAAAGTCATTTTTTTACTTTTGATCACACAAACGAGTGTGACGTCACATGATCCGTTGAGTGTATGCATGTAATACATACCTGGTAGTCTTGAGCTACTGTAACGATACTGTAGATCATATATTATAGTGACCGCAAACTATGTTCTTTCCTATGGTTGAGACCCAAAAGTAGTTGGTTTTCGGGACGTCACATCATCGACCAATCAGAATCGTTTATTTGCCTGAAAATTTTTGGAGTTTTTCTTACAGCGCCACTGTGATTTTCCCGATGTTTTACCCTCTCTTTCGACTCTTAATCAAATGTAGCTGCTCCTTAATTTCTTGCAATATTTATGATTTCAAACTTCTGAAAAATAGGCCTGTGAGGAACGAGTCGAGTCTGTCCGCCTGAGCAAAATAAAGAAAGCAACTATCTAATATCATTGTTTTTTTAAACTCATTTTCTTCTCGTATTACCGAAATTATCATATTTTTGTGATTGACATGATTCTGGGGCAAATGAATTACATCCCCCTTCTTTTGTTTCTTATTTTTTGTGAATTTATTCAGGATGTAAAACGTATTGAATCGTCTTTGTCTCAATTTGAGGGTCAAATCAAATCATTAGACGAAAAGATGGCATGTCTTTCGAAGCAGCAAGTTGAAATGACCAAAAATATTAACAATTGGAAACAAAATTTGAGTTCTTTGGTGTACGAAGTTTTAAAACCCGAAATGGACAAATATACACTGGAGGTAAGTCTTTGTTAATTTTTGTCCAATTTTCCCTGTCCAATTCCACAAAAAATGCACTTCGTGCTCACAAGGAGAATGTTTTATGATTTTGATGAGTAGGTCATCTGGAACAATATAATTACAAGTGATTTCTTGGTGAAAAAAGTTTAACCTTATTTATTTGGCGAGAATGAGACTGAAAAGTCCCTTCAACCACAGTCCAAATAGAGCTCTTACACATTTTTTGATTAATCAACGTTGACACCCCCTATGAAACTCGTGAATGATAATATATGGAGAAATCAAATGCAGTTTTAGGGACTCGAAATTGACAATATTTTCTGTGTTGCTAGCAGTTTGGTTGGAGTTGAGCAACACCAACTAAATTTGGTTTAACCTTATTTTATATATGTAGGTATGTTATTTTGGTAACAGTGATGATCTTTGGTTGGAGATGAGCACCTCCAACCAAATTTATCCTGCGACACAGAACAAATCATCGTGTCGATTTTTCTTCAATTATATATAGGTATGTTATTGTGGTAGCAGTGATGATCTTTGGTTGCTGTTGAGAAACTCCAACTAAATTTGTCCCGCGACACGCAACAAATCATCGTGTCGATTTTTCTTCAATTATATGTATGCTGTTTTGGTTGTTAACGTTCTCAACGACTCTTACTGTGTCTCCGGGCCAAGAAAGGCGGCCGCTCCAACAGGATCTTTCCATAATGCTGACAGCTCTAAATTAGTTGGGTTTGATGGATAGTCAACGATCAGATATTTCAGGGTTTAACAAGGATTTATAGACCATCTCTTTGAGGAAGTATCTGGAGCAGCACGGCTGGGTCCAACGGAGGAAAAACACAGTGAGTTGTCGTCGGAACGATGTTGATGGTCTTTGGCCGTGCCCGAGGGCACGGGTAGCCCCGGTACGAAGAACCAACCATCTTGGGAGCCATGTTGTTTTGGTAGCAATAATCTTTGGTTGGAGTTGAGCAACCGCAACCAAATTTGTCCTTCGACACAGAACAAATTATCGTGTCGATTTTTCTTCAATTATATGTACCTATGTTGTTTTAGTAGCACTGATGATTTTTGGTTGGAGTTGAGCAACTCCAACCGAATTTGCCCTGGGACGTAGAACAAATCATCGTGACTTAAATCATTTGTACTTCAAATATATGTATACAGTGATGATCTTTGGTTGGAGTTGAGCAACTCCAACCAAATTTGTCTTGCGAAACAGAACAAATCATGGTGACGATTTTTTTCTCCAATTATATGTTTGTTGTTTTCATTGAATTATAGGTGGATAATGTAAAGTGGCGCGTAGAAGCTGAGCACAGAAAGAATCTAAGCAATATGCTCAACTATTACATCAAAAGTAACAACACCATTCTCACAGAAGTGTCAATGAAATTTCTGGAATATTATTCATTACTAAAAGTTTTTAACAAAACGGATCATACAATGAAGGAGGATCACAAGGTAGGTGCTAGAGTACCTATTTATTTATAAGTGATTTGGTGGACGCCACTCCGAGGACTGTTTCATGGTTATAAATTTCCCTTGGAAAAGGGAAAAAAACGGTTCTTACCCTCTCTGATTAGTATGAATATAAGAAGGTTAGATTACGTTTTCACAGCCATTTTTTGCGATTTTTTAGTCGAGATAAATTCAATACAAAAAAAAGTCTCATTTATATATCTATACTTATAAAACACAAAGCCCTGGTGGTATACCGATTGACTGATAAAATCATCTACGATGGCTAAACTTAGAGAATTGAATATGGAACACAGTTTTCTTCCAGTTCGGTTCGTATGGTACGTAATATTATTGTTATTTTTTATATAAAAAAATTGTTTTTTCGGATACCAAATACTCACCACGTACGTTGTTGCTTAACTTCAGTGATCAAATGGGAACTGGTTGATCGAACGGAGTGAGGTCTAGTATTAACACCACGAAATTTCTTTAAACTTTTCTTTGTCTGATCGTTCCACGATACCTTTTGAACGCCTTGTACCATTATTTGAGTGAGGTCTGTAGTTCACAGAACTACTAATATTTTACGTACAGAAATCGGTCCTTGGCTTTGCACCTTAAAATCATATTTTAAAATTATTTCTGATCAATTTAAAAGCCTACTATTTCTTTTTCTTGTTTTTAAGAATCTGATCAAACGCATGAAAGGCATAAAAAATGTCAAATGGTTGGACGACATGAACGAGGAACCAGAGGACTTTTTGAATAACTACTGCAATGTAGACCTTCATTCGGTAAGTAATAACCGATCATTTTTCGCTACCGACCCTGTGTTCTAATGTCCAGTTTCAAAACAACAGGACAGTCAGGACCAAGTTTAAAACCTATTTACAAAGATAAAAAAAAGTCAAGCAGAAAACCGATAGGAATATAAATGAACTAATTCCAGACATTGGCGCTGTTTGGATTCAGCATTAAATCCATGCATCCACGCATCCCCAACGAGTAACAAGAGTATGTTGGGTTTTATTTGATTAAATACACATTGCACATGGTTGATCATTAGCGTGCAAAAACAAGGTACCTGTCTGTTTTTATTTGGTGCTAAAACAAGTATCTCCAAATTATTTCAAACGGCAGTTCTACAAATTTTGGAAAACCCTTCAATGAATTACCTATTTACTGTTGGTATATTTTTACTTTTCTTTAATGAAGCAAAAGTTTTTTGGATCAATGTCTTCAATTATTCAAAAATTAGTGGAGCTTTAAACTTTCACTGTGTTCATTTTGACATTATTTTTATGCTATGCAGACTCGGTCATGATGTCTATAACCCTTTGACATAAATTTTCTAATTCCAGTTCGGGAACAAGAATGGCAAAGGGCTCGAGTCACCGACTTCATCTGATGACGTTCTCAACACCACACAAACTTTATCAACCGAAATTTCTCCGGTTTCCAGTTCGGAAGTTATTTCAGTAGTGCCTCCTAAAAAAGTAGAACAACCTGTAGCAGCTACTAACTCAAGGCCTGTGGCTAATGTTACTTCCACCAATAAATCTACATTTAGTAACACAATGAAATCTAAGCGTAAGTTGTATCAGTGTCGTATTCGATGGCGACATTTAGTTATGAATAAATTATTGTTTATTTTCAATGTTTCTACAGGCGATAGAAAACGACAAAGGGCTTGTTCGAAAATTGTACCGGGTGTTAATTTCTAATGTTTGCCATAGGGAAAATACATTTAAAATTTATTTTTATTTCCTCAAAAGTCTCATTATTTGAGTGACACAAAATATGTGATGCAAAAAATATACCAGAATGGAAACTTCCAGAGCGTACGGCTAACGCTCGGATCAACATTTTGCTGCTCCTTCCTTCAGAATCAAATGAGATTGAATCCCACTGACTTCAAAGTGCTTCGCAGAGGATTCCCATATGTTTTACGAGAAAAAAGATTTGCGATCAGCGTAAAAAGTTTTGAGTTGGAATTATATAGTTTTCTACAATCAAATATTGAGATAAAAGTATTTTCTCGGTGGTAAAAAATTGTCAGTCCAAAAATAGGAACAAAAAAGCATTAGTATAAATTATTAGTGGATGAAATGTACAAAGCTGTCTCTTATCTGCACTCTACAGGTATACAATAACTCACATAGTAGAACTCTGTCCGGACGTTTTCAACTGTTTCTGGAATGATATTCTATTAAAGCTGGGTTTGCTTTTTATTTTTAAGTCCTAGCAACCTAAAAATCACACCAATCGTTTTTTCAAGAGAATATACAAATTCATTAATTCTGTGGATACAAGAGTATTACGCCGATTAAAATCGTATCAAGTTGTAAGAGATGGACATTAGAGATGTTTTTATTCATTCTTGGCCCATGTTGTAAAGCTTCTTTTTATTTTAATTTCAGCTGTGAGATTACCTCTAACGGCATCTTCTCAATATACTAATAGGAACAGAACAGAAGTTAGAAACGCAATTTCTTCCAGGTCGTACAACAAGGAGAACATTCCTGGTTCTAATATTCTGTCCAAGATGAGCTCTACTAGGAATAATCCAAAGTATATCCCAGGTATGATTTCTTTTTTATCCTGTCCAAGATGAACTCCACTAGGAATAATCCAAAGTACTATATCCTAGGTATGATTTGTTTTTTTAGCGCGGGGCAGGATTTTGTTGCCATATTTGATTTTTCGTTAATAACTTTTTTAGGTAATTAGAAGGGATCTATATTGCAGGAATGTGTGGTTGATATAAAAACACGTCAAATGATACATTTTAGGACCCATCATTTACATTTTAGGACCTATAGATTACACACAATTAAGGAATTTAGGCATTTTGCTGTACCCTTTTCTGTGTCTGTTATGTGTCTTTGATNTTTTTTTTTTTTTTTTTTTTTTTTTTTTTTTTTTTTTTTTTTTTTTTTTTTTTTATCGAAAAGAGATGGTTCCAGAATCGTATTATTGTTGCATATTTAGTTATAGATTTTCACGTTTGATTAAATAAATAAAGTGATAGAAATACTTATCCTTCAGTGAGAAAAATTGAACAAAGCATATCAATCTACATTTGAGGCAGCCTAATGCTTCCCTGCATGCGTTTTCCCAAAAACCAAGGACGCGTGTGATGAGAACTAACAGTATATTTCCCGTCCCAGGCATATTTTGTAAAAAAATTTAAGGTTCCCGAATTATTCCAAGTTATGCCCAATTTTTGATATTCGCCTCGTTACTTATCCGATATCTCAAATTTTGTCGCAACAACATAGATACAACTCAAGACGATAAAGTTTTGCATAACTGTTCGTGTTCAACCCTTTATTTAGGATATATTTGACAAAATTCTCCATCTGGGTTTGGCCTCGAACCTTTGGAAGCACCCTCATACATCTATCGTTACATTGAGCTTTATTATAATATAGATTGATAATTGGTGCCTTTGTTAAATATTACCTTTCAGGCGCTCCGAGAACACCTCGTGAAAACAAATTTGTCAATTCAAATCTTAAAAAAACACCAGCCCCTGCATTTGACCCTTCCATTGGCAATAGGTAAGTGCTGATGACCTCTTTCGAGTACTACCGCATCCCTGAATTTGTTTAAAATAGAATTGAAGGGTAAGACAGTCAACCCATCTATTTTTTAGGGTAGTCTTAAGAAATAGAAAGAAAATCAATTTATGGTAGTAAAGTCTTTTGTTTTACATTTTCGGCTACAAATAGTTCCAACTTTTTATTTTATTTTAGAAAAAGAAGCTATTTTTTGTTTTTGTCTGACCTAAATGGAAACCTTATCAATCAGTTCTAGAATGGTACTGGCTTCAGACTAAATATCTTGTATTGTGTTCATTCAGCAGTGTCCAAGATAGTTAATTCTGAAGAAAGTTAAGTGGTACCAGAAGAGAATACGCTTGCGACATGTGTGAGGAATACCAGGTTCTTTCCCCTGGCGTTAGGTTATTGTTATACGAACCAGGGTGTCTACCAGACTGGAAATCCTGGAATTGTCAGGGAATTTTAGGAGACTAGAAATGTCAGGGAATTTAGGAAAAAACGCCAAAAGTCAGGGAATTTTTCAAATTGAGTTTTTTTTTTTATCTCAATGGCCAATTTTATGCGTGAACATGCTTTTCCTGAAAAATAAAGTCAGATGGGGGAGAAAAAATCTTGAGAAAGTACACTGGAAAATCTGGAAAAGTAGACTGAAAAACCTGGAAAAGTCAGCCTGCGAACATGTCTTTCTCAAGTGAACAATAATCTATTTCTGTTCCGGTTAGGTCACGTTTACACGGCAGGAACTTGATGCTATAAGCAACAATCTCGATATGACCAATAATTTTTAGCATAAAACCAACATCTGGGATTACAAAAGAGGGGCCTAGAGTTACTTTCAGATGCTCCAATGAAAAAATGCATTCAGGGTTTGTTGGATGTTATTTAGTAATGGAGTATGTACCTTGTATCTACTACGATTACAATAGTGAAATTCTGTCTTATTGAAGGGGTCATTATGGTCTTTTAGATTCTTTCCATGTCTTCGGTGGAACACCTCTTTCCAGGACTAAGTGCCATACAGAAGATTTTCCTTATTATCACACTTATTCAGAAATATTTTTCACAATAATATATCTCCCTCTGAATTTTCCTATACACTCAATGAATAAACTGAATTATTATAAACTCAAAAACGAAATAGGCAACTCAAATGAAACTCAAAAACAAATTCGAAGAAAAAAATATTTGGAAAATTTATCTAAAAGTTTGAGGAATCCATAATGAAAGTGAATTCGTCAATTGGCCAGACTTTTCGTTTCATTTATGCTATTTTGGCGTAAAGTCGATAATTGTCTGGAATACGCTATCCCTCAATTGATGCAACGTGTTCCTTAAGCGTGTTTTTTATGAAACTTATTATTTTTTTCCCTCGTTTCTCTTTGCTTGTTCTCAAAACAAAGGGAAACGGGACCCCACCACTTTATAATTCAATTTTTTTAAATAAAAAAACCCGCCAAAAACTGATACAAAATAAGTTAATTCTTGGGGAAGAGAATTTTTTTCTGTTCCTCTATAATTAAATTTGGCCTTGAAAATGTTTAAATATTTTAACTGAATTAGCAAACAATTTGCCTTACAAAACAAAACAGAGGAAAGTGACATATGCAGCCATCTGGACGCGTCCATTTCATCCCTTTTTTTGGTTTTCAATTCCATTTGTGATCGAGATTTTGATTATTTTGATATTCCATTTTTGAATCAGATTGAAGGAGTTCTTTGAAATTTTATTCATATTTTGTATACTCGGACATTATACTTCTTAGAAAATTATTGGAGAACATTTTCAGAATTTTTTCGTAGGTTAAAATGTTTTGTGTTTAAAATTTGGCTAAAAACCATTTCAATTATTTTAGCAATTTTTGGACTAAGTTAAATAAAATAACACACCTATTGTATTTTTAAAGTACTCTCTCGATGTTTATTTTAGGGAGCGAGGCATTTTGAAAGAGATAACATCTGGGGAGAATAATTTGAACCAGTATGTTGAACCATTAGAAGCTACATCATTAATGTCGGAACAAACTACAATACCAAACGCGTAAGCTAATCAATTGTTTGTGTAGTTGTGTGTGTGTTTGTTTGTTCGTAACATTACTAGTGGTTCAGTGAGTTGTAGACATCACTCAAATCCGACGACTATGAGAGAGAGATGGAGAATAATTTAGAAAAGCAATGGTCTTAAGTGTAAAAGTCGAGTATCAAACAGTTTTAACTTCTCACTTTTATTTATAATTTACATGATCGCGACACTCGCGACCTTATATTGTACATTACCTCCATCTCCACTATTCTTAATCTCATAATTGTTCATCACGCTGGGTGAGCACTCATTTCAGATAAGCTGTGTACGTATTTCCTAAATTTAATAAGTGTGCAATGTTTTATATAGGAAATATAACATTAAAGAGCTGATCAGCTAAGTTCCATAAAAATCGGACTACGCGTTGGAGAGATATCGTGATTATATAGGAAATATAACATTAAAGAGCTAATCAGCTAAGTTCCATCAAAATCGGACTACGCGTTACAAAAAGACAAACAAAAGAAACATCATGTTGTTAAAATAAGACCTCACTTCGTTTGGACAATGATTAATACTAGTAGTTCTGTGCTTCTGTGTACTGTAGATATAAAGTGGACACCAAGTGGCCCAAAAACTAATCTGCAAACATTTTCTATGATCATTGCAAATGTCCTTACCAAGTTTCATCCAAATTGGACAAGGCGTTCGGGAGTTATCGTGAAAACAAACGCTCCTCTTAATTGACCGAACGGAGTAGAGTTCTCTAGAAATTTTCTTTTGTTTGTCTTTTTTTCTACGATAACTCTCGAGAGCGCTTGATCGATTTTTTCAACCTATTGGCTCAGCCTGGTCCTCATGGAGGTTATTTAAAGTGAGTGAGGTCTACAGTTGACAGAACTACTAGTCTAGTAAAAATACACTTAATTTACTTTGTAATCAGGTATCTATTAGTTTATCTAAAATACTTTTAAAAAACTTACAAAAACGATAATAATTTATTGTACCCCCATATTGTCTTTAGTTTTCAAATTGAATTTGTCGAACGAAGTGGGATCTAGTTTTAATACCACGATTTTTCTTTTCTTTCGGTTTCATGATATCTCTCGAACTCCTTCTCCGATTTTGATATGAAATTTGGTATGGGCATTCGAGAATTATTGTCAGACGAATAGAAGTTTAAAGAAAAATTGTGGTGCCATGTAGATCTCACTTCGTTTGATCGATTTTTTAGGTAACAGTTGTGGAAAGGCACCTTTTGTAACTGTAAATATTTGACTGGCGTATATAACCCTCTGTCGTTTTACTGTAGTAACAGCAGCTTTTTTAAAAGTGTTGTTCCAAATGTTTGGATTTGACCATTAGGTTTTTCCCATTTAGGTAAAGTATAAATTCCTAGACTCACCTGTTATATTTAATATACTACTGTGGTTCTTATCAAATTATTTTTTAAATAATTTGATAAGAAATCAAGCGATTTTTGGATATGAGGCATCCGGACAAAAGACAATTCTGCGCGAATACCTAATTTGACGGTGTAAGACTTTTTTCTGTGGGTTTACTTAAAATCTAAGGTTGTCGGTAGATCTGAGACACCCTTGAGAAAAGTGATTGAAAATGCCGAAAAGCGAGAGAATTGCTCCATCCTCTCTCGTGTTGGCTACCTAGACGACATCATATTCCACAACTAAGAGAACAAATTCGCAAGGTCCAAATTTGATAAAAATTTAATCCATTTTAAATATTACGATCGATTCTCATGTTATCAAAAATATCGATGGGCCACCCTTGATACAGATTGGATCATTTTCATAATTAGGTGGATTTTCACGAAAACCGTTCATTTTACAATAAAACGTTCGAAACAAAACATTCATCGATGTTTTGGGAAAAATATAATGGTAATTTCTCGCGAAGATAGCGTTCACGGTTATTTCAAGGTCAACTTTTGTTTTCCAAATGGAACCCTATATTTTTTTACTGTGGTATTGAATTTTGTATTAAAGAAGTATTTTTGGTTTTGTTTAATAAAATCGATTTGCTTACAGTTTTCGAGATAATGTTGTCCTTTACGTGATATATCTAAAATTTGCAGCATAGGGGCACGCATATTTGAAAATATTTGTCCATAAATGTCTCACTGGAATTACCACGTTAATGCCCAAATATTTCAAAAATGGGTGGTTCGCTATGCTACACATGTTAGACATATCTATTCGAAAACTGTCAAATCTTTTTTTTTAACAAAAAATATCAAAAATATAGGATCTTTTCTATTTTTTTTAAAAAAAGTTGTCCTTCAAATACTTTGAAGGACTCTGAGAAAAATTTCAAGGTCACCATAATATTTCTTTCAAAAATTAATTAATATTTTGTTTCGAACGTTTTTAGTAAAATGAACCGTTTTCAAGAAGAGTCGCCTTATATATTAAAATGACCCACCCTGTATGTACAAAGAGCATCGCAAGAGGTGCGCTCGAACTTTTATACATTGTATTACGACTATCTTCATTAAGCTAACTACAGCTGTCAAATTAAACAAGATTACACATATACCCATGGTACGCTACACAATTCAACAAAACACAACGACCACAGACAGAGCAATTGGGTCCTAACCCAGACTCCGGGAAGAAAATCAATTTCAGTAGTGAGGTATATTTGTGGTTGTTTGGCTTCGTAAAAAAACATAATTGTAATCCACAAAAGATTTATCAAGTGCCTCTATACTCGGAAAAAGTCACTGTTTGCGTTTATTTTTGTCCACCGGTATCATCGACTTTTATTTCTTCTGCGGAGCCAGAGCAGCATCAGCCCGAATTGCACACAAGATGTTTTCGAATGCTTATGATAATAGACAAACAAAATTCAAATTTTTTTTCAAAGTTTGAGCACTCTTAATGGGGACACCTTTAGGCAATATGTGAGTTTGTGTAAAGTGTGCTTGAAGTGTACATACCTCTTTTCTGTGGGGAAAACATAAACTTAAGTACTGGACTCGTGATTTATATTTTTTTCTTCTTCTGCTTTCAGATTAAAATCAATCAATCAGAGATTAAATTTAAACTAAAGTCAATACGTGATCACCAAACCTCATAGTTTTTAAGTTGCATGTATTTTTAGAGTTCGAGTTTACCATATTAGATTATTTTTAAAAAAGATTTAATTTTAATTGCTTACTCTTCCAGAAGCCAGTTGAAATTTTTGGAAAAAAATGAATAGCTTTATATAACCCCCCCCCCCCCCCCANCAATAAAAAACACACACAATCCTTTATGTGCAAATACAAATTGGTTTTGGTCGATTACTTTTGGATGAGTTCTATTCAGTATTCATAAGTCTTTATAAAATTGAGTTGCACGTGGTCACTTTAAAGTTAAGGGACTTAAAAAATGATACAAACAATTCGAACAACATACTAAACTAGTAATTCTGTGAATTGTAGTCCCTAATTAGAATGACCATCACGAAGCCCCGGTTTGGCCGAATAGGGTCAAATCTAATCTATGAATATAATGTACGATACCAAATTTTATCAAAATGATCGTGGTAAAATACAAACTGATAAATAAACAAAAGGAAAATTGTCAGTTTTAAAAATAGAAGTCTCACTTCTTTTGGCGAAACATGTCTGCCATTTTGATCAGTAATGTATAGCTTTTAGTAATTACGGCTGTATTATACAAATGCTTATGCGATTTCGAGAATTCACCGTTATTGACAATAGCGTTCGATTTCTGATGAATCACATAATTTCCAGAATTCAGAGTAACATACATAGTGTTTCAATGTGATATACCTACCGGGGAAAAATCCTATCTTAATTTCTATGGACAACATATATAGAAAGTAGAACATTTTCCACAATTATTATTTCTGTGCAAAATCTCGAAAATAGATTGTTTTGTGTCTGAGAAATCTCGTAAAATTACTTGAAAATGACATAAAATTCATTTCGTCCAAGTGTGTACAAACTATGCTCTTAATTATTTTAAAATCATAGAATTGTGAGAAGCGAAGTGAATTTGTCACAAGAACTGCCCTTAAGGCACCAAGCGAAGCAAGCGGAGTCTACCAATTAGGTATTCGAAAAAAACTTTCCCACAATCTGTGCCGACCTTTTTTTATTGCATCGATTTCGGCCCATTCTAAAATAAATTGATAGTAAATATTACAAGTCTTGTTATTGTTTTTTGTATGCAAACTTTAGAAATTTACAAGTAAAAGAATTGTAATATGTATTAACTTGTAGTTTATTTTAAAATAGGTCTCTGAAATTGGATTTTTTGACGATTTTGATTTTTTATACAGGGTTTGCACTTTCTTGTTGTCCCATAAAATTTATTATACCTATCCATAAAAAAAATCCATGCATTTAGATGACTCGAACCCACGCCCTTTGTATTTCTAGGTATGTACATCACTGTTATTTTAGGCAACTCTGTTTCTGATAATTGAGAAAATTACAATTTGAAAAAAGTAGGTTTCTACATTCATTTTTTCCCAAAGTATCAATAGCATTAATAATAATAGTTCCATGAAGGAACCTTAGGCCACTATATCGGTTCTTAGTCCAGAACCGTAGATCGTGATGGTTTCATTGGATTGGTTAAACATTGTTTCATTGGATTCCTGGATTTTTTTGGATTGTTAATTTTCATTGGATTCCTGGATTTGTTTGTATTGGTTAATTTTCATTAGATTCCTGGATTTCATTGTATTGTTTAATTTTCATTGGATTTTTGGATTTGTTTCGTGGTTTCATTGGATTCCTGGTTCAAAATTACACCAACTCACTGGGAGGATATGCCAACCATAAGTCGAAATTTAAATGTAAAATCCTATGGGATAACTAGAAAGTGCAAACCCTGTATATCTATTTTATTTAATTCTGTAAAAATCAGTGTAAAAAAGAAAATGTAAAAAAAAAAAAAAAAAAAAAAAAAAAAAAAAAAAAGATTTTTTTCATTATTTTCTTATATTGAGTATAAATAAAATAAATATAAACATAAATAATATAATAAAAATTGATACTGGAAATATTACTTGTAAATTTCTTTTAAAAATAATATTAGGTTTGAATAGGTTTTGACTCCCTGCAGAAATTAAGGGCATCGTACAAGGGATAATTTTGGAGGAAACGTTAATTTGCGAGAATGATATTTTGTTTTTATGACCATTAAATTCTGCCCGGAGTTGGACAATTTTTAAAAATAAAGTAACAAATAGTTTGAAATAGAAGCATTCCATACTACTTATGTGAAAGACAGAACAAAGAAAGATATGAATACGATACATGTAAGTGAAGATGATCGAGTCAAATGAAGACAAAAAGTAAACGAGGCTCAAAATCGACGGATAATAAGATGTCCCATGATACTAAGAAAAGGCAAGGTATGCTCCGTCATTCCAAATTCATCTAGTTCTGCACAGGATAACTTCTAATTACGAGTTTTTTTTTATTACTTTTCAAGTATTCCTTGAGAATATACCTTATCTTCAAAATTCGGCTATGTCTGGCTGAAATGAACATTAATCCAGGTGTGGTATTCTTACGTTTAAATCATGTCTCAATGACATGTATACTACTTTTTATAGAACATGTGTATTGAAGGATTTGGCATATTGTGAAAATGCTGATGTCATGTGTACTAAATTTCTCATGTTTTGATGTGAGCAGCTCTTGTGTCATGCGCGAATATGGACGAATTGGGGAATGCGGAGTATCATAACTTATTTCTTCTTAGTATCATGGGTGTAAGGGCTATTCCACTCGGCCCAAATGATTATTTTACTGAACAGTAGAGTTTGCGAATGAGGGAACTGAGCTTTATTTTTTTTATCGTTTTCATAAACAATAAAACAATATTGCTAATATTTTTTGAAACTGGAAGTAAAAGAAAGAGCATTGTGAGCTCTTGCCGTTGCTGATCATTGATCATGGAGCCGAGTGTCACCGAACAAGTAAACTTCCTTGAGAGCTGAAACACAAATAATGTAAATTTTCTATATTAGTATTTTTGGAAAAGAAATGAGGACCAAAACTATCATTATGGTTTGGTTGCTACTTCCTCTTCTTCTACTCAGGATTGTAAAATTTTCTCATGAGCTCTTTGCTCGTGCTAACCTGCGATTTAAAAAATCGTATCAGGTTAGCACGAGCAAAGAGCTTATGAGAAAATTTTACAACACTCATGATTTATGCTAACTTACTACAAGAAAATATTTTTTTAAAAAAAATCGTTCTTCCAAAAATAAACTTACTCTCTGTCGGCAAGTTCTGTGGCTTTTGTAATCACAGTAGGTATATCAATGGAAGGATAATTTTGTAACAATTTAACAACACTAGGAAAATCTCCTCTTATAACGTCATCTCGTACAAGTAAAATCATGGCACAGCAAATATGTATTAGAAATGTGAACCTGTATTCATCAGAAAATAAAGAATCCCACAGCCGTAGAACATCGGGTAGAGCAAACTCTTGAGATAAAAGCAGAGTCAGCCATCTGGAAGAATGAACAAATTAGGAGAAATTAGAAATATTTTGAATGGTAGTCTATTCAATTAATTGTATCATCGGTAGCCAGATGTATGAGACTGCAGCTCGAAATAAGTCATTGTTGTTTGCTACTTATTCATTTCATTAGCTTTACCCCCTAAGGTATGTAATCCTTACAACTCAGCCTCATGGGCTTTTTGTGTATTGGGGTTGAGCTTATTTCTCTAGCTAAGGTTCAACAGCTCAAAGAGTTTGAGCAGTCTTCTTACCAGATTGTTTTGGACAAGTTCCTCTTTGGGGTTTAGTGACCCGATGATACTCTTAAGTTTGCTACTTAAGTTTTAATTGTCATCATATATCTAACCTTGGAGGCTAGTATTAAACAGGTGCCTCCAGCACCATATCAATCAGTACACTAATTAAGACAGTAAAACAAATATAATAATATTACAGTCAAGTATGTTTTTTTTTTCACTATTGGAGTTAGTAAGTCTTAATTGGATTGAAGGGAATTGCGACTTGGGAACTAAAAACGGATTTGATCTTCCTTATAAAATATTATCACCTAAATTTTGAAGAAATTCAATTAGCATAAACACTCCTGTATACAACTTTTCGTTAAGTAAATGTAAATTACTTTGTTTTAATATGTTTTGTTTTGTATAAATGGATCTTTGAAGTTTTTATATTTTGATTTTCTTTGAAGGAAAGATTTTTTTTTTATTTTAAGGGAGTTAAAATTCATTGTGTTATTATGTCACAATTTTAGTGGACATCATATTTACCACATTATGCGTCCACTTTAATGGAAATCATATTAGCTACTCAATTGTTCTCAGGAGGCCGAATTACCCCCAAACACAACTACGGGTGCAAGGTAAGTGTGCTGGGCTCTGTTCATAGATGTATAAAAATGTATGATCCAATCATAACAGAACTCATACTAACAGAAAAGAATATTTCTCACCATTACATTTTCGGAAAATGTTGATGGAGTATATTCGTCCTACCTTGAGGTTAGGAATAATCCCTATGTTCATAGAACATTTTATTCTCAAAAATATGGCCTCGAAGAATTTTCCATTCGTTCGGACTCACCCTGTATTATGAGATACATACCTAAAACTGTAGTATTCAGGATAAAGTTCTATACTATACAGTTTCTCCCATACTATATTGTTGTTGTTTTTTTGTTTCAGGAAAGATTTTAAATATTTTTTAATTTTCGTCGAATAGACTTTTTCAAATTTAGATAGAAATGATATCATTACTATCAAAATTTGAAAAAGTCTATTCGACGAAAATTAAAAAATATTTAAAATCTTTCCTGAAACAAAAAAACCTTTTGTCACCAAAGACATAACTTGATTATTATTATTATCCCATACTATATTGTGAGATACATAATAAAACTGTAGTATTGAGGATAAAGTTCTATACTATACAGTTTCTCCCATACTATATTGCGAGATACATACCTAAAACTGTAGTATTGAGGATAAAGTTCCATACTATACAATTTCTTCCATACTATATTGTGAGATAGATAATAAAACTGCAGTATTGAGGATAAAGTTCCATACTATACAGTTTCTCCCATACTATATTGCGAGATACATACCTAAAACTGTAGTATTGAGGATAAAGTTCCATACTAGACAGTTTTTCCCATACTATATTGTGAGATACATAATGAAACTGTAGTATTGAGGATAAAGTTCCATACTATACAATTTCTCTCATACCATATTGTGAGATACATACCTAAAACTGTAGTATTGAGGATAAAGTTCCATACTATACAATTTCTTCCATACTATATTGTGAGATAGATAATAAAACTGCAGTATTGAGGATAAAGTTCTATACTATACAGTTTCTCCCATACTATATTGCGAGATACATACCTAAAACTGTAGTATTGAGGATAAAGTTCCATACTATACAATTTCTTCCATACTATATTGTGAGATAGATAATAAAACTGCAGTATTGAGGATAAAGTTCTATACTATACAGTTTCTCCCATACTATATTGCGAGATACATACCTAAAACTGTAGTATTGAGGATAAAGTTCCATACTATACAATTTCTTCCATACTATATTGTGAGATAGATAATAAAACTGTAGTATTGAGGATAAAGTTCCATACTATACAATTTCTCTCATACCATATTGTGAGATACATACCTAAAACTGTAGTATTGAGGATAAAGTTCCATACTATACAATTTCTTCCATACTATATTGTGAGATAGATAATAAAACTGCAGTATTGAGGATAAAGTTCCATACTATACAGTTTCTCCCATACTATATTGCGAGATACATACCTAAAACTGTAGTATTGAGGATAAAGTTCCATACTAGACAGTTTTTCCCATACTATATTGTGAGATACATAATGAAACTGTAGTATTGAGGATAAAGTTCCATACTATACAATTTCTCTCATACCATATTGTGAGATACATACCTAAAACTGTAGTATTGAGGATAAAGTTCCATACTATACAGTTTTTCCCATACTATATTGCGAGATACATATCTAAAGTAGTATTGAGGATAAATTTCCATACTATATTACGAGATACATACCTAAAGCTGTAGTATTGACGTAAAGTTCCATAATATATAGTTTCTCCCATACTATATTGCGAGATACATACCTAAAACTGTAGTATTGAGGATAAAGTTCCATACTGTACAGTTTTTCCCATACTATATTACGAGATACATACCTAAAGCTGCAGTATTGAGGATAGAGTTCCATAATATATAGTGTCTCCCATACTATATTGCGAGATACATACCTAAAGCTGTAGTATTGAGGATAAATTTCCATAATATATAGTTTCTCCCATACTTACTATATTGCGAGATACATACCTAAAGCTGTAGTATTGAGGATAAAGTTCCATACTATACAGTTTCTCCCACACTTCAATGTCTTTCTGTTTGGTTGTCTGATTTAATCTGCCCATCAATCGGTTAATACCAGATTCTGTTTCATCCAAACTTTTGATAAAAAAATCTCTGGTTTCACCCATTAAATTGGTAAACACGAAGAAACAATCGGCTTCCGCATTTTCTGAAGAAGAAAAAAATACTTATTACTTCTAATCTATCTATACTTATAAAACGCAAAGCCCAGTTGGTATACTGACTGACTGACTGATGATCAACGTAGCTCCATGATGGCTAATCCTAGAGACTTGAATCTTGGCACAAAAACCCCTTTTAGTATGTAGGTTCGTAATAAGAAAGGAAAAAACGAAAATTCAAGGGGGAGCAAGTTACCGCCAAAAATGACGCTTTTTAGCGAGTCTTTTTGTAATTCTTTTCTGAGCAAACCAAAGGAGAAAACAAAAAATGACCGAGAATGGGCCTCCAAAGAGTATAAAAGGATCCCATAAAAAATATAAAATTTGAAAATTTCCGGTTTCTCCCCGATTTATGGACGGTTTTCAGCACCAAAAAATTGAGAAGTACCTTCGGGATGACCGAGAAAGCTGAAATTCAATACAAAGGTGTTCCGCAGTACAAAAAGTCATATCCTTGAATAAAATATTGAATTTTCTAAATAGGAGCGGTGCTTACTCTGGGGGGTCGGCTCCACCAAAAATCCATAATTGAGAATCAAAAATGAGGATGAGCGACAAAGTTGAAATTTAATACTCTCGAAATTGTTGTTGAATTTCGTAACCTTAGCGAAGCACGGGAAAACAGATTAAACAGATAGTCACTTATATGATAAATTATGTTTGAATACTAAATAATCTGTATACACAAAGCCCAGTTGGTATTCTTACTGACGAATTGCTTGACTACGGCTAGACATAGGAATTGGCAAATTCCGCACTGAAAGTTGAACTGGAATTCAGAAGAGGCAAACGAAGTTGCGCCATCAGCTAAAAGTGTTTTTATTGTAGTTTTTTACGCAGCAACGGATATATGTGATTTGACATAGACTACACTTTATTCTTCACTGAATGTCTAAATTCTAGATTTATTAGTCAATGTCACTTATTTATTAGAGTCAATAGGCCTGTTAAATAATCAAAATTTCTATAAAAAAGAGAGAAATTCTGTTATAATATTTAAATTCAATTTAAATATTATATTCAATTCTCAAAGAATTAAAAATTTCTGTATTCTCCCAGATTTTAACTTATTTTATTTCAATTTTTGGCGTTTTTGTTTTATAATTTTTGAATTAAAAAGTGGTGGGATCTTGTTTCTCTTTGACTTGAGAATAAATCAAGAAGTGGGAAAGTAAATAAAATAAATAAACTTAATTCAATATTAAAAAAGGGGGAAAAAACAGGCCTAATGTAGTTTAATTCTCGGCGCACTTTGCAGCCATCACGTTATTTCAAAATTTCATATTGGTATTATAGGCGCATAAGAGAGCCCCAGAGATCAGTGTTGCCAACTTAATGATTTCTCAAAATTTAATACAGTTTAAATATTACTGATTGAAAATCTATTCTTACCTCTGGTGTCCAGGACAGGATCCGTTGCGAATGTATAATAAATAGGCCCTATTATTTCATTCATTCCCTGTACATAACCTTGTCCAGAATTCATTTTAGCGTAAAGGAATAAAAGTCGTTCTACAACTTCCCAATGTGCTTCACGGCCTTCATCCAATGGAGCGTAATCTTCAGATGCTTTCCGAACCACAAGAGCTATCTACAAAAGAAAAAAATCAATCAATACCACCTGATTTTATACCCAACACTGCCCTCACACAAAATGCTTTTCATTTCAATATTTTAAAAACAAAATTTCCAATTATTCAAACATCCATAAAATTGTAAACGGGCGATTTTTTTTATACCTGGAGAAAGTCGTAAACGGGCAATTGTTTATACCTGAAGAAAATCCGAAACGGATTTTTTTTTCACCCTTGTTCAAAATCATGTTTGTTCTGTTGTTCAGAAATAATATTTATTATGTTATCACGACACTATATTGGAACTTAACTTCTGAACAGAAAAAACTATGGTCCAAGATTTTGCTGAACTAGTCTGCTACAAAACAACAACTTGAGTTTAATCAGCTTTATTCACAATTATTTTCCTGCCCGGGTATTCATTACTCTTTATTGTGTCAAATATACCTATATGTATGTAAACAAAAGGTTTAGATTCCATCGTAGCTACGGAGAAAAACTTTGTCTCATTATTTAATTCGCCACATAATTTAAATTATTAAACAGAAATATGGCCCCACTTGTAAATTCACCTTTAATAGAGCAGCGACAAATCAACTCGACCCAGAACCATCAAAGAAAGCGGAAACCCCCAGCGCGTAAGTAATCGTTGTACTGAGGAAAGAAAGACATAATACAAAACACATACCTGCTATATATATTTTTTGCCCATTTGATCATGAGAAGGAAAGCAAGAAACAGGTAAGTGACATAAATGTACTTTTTGTGTTGAGTCTAGTTTTAGTGAGCATCACAGTTTTAGTGAGCATCACAGCCAAGGCGTTTAACAAAATTTGACTATCACTGTTCTACATCTCATTCATCTACACAAAGCTACCCTTTGTTGCCATTAATATAGCTAATTCCTTGACCTCATGACGGACTTACGTCCAAACCAGACCATTTTTTAAAAAAAATTGAAAAACACGTGCATCATTTCTGTGGAACAAGTCGATTAGCATACGTATTTGGGTACAGGGCGGGCAGGTCAGTCATTAGTTACAGTAATAAACATATGAGACATCAGTGCGAAACACTTAAAAATTCAATAACAATTTTCATTGGACCAGTTTTTATAATTATTATTATATTACCTTGGTAACTCCAAGACCACGTCTTTGTACATTAGCAGAACTGAGAGTGGAATGTGTGACTCGACGATGTAAACGTTTCGAACCACCGCTGTTAACAACGGCTTGGCATGGATATTCAGAAGCTTGTTGGAAAAAAGAAATCTCTGGACACAGTCGTCTGAAAGTAATCAAATTAAACTCAACTCCATCATCAAATACTGAAAACTCAGCTTTGTCATTCTCATGATTTTTTATTTTTTTTTTCCAAAAAAAGAAAAATAACCCGAATATACAGAGTCCAGAACACGGCCCCTGAGATGAGCCTGCTATTTACAAACAAGTTTTCAGAAGTATTTTTGTGGCTCAAATGTATTATTTGATCATTGAACTAATATCGTACGTCACACTCTATGAAATCAGTTTAAATGAACAACTAGACTTCACAGAACTACTAGTAGTTTTGTTGGCACAACCTACCTGACATCCTTATCAATTTGAAGAAGCACTTCATTATCTTTGAAAAAGGCTGACCATTGACTGTCTGGATTGACACTCAAAGGATGATCGACAATCTCATCATCTGCTTTCCCTGGAGTTACAATCATCTCTTCAATGTATTGAATATATAGCTTTCTTGTTTTAGCCAAAGTTTCGGCCCATAGTTTCCTCTCCTTAGGTAAATAATTGAGCAAAATTTTCCAACATTGAGAACGGAAGCCCTGTTCATCTGGTATACCTACAGACGAGAAAAGATATTGAAATTAATCTTATATTGATTTAAAAACCAAAGCCATAATCAATACAAAATCTTATCAATCCTCAGATAGAATCTCGAGGCAGACAATGTAGAATACAGTTACAATCTCTAAACAAAATCCCTACGTTCAATTTACCTTTTTTCCGGCGTAGGAATGTGCCGGTCTATAATAACCCCTCCCCAAATCCTGCCCGTCCGAACACAGTTCCTTCTATTTTCCGGCGTAGGGATGTGGCGACCCCATCGCCCAGCACATTACTGGGTGCTGCAGTCAGCCAAGACCCCCCCCCTTCCATAATAATGCCCTAAGAAAATGTTCCATTTTCCGGCAAAAGGCTATGGTGACACATAGCCCAGCGTATTGCATTTCTTGCTGCAGAAGGCCAATACCTCCCGCCTATCCTGACCAACATACCCCACAAACATGTCCTTCTATTTTCTGGCGTAGGGATGTGGCGACCCCATCACCTAGCACATTACGTGCTGCAGTCACCCAAGATCCCCTCGATGATACTGTTCTAAAAACAATGTTCCTTCTATTTTCCGGCGTAGGGCTATAGTGACATCACCCAGCATATTGCATTTGTTGCTGCAGTAGGCCAATACCTCCCGCCCATCCTGACCAACATACCCCCCAAATATGTCCTTCTATTTTCTGACGTAGGGATGTGGCGATTCCATCGCCCAGCATAATCTGCATATTGATGTTGCAGTCAGCTAATAACCTATCCAAAGATTATTTATTCGAATATATTCCTTACCCATACCCAATATTTTACAGTTTTTGAATGTGGCGGCCTACTCACTCAGCATTACCCTCCGTGTTGTGGGCAGCCAGTAAACAACGCAAATCTCTTTCTACTAACTTAAAAGTTTTCTTATAGGTAAATTCTGTAACTCACCATTGAAGCAAAGTCTCCTCAATTTCTTGATATCAATCACATCTTGACTCAAGATATCTTCAAATTCTTTCAATCTATGAAAAACATAAAAACAAATGTGAGCTCATTTCAAACAAACAAGAAAAAAAACCTAATTTCGGGGATTACATGGACACAATAACATATTTCATACTTTTACTCTATTTTTATTCAAAAGCTGGTTTGATCTATACAGATACCATCATCTAAAATATGACTCGAGTAATAACTGTAACTGATCAAAAGTGGATTGTGTTCAAAAATCTATTCAATAGGGTACGATTAGCTCTATACGATTACCGTCGTCTTAATTGAAATTCTAAAGATGTAAGTAGTAATTTTTCATAATATATACGCCTCTTATATTACCTGGCTCGATAAGAAGACATAATGCATTCTATATCACAGGTTTGTAATGTAACCCACTTTTAATCTCAAATGGTTAAAATTACGTTAATCTAAGATTTTATTTGCTTATGTTTAAAAATAACAGTAAAAAACAAAAACTTTGAAACTTAAAAATTTTGATCGTGAAATTTGATAATATTTTGATACATGATACGCAACCACCACTGATAAAAAAATAAAAACATGTATGAGATGTTAGCAACGGATGGGAAATTCAGGGAGACCTAAAATTGGGGGAGGGAATTTTTAACGGATAAATTGACATGTTACAGGATATTACGTAGATTATTTAGTTTTTATTACAAAATTATTGGTAAAATAAATCGAAATATGGTATTTTTGAAGTGTATATTGTTGACTGGTCATGGTAGAAGGAAAATTACTTTTGACGGGTAAGGTCAACATCATGATTTTCTTTGTCTTCTTTTATGAAATTTGGTATTGGCATCTAATATTAATTAATATAAAAGATAAATGAAATATTGAGAGCGCGGTAGCGCTCCGCCCGCCAAGTTAAATACAATAAGTGTTACACATGTGATATATTACTTCACGTCAGACGTCAGAAAGTGTACTTTTCAGGTCTCTCTACAGCAATGGGGAAAATATGTGGAGTAAATTTTGTTGAATATTTCATAATCGGATGGGTAGATGACATTGAGAAAAAAACATTTGAAAAGTGTCATTTTTACACTGTGTCAGTCTCCTTCATCATCTTCTTGAACGTTAACGGGGCTATAGCCAAATCTACTGAACTGATTTTGATGGGAGATGTCTCATATGGCTGCCTCAGGAGGAAGGGTGTGCTTTTGATATTTTTTTATCGTAAAAAATAATATATTTTCTTCGTTTTATGCATACTTACTACTCATCAAGGCTGTATTCAATAGGGGCTGCAGCCACCCTTCCGAAAATAAAGAATGAAAAAAAAATCTGTATAATATGAATACTGAGAGAGAGAGAGAGAGAGAGAAAGGAATATTTAGGACAAGAACCTCCAAATCAGTTATTACGCTATTGGTTTTTCCCCGTAAAACTACGGCGAAGGCTCTGGCATGGTTTTACGGCAAGCGTGAAAACAGTGCACGGGGGTCCACCGTAGAATCAAAAACAACGCTATATATCTACATTATGTACTCCATCTGTAATCTAAGCGCTGAACTATAATATACGCTCAGCTTGCCGCAGATGACGTACATAATATAGATATACACGCTCGCTTTTCTATGGTGGACACCGGGAACTGTTTCGATGCTTTCCGCTCATCGTAAATCCACTTCAGAGCCTTCGGCGTATATTGTTGTAGTTGGTCTTGTTTTTGTTATTTGTTTCTGCTTCTGTTGTTGTTGTTATTGTTGTTGCTGCTTTTGTTGCTGATGTTTACTTCATAATTATATATGGAGTGAACTAGCAACTACTTTGTTAACTTTGGTTTCGACCCCCAAGCAAATTCCTAGTTACGGCCTTTCTACTCCTTGGCTTCGTTCGGTCACGGTCAATTTTATTGTCTCCAATACATTTGAAAAAAATCGATTCATATTTTGGTGCCCTGGAAATATAATTTAGTTAGCAGTGTTGCTATCTTCCGATTGAAATTTGTGCGGGAAATATTCAAACAATCAAATTTTTGGAAGATGGATTTTAGTCGTTGATGCTGAGTTTCCTTGAAACATTGTAAATTTTCCTCTTTTCCTGGAATAATCTTCATTTTCCGTTTTTCTACACTGGCAAAAGAAACTTCTCTGTTCCTTGATTAAATTCAAAAAAGTAAGTAATAGGTAATTTCGCTTGACGTGACGTTTCACCTCGTAAAGACAAGCAGGTTTGTAATAGTTACCAAAAACCGGGAGACATTGTCTAAAAAGTAAATTTTAGAAACATAGTTCTTTTCATTTGTGGATAAAAACTATCTAATCGTTTTGTTTGGTTTTTTATTTCAGATTAAAAACTAAATTTGAAAGATACAGAAGAGCAAAAACAAAAGCGACAATGAGTGATGATAAGAAAATATCATTTGGGTTTAGTAAGTTCAAGGTTCAAGCAAAAGTAATAAAACCTGTTGGAACTTCAATAGAAAAGTCTAATTCAAAAAATATTCAATATATAGATTGCTTGGAAAATCAGTCTATTAGAGTAAAAAATGAAATTATTGAAGAAAAAAAGGAATTGATCATTCCTTTAAAAAGAAATATTATATCTCAAAAAAGAATTGAAATGGAGATTGAATCTAAGCCTGACAAAAATATTGGTGCAGTAGGCGATGTGAAAACTGAAGAAATATCTGCAGAAGATTCAATTGAGAAAAAATCTGAACCTGACGAAAAGGACATAGTTGTTGGTGTAGTAGCAGCGGACAGCAAAATCAGTAGTGTAAAAATAAAAACCGAAGAAATGTCTGACGGGGATCCGAACTCTCTGGAAGCCCAAGCTCAACGTGAATTATTAGCAGATCTAACTAAAAGTATAGACGTTGAAAATGGAATAAGTACGTTAAGTCTGCCATTGACATCAAATGCACCAAAAGAAGGTGAAAAAGAATCGACATTGGATGATTATGAAAATATACCAATTGAACAATTTGGTATGGCTATGTTACGAGGAATGGGATGGAAACCAGATGCTAATTATAAAAATAAAACCAAACCGACAGATGGTATATTGAGACCAAAAGGTTTAGGACTAGGTGCAGATAAAAGTATTACTATTACGCAAAATGTAAATAAAAATTCAGAAGAAATGAAATTGTCAAAAGGTTGTTTTGTAAAAATTATAGGTGGTATGTATAAAAATTACTATGGAAAACTAGAAAGTTTTAATGAAGATTCTGGTAGAATTAATATTAATCTAGCACTGAATGATGAACATATTACTGTAAATGAGTCGCTTGCTCAAAAGGTTACTCAGTCAGATTATGATAAAAATAGTAGAGTTATAAATATTCAAAAATATGAACAATATAAGGAGAAAGGAGACAGCGTTAAGAGAAGGGAAAATAGTTCAGAAGAATATGATGACAAAAGTAGAAGAAAAGAATCAAGAGAATTAGAGAAAAGAAAATTTGAAATGTTTAAACAGGAAGACACAAAGAAGAATGAAAAAGTATATTCGGAGTATAGTAGTGATGATTGCAAAAGAGGTAGAAACTATCATAGTCAAAAACATAAAAGTGACCGAACAGTATCTAATAACACAAAAAGAGACTTCACTTCCAACGATAGTCATACTAAGAAAAAACATACGACTACTAGTGAATCTAGTTATAAATATAAATCTAGTGAAAAATCAAAACGTTCAGAATCTGAATCTAGCAATGATTCAGAAGACTATAAAAATAGTAAATACAATGAAAAAACTACTAAATCTACTTACAAATATAAATCTAGTAAAAAGTCAAAACATTCAGAATCTGAATCTAGCAATGAATCGGAAGACGATAAAAATAAAAATAGTAAATACAATGATAAGTATAGTAAATCGAGTTACAAATATACATCTAGCAAAAAATCAAAACATTCGGAATCTGAATCTAGCTATGATTCTGAATACGGTATTAATCAAAAATCTTTAAAATATGAGAATATCAAATACAATGACAAGACTAGTAGGTCGAGTAAGAACAAAAAGCGCAACAATAGTTCAGATAGACTTAATGAGAGGAAAAAGAAAGCAAAATATAATCATAGTGATTCAGAATGTGAGCAAGAAGAAGTATACGAAAAGAAAAAGAAGAAGCACAATAAAGAAAAGCGCAAGAAACTGAAAAAGAGAGGGAAAGGATATAGCTCGGATAGTGATGATAATAAACAGAAACATTACAAGTCAGGTAAGAGATGATTAGTTATTTATCTATGTGATAAAATAATTAATGTAACCATGGCAGCATAATAGAATTCTTTGAATTTGCAACCATTAGCAATGTTAAAAAAAAGTTATTTATTTTTTGGTGAGAGAGATGAGAAAGAGTGATGTGAAGATGGTGTCGATGTTCGAGTGGTTGTTGTTATTGTTGTAAAAAATTCATATATGTGTGTGTTGACCATGTGAACGAATTAACATAAGAAGAAAATACGTTTCTACGTCCATGCGTCACTAGGGATGCATGCGTCACTACGGCCATGGCAGTCGGCAAGCTGCAGTGAATAATATTAGACTGAAGACATGATAGAGGATATTTAGAATATAAATCGATATTTAAATAAATAATGAAAAAACTTTTAACTTTAAGTACATAGTTAAAAAAAAACCTTCTAATAAACTATACAAGTCCAAGCAGTCTATTTCGCACCGGACAGTGGTTCATCCGACGCGATATATGACAATGAAGAGTCATTATCCACAGAAGCGGATACATGGGAAGCAAATTCCCCCCCCCCCCAGAACTGAAGATATTGAACGCCTAAACAATTTTTGACCTATTTTAACCCGATGGGCCGTTTAAGAACGATGTTTTAGTTTTGTGTTATCATATTAGTAGAATTCAAATGTAAAAAATATATTTCATAGTCGGTATATTCAAACTTCAGAGTGAGTCTAGGATGGAAAGAACTTTCACTAATTCGAACGTAACTATTATGTCTTTTAGTACGAGTATGTTTAATATAACTAATAATAAATGCGTACACAATCATATGAAGTCCTTCGTCTTTTTTATATTTAAATCCTCTCCTAGAGCTTGCACCCATCTTAGGAAGCAAGAAGTTTAGATCTTTTTCTTAGATGTAAAACTATTTGCTAACAAACACGGTTACGCGAGCTGTCACGAACTAGTGTGCATAATTTTATACTTACGCTTAATAAAATTCTATATATTTAAGTGAGTGTGCAATATTCCAAAAGAGTAGTAGACTCAGAATAATGGAATTGTGAAAGAAAAGGCCGCCACACTTTACTAAAAAATAAATATATGTTAAAGAGAGCTGTCTAGTGATAAGCACATAATCAGAGCAAGTGTAAGAGAAAAAACTCTGCCAATGTGACACCTGGGTTTATTATTTTTCTGGCAAAAAATAATACATTTTTTTGGGGGGGTACCCCCCCAATAAAATTTTTTTTGGGGGTACCCCCCCAAAAAATTTGAGGGGGCTATCATGATGATTGCAAATCTAATTAGACCCTAAATTTGACATACTTACCAAATTTGAAGTCTCTGGCTCTTACCATTCTCTTTTTAGACAGGATTAATGAAAACCGCTTTAAAGCGGTAAAAACCGCCAGCGGTATATTTGATTGAACCCAAAAGTTTTGGAGATAGCTGAGACCCCAAATGTGACATACATATAAAATTTCAAATCTCTAGCTCTTACCATTCTCCTTTTAGACAGCGATACTGAGAACCGCTAAAAAGCGGCAAAAATCGCCAAGGGTGTATTCGATTGCACCCAAAAGTTTCGGGGCACAATTAGAGCCCAGATGGGACCTATACACCAAATTTCATCCAAATCGGTCAACGCTAAGTGGCAAAAGTGCCCATCACGGCGTACGGCGGACAAACGGATTTTTTTTTATTCGATTTTTGGATTCTACGTACCTTGAAACGTATAATATCAAATTTTGAGGGGGGGTAATTTTTTTTTTTTTTTTCGTGACGATTCCAAAGGTTCATTATTGAAAATAATAAACCAAAATCTTAAAAGTATAGCAGTCTACCTAGCGTAGAGAAAGAGATAGATTTTTTTGTCTTAATTTTTGCAAAAAAAAAAAAGATTAGTAAGTATTGATTTTAAATTATCAATTCACTACTGTCTAATAAGCTCAAATATTTCCTTTCTTTCGAGCTTTTTATTAAAAATTACTTTCGGTATCTATTAGAAAATTTTTACCAGAAGTTCTTAGTTCCGTCATGTGTGGACACTCAAAAACTAATCAGCTAATTCCATGATTTTAACTTTAAAAAGCACTACCGTTATTCATGACGAGGATTCACTTACTTATCTAGTAAGTAGTGCTTTTTAAAGTTACCAGTAGGATGTCTAATATAAATTTGTTAAATAATAATCCATGATTTTAATTAATGTCCATAATTGGACTAGACGTTCGAGAGTTATCGTGGACATTCGGGCTTTTAAAGAAACATTGTGAAGCTAGTAGTTCCGTAAACTGTGAATCTCATTAAAAAGGCCTACCGTCAAACCTCAGCTAATGCCATGAACATAATTAATGCTAATGGCATATTCCATACCAATTTCAAAATTAGAGGAGGCATTTGAGAGTTATATTGGAAAAAACTGACGTTTAAAAGTGTGGCGTTAAAACTGGATCCCACTCCGCTCAATTAATGGACCGTCATGAGCTACCGGGTGGCTCAACAGGACTCTTATTTTCATACTAATTGACAAGGCGTTCGAGATTTATCGTGGACAAACAGACATTTAAAGAAAAATCCAAAGTTATAACTAGGCACACTACGTTCGGTCTATTGAATTCTAGAATCTTGGTAAGAGATACAATTTATAGGAGTGGGTCTTGTGAAGAGCTACAATTTATAGGAGTTTTTGAGTCTGGAGTGTTGTATTGTGGTTGTAGTTGTCTTCTTACTCCTACAATCAACACTTTTCTCCGCATTTTTACATTTAGGTTTGAAAAAATTGTCAAAAAAAGTGGATTTGTGGTTAACGAAAAGGTTTTGATGGGCTTGGATCAAACTGAAATGGTATGCGTTTAACATTGTTTTGATGCGTAGAACCGGCCTAGAGTGTACAGTCAAAAGTTATTTTTTCATGATTTTGTAACAAGAAATTCTAGAAGACACCCTTACAATGCATAATAATCTAACATTAGACATTTCCATCATAGTACCCCCCTCTCTCTCACTCGTTTTTTTTTTCAATTTACATTAAAAGAAGGAAAAAATTGAAGGGGCCCTTGTATTTTTTGTATTTTTACTGTTTGTTTACCTAAGGTCCTGGCTGCCATATTCCCCCGTCTATTTGTTTTTTATAAAACATTGTTCATTGTTTATTATTTTTTCTTCATTTTTTTTTATTTATATTATTTGTTTACTTTTTTTTATTTGTTTTACAAATAATATTTTTGTATTATGACAACATAGAATAATTAGTTTCATGAAAAAAAAATATTAAAGGAAAAAAAGGGGCTCTGCTCAGGAGTAATGTTCTTGGAGTTGGAGATACAAAAAAAAATACCAATGTTTCAATATCAATTGAGGATTGAGGGGGACATGTCATTGTGGCCTCAATGAATCCTTTAGGGTTGACCTTCAGTGTCCTTTTAAAAAACCAAAAACATGAATGATTTTAGAATAAAACTGTTACAGGCCAAACTGTTTTTAGGATAAACTAGTGTATCCTGGGACAAATTGATTCCACATTGACGCAGATATAGTAGTTTCCTCCTTATGACAAGTTTTTGGGTGAGGCATAGTCGTCCAAATGTTTACTAACCTTTCTGGTTGGAGGGAATGCTGTAAACGTCTAAGTAGGTACGTTAGGATGCGCTAATATGTCAATTTGTAGTAACTATTTCTTACGATTGTTATACCCCCCGCCCCCAACCGGAGATGTTAAGCAACGCTTTTACGGCCATACTTCGCTTACAAAACTTTTGTAATAAGGAAACTTCTATTTCTGTGTCACGTCAGCCTCAGTAGTTCAGTTGGTTGAGGCTGTGAATTCGTAACCAGGAGGCTGTTGGTTCGAATCCAACTCCATCCCCCCTCTTCGACACAAAATTGGAAATATATACGTATTATATTTTTTTAAAAAAATCACTATGGAATCAGTTTATCCTGTGCTTGACTAAAAACCGTTTCTCCTAAAAACCGTTTAGCCGGTAACATATCTAAATACTCTCTTGATAGAAATTAGACCCTACAGTCTAGAGGAGAACATTCAGTAACTTTTTTGCAGATAATTATTACAATACCTAATGAAAATAATAATTTAATTTTCTTAATAGGACCATCCAATTTTGTGCCCCTTGTCACTACAATTTTTCTCCTATATCCTATATTAGTATGTTAAGCCTAAGCATTATAACATTGATAGGAGGGGAGTAGTAATTTTCATTGTATTGTGTAAGAGGTTTAAAGCCTTTGAATAATTAAAATTAAAAATTGAATGCTCGATTTATTCATTAAGTTCTACATAATCGATTATTCAGTTTTTAATTTATAGAATAACCCACAGTAGAAGGTAGAGTAGTTTTGGCTAGCACCTAGCACCATATTTGTGAACGTTAGTGAACTCCATTTTTGACCCCGGTATACTCGTACATCCTGAAATCCACTTTAGGTATATGTGTATGTTTGTTTGTCACCAGGGCCGGATTAACAATAGTAGCACTTGTAGCACGTGCTACGGGCCCCGCGCTTTGACAACTTACACTAGATATTTCGGCATTTCTTGGTTGAGAATTAAAAAAACATATCATTTTGACGGGGCCCCCAACTCTTTAGGAAAGTACAAGTAGGTAACTACTAACCTAGGAACTTAATAAAGAAACGAGTATTGCAACAAGCAAATTGGTTAGTGTAGGCACACTAGGTACCCTCTTACTATCCCTTTGAATNTTTTTTTTTTTTTTTTTTTTTTTTTTTTTTTTTTTTTTTTGTGATCAGTTTGAGAATTAATATTATTATTTCGTTAAGTCAAGACAAGACTAGTAGACTTTTGTCTAGGAACATAGCAGTGGGTGGGGAGTTTAGTTCAGTTCTGCGTAAGGTGAAGGTTCACTTTCTCTACCAGCTGTATAGCCCGATACCTAAAGACATTTTAACAAAAGCAATTTTAGGGAGTAAAATTTTGAGGCAGTTTAGTGCTATTTGCGAGCAAGATGACGAGGCGACAGTCTTGTTGGTGATTTAATAACCAGAAATATCCGCCTTCTTTGATTTCATGTTTTTGTCGATTTGAGCGTTTATTTCGCATTTCTCGACAAAAAAGATCAAAAACGAATTGGTAGAAAATTGAATTATCTACAATCTTTATCTGAACAATATTGTCGAAAAAACATTATTTATTTCTAATTATAAGCAAAACGTGAGCGAAATTCGGATGGTGATGGCGCAGTTTTTTCAACTTTAAAAATGAATGGCACATTCAAATAACAAAGTTGTAGAGGACTTAATTTCCGACACCTTTTGTTCCATCAAGTTTTTCGTACGGTATACAGATCACCGTCGGGAACGCGCTCAACGTGGTGGTACGGAGGAACTCCCTTTAATGCGCTGCGGACGAAGCGTTTAGAGGGACATTGGACATTGAGAGGAATGTCACTCTGGAACTACCTTCCAAAACTCGCATCTGCTACGTTGCACATTGTTCAGTCGTTCTCTAGCGTTTGTGGAAGTAGCACGAGAAAAAAGTTGTTACCAGGGAAAAGTGCTTTATATGCGAAAAATAACTGGACAGTGTTCCTGTCTCCAGTGCCAAGTTTTTATCGCAACTGAAAATAACTCCAAGAAGCAGAACAAAGGTAGTTTTGGTGAAATAGAACACAGTTTTTAAAAATTTGCTCCATAAAAAGGAGCGAGTTTCTCCGAATCGCCACGTTGAGCGCGGTCCCGACGGTGATCTGAACACCGTACGAAACTTACTTAATAAAAATCAATCGGGAATTTAGTCCTCTACAACTTTGTCATTTGAATGTGCCATTTATTTTTTATATAAATGGCTCAAAAGTTGAAAAAACTGCGCCACTTTCACTCACGTTTTGCTTATAATTAGAAATAAATAATGTTTTTTCGACAATATTGTTCNTGCTGAAGAGTATAACATTGCACTATACTCGTATAAACTGATGTCCACAGCGTCGTATGCGTCTTACATAAAGTTTGCTGAAGAGTATAACATTGCACTATACTCGTATAAACTGATGTCCACAGCGTCGTATGCGTCTTACATAAAGTTTGCTGAAGAGTATAACATTGCACTATACTCGTATAAACTGATGTCCACAGCGTCGTATGCGTCTTACATAAAGTTTGCTGAAGAGTATAACATTGCACTATACTCGTATAAACTGATGTCCACAGCGTCGTATGCGTCTTACATAAAGTTTGCTGAAGAGTATAACATTGCACTATACTCGTATAAACTGATGTCCACAGCGTCGTATGCGTCTTACATAAAGTTTGCTGAAGAGTATAACATTGCACTATACTCGTATAAACTGATGTCCACAGCGTCGTATGCGTCTTACATAAAGTTTGCTGAAGAGTATAACATTGCACTATACTCGTATAAACTGATGTCCACAGCGTCGTATGCGTCTTACATAAAGTTTGCTGAAGAGTATAACATTGCACTATACTCGTATAAACTGATGTCCACAGCGTCGTATGCGTCTTACATAAAGTTTGCTGAAGAGTATAACATTGCACTATACTCGTATAAACTGATGTCCACAGCGTCGTATGCGTCTTACATAAAGTTTGCTGAAGAGTATAACATTGCACTATACTCGTATAAACTGATGTCCACAGCGTCGTATGCGTCTTACATAAAGTTTGCTGAAGAGTATAACATTGCACTATACTCGTATAAACTGATGTCCACAGCGTCGTATGCGTCTTACATAAAGTTTGCTGAAGAGTATAACATTGCACTATACTCGTATAAACTGATGTCCACAGCGTCGTATGCGTCTTACATAAAGTTTGCTGAAGAGTATAACATTGCACTATACTCGTATAAACTGATGTCCACAGCGTCGTATGCGTCTTACATAAAGTTTGCTGAAGAGTATAACATTGCACTATACTCGTATAAACTGATGTCCACAGCGTCGTATGCGTCTTACATAAAGTTTGCTGAAGAGTATAACATTGCACTATACTCGTATAAACTGATGTCCACAGCGTCGTATGCGTCTTACATAAAGTTTGCTGAAGAGTATAACATTGCACTATACTCGTATAAACTGATGTCCACAGCGTCGTATGCGTCTTACATAAAGTTTGCTGAAGAGTATAACATTGCACTATACTCGTATAAACTGATGTCCACAGCGTCGTATGCGTCTTACATAAAGTTTGCTGAAGAGTATAACATTGCACTATACTCGTATAAACTGATGTCCACAGCGTCGTATGCGTCTTACATAAAGTTTGCTGAAGAGTATAACATTGCACTATACTCGTATAAACTGATGTCCACAGCGTCGTATGCGTCTTACATAAAGTTTGCTGAAGAGTATAACATTGCACTATACTCGTATAAACTGATGTCCACAGCGTCGTATGCGTCTTACATAAAGTTTGCTGAAGAGTATAACATTGCACTATACTCGTATAAACTGATGTCCACAGCGTCGTATGCGTCTTACATAAAGTTTGCTGAAGAGTATAACATTGCACTATACTCGTATAAACTGATGTCCACAGCGTCGTATGCGTCTTACATAAAGTTTGCTGAAGAGTATAACATTGCACTATACTCGTATAAACTGATGTCCACAGCGTCGTATGCGTCTTACATAAAGTTTGCTGAAGAGTATAACATTGCACTATACTCGTATAAACTGATGTCCACAGCGTCGTATGCGTCTTACATAAAGTTTGCTGAAGAGTATAACATTGCACTATACTCGTATAAACTGATGTCCACAGCGTCGTATGCGTCTTACATAAAGTTTGCTGAAGAGTATAACATTGCACTATACTCGTATAAACTGATGTCCACAGCGTCGTATGCGTCTTACATAAAGTTTGCTGAAGAGTATAACATTGCACTATACTCGTATAAACTGATGTCCACAGCGTCGTATGCGTCTTACATAAAGTTTGCTGAAGAGTATAACATTGCACTATACTCGTATAAACTGATGTCCACAGCGTCGTATGCGTCTTACATAAAGTTTGCTGAAGAGTATAACATTGCACTATACTCGTATAAACTGATGTCCACAGCGTCGTATGCGTCTTACATAAAGTTTGCTGAAGAGTATAACATTGCACTATACTCGTATAAACTGATGTCCACAGCGTCGTATGCGTCTTACATAAAGTTTGCTGAAGAGTATAACATTGCACTATACTCGTATAAACTGATGTCCACAGCGTCGTATGCGTCTTACATAAAGTTTGCTGAAGAGTATAACATTGCACTATACTCGTATAAACTGATGTCCACAGCGTCGTATGCGTCTTACATAAAGTTTGCTGAAGAGTATAACATTGCACTATACTCGTATAAACTGATGTCCACAGCGTCGTATGCGTCTTACATAAAGTTTGCTGAAGAGTATAACATTGCACTATACTCGTATAAACTGATGTCCACAGCGTCGTATGCGTCTTACATAAAGTTTGCTGAAGAGTATAACATTGCACTATACTCGTATAAACTGATGTCCACAGCGTCGTATGCGTCTTACATAAAGTTTGCTGAAGAGTATAACATTGCACTATACTCGTATAAACTGATGTCCACAGCGTCGTATGCGTCTTACATAAAGTTTGCTGAAGAGTATAACATTGCACTATACTCGTATAAACTGATGTCCACAGCGTCGTATGCGTCTTACATAAAGTTTGCTGAAGAGTATAACATTGCACTATACTCGTATAAACTGATGTCCACAGCGTCGTATGCGTCTTACATAAAGTTTGCTGAAGAGTATAACATTGCACTATACTCGTATAAACTGATGTTTATAAGGAACCACTCTTTGTATTGTATAAGGAACCCTGTATGCCAGCATGTGTTTTATTTTTGTTTATATGTTTGTATTATACAAATGTAGAATATTAAATTAAATATTAGGTACCCAAAGATGATCTCAGAATGTGGACCAGCACCCAGATGCTGTCATGTCGACGGAATGTCTGTTAAATCTGACTCACCTTGCCGGTCTTTTGGTACTCGATACTTGCAAATGACATCATTTTATCTTTGTGAACCTCGCAACTCGTATCAGTAATATCTGCTGTAAAATACAGACCTTCATTTAAGGAGGGGGGGGGATGATTAATGAAAGAACATGTAACTTACGCATTCGGTAAATGACCTTAATGAAGAGAACTGGCTTATCTACGAGCATTTCAATTTAGCTCCGCTATTCCAGATTATTCTACCAAAAAGTAATTAGGGACAATATATTTTCGGTGTTCAAATCATGAGGGCGATCGGCCCCGAGCCCTCCCAGTATCTTCTAAGTATGTAGATTGGTTGACCAAACGAGGAGAGGTCTAGTTTTAACACGACAATTTTTCTTTGTTTGTCTTCTTTACCACTATAATTCTCGAACCCTTTAACCGATTTTCATGACATTTGGTATGCACTTTCATTATATCATCATGCGTGGATATAGGGGAGTGCCTGGGGGGCATGTGCCTCCCCATTTTTTTTAAGCGGGCGGTGTTTTTCAAATTTCATTACACCTAATCACGTAAAAAATTTATATAAAAAATTTAATAAGTGGTGATCCGCTGTGTCTTTTATTCAATTGTGTGGGGGACACGGGCCCCTAAATAATTCCCAGTCCTGAGACTAAATAGAAATACGTAAATAAAAAATCGTCAAAAATTCTGTCATCCGTCATGGCACTTTTTTTTCGTCATCACGCTTATAAAATCGCTTATCACCCTTATGAAAGGTATTTGTGTTATACTCTACAGCCTACAGCTTTTAACAAATTAGGTATCGTATCTCGATAAACATTGCATTAAAATGTATTGCCTAGGACTTGAACCCCCGGTCTCTTGGTTACGAGTCCTTCCCCCTCCAAATTTCCTATTAGGTATATTGTGCCCCCCAAAACTAGAGGGCTATATCCGCGCATGTATATCATAGAATTAAAAACAACTATGATTTTCTTCTCCCCCCCCTGTTGTACTCACACGAGTATCCCGATTGTTTTGACTATTTTCAAATCAAAAGATTGCAATCAAAGTATATTTTTAAAAAGAAGTTAACATTTTTTTCATCCTTAACTATCATTGTTTTCCTCGATGTCTTTTTTTTTTTTTTTAATTTGGCTTAACGTCTCTTTAACATCTATTGGTCATTCAAGACGGGGGTTTTACCCTCCATTCGCTGGAAACTTGCAAACCAGCTACCCACATTGACCTCACCCAGCCTGGGTTGGGCCGGAAAAAGCCAACGATACGTGGTGTTCCCAAGCGGTCACCCATCCAAGGACTGACCACGCCCGGACGTTGCTTAACTTCAGTGATCTGACGGGAACTGGTGTATTCAACGTGGTATGATCCTCGATGTCTAGTGTCCAGTTAAACAGACATTTTCATATTTTAGTTATTTTCCAAAAACTCGAATTTGGTGCTCTCTAGAGTCAAATGTATTGCCCGTTCGTTTGTTGTGAACTATAAACTGAGTGAGAGACTACTAGTCCAATATCACTCCCTTGAAATTTAATAATTTCAATTTGAATGTAGCAAATAGTTCCTACCTACATAAATATTGTTCACAGACTTGGTATTGTAATAATAACCTAATAATATTTCTGATGCTACAGGGTGTTCAAAGAGTATTGTGTTCATGAAGATGAAAAAATGTTACCTAAGTAAAGTCTACACTCTACACCACATGTTCACACACTGCAAAGCATATCAATTTAAATACAAACCAATTTGAATGTTAAATATTAACATTGTTAAATAAAAATTGTTATCTATTATTTTAAACATTTAAACTATTGATACCCTGATAAGTAATGTTAAGTGTATTCTAAACAGTGCAGCTCCTGTAACTTTACTGATGCGTTCTTTTGGAGCAAATTTAAAGGCGATCCGACTTATAATGCGATTGCTCCATATTATAATGTTTTTATTCTTCAGTGCAGATTTGCAGAACTACTAATTTTGCTACGAAAGGATTAACACGTAAATAAATTTACTCTGACACCACAGAGTTTGTCGACAGAAAAAAATATTGATAATATCGATTTAGACTTTAATTAATTAAATTTCAAAATTAAAAACTAAAATTAATAATTTAAGTTGGGGACCTTTCAATATTAACCAGATTGTTATCATCAGGCCAGAGCTATCATAGGACGGTGTGAACACAATCATAACTTTTTTTTAAAAAAAAAGTTATGCCCCGGAACCCCTTTGCATTACTCCAGGGCACTCCTTTTTACATCCATGCCATTCTGGGAACGAGAAAATTCGATCAGAAAATTTTCGCTCCGGGCGGGATTCGAACCCGCAACCTCCGAACCAAGAGTCAATGCTCTTAACAACTCGGCCACGGTAAAATATTTTGGTACACTCGAAAGTTACTTTCCTACGTCACTTTAATAATTCACCGGGGAAGAGATTTTATTTATATGGAAGGCTTCTACAAATTTACGTTTTGTTCAGTATTTTCAGTACCCATGATTCTTATTTCCTCAAAATAAATATTGTTTTTGTTGAAAAGCATGGTTAGGGCAGTATTTTTTTTTAACTCACATATATTTTTTGAGATATTATCCTGATTCACCGATCATTATCATACTCTAAAGAAAGGCTAGTGGCAGAGACAAGGCCATCAGTATGATGGCCTTGTCGCTTAAGTCACTCCTCCTCATCTCTTGAGATACATTTCAATTGCATGACGAGTATCTCATGGTTTCTTGGAAATATAGTTTTCTCGGTCGTCCTCCGGTTTTCTTCCCTCTCACTTTTCCTTCGTTGATGAATCCATTGAGTCTGATAATGTGACCAATAAGTTTGATTTTCTTGATGTAATTAAATTCATCTTTCACCAATGTTTAGCAGTATTAGATCTTTCCTCTTTTTTTCTATCCACTTTGTTATTTTAATTCTTCGCCACATCCACATATCCGCCGACTCCAACATTTCTTTTTCTCTTATATTTATAGTCCATATTTCGCTTCCATTTGTGTGAACACTTCGAATATACATAAATATGTTTTTATAAATTTCTTTCTCGTGTCAATACTGAGATGTTTATTCGTTAGGATTTATATGTTTATGTTTCCTAACTTTTATAACAGATTGTGTACAATGTTTGTTTACATTTAGTTTGTTTATTTTTCCACACAATATTATATATATATATTTTTATATATATATGTATTATGTTATATATATTATGTTCTTGGTGGACAGATGAATGATTTGTACATTAAAACAACTTCACATTATTTTAAATAAATAAACAAACAAAACCCAACAACCCAGGCGAGTTTTTTTCTATCTCACTCACTCTTCTCTTATGTTGTTTGTATACTAATATAACAGGGTAACTTTGACAAACTTTTCCTAAAATGCTACTGAAAGCGTAATTTTCTGGCAATGCATTTATGACTTAGTAACTTATGTTGTTTGTATACTAATATAACAGGGCAACTTTGACAATCTTTTCCTAAAATGCTACTGAAATCGTAATTTCTTGCTATGTATTTATGACTTAATAACTTTCATTAGGAAAAATAAATCATGAGTTTGTATACTAATATAACAGGGCAACTTTGACAATCTTTTCCTAAAATGCTACTGAAATCGTAATTTCTTGCTATGTATTTATGACTTAATAACTTTCATGAGGAAAAATAAATCATGTGTTTGTATACTATTACAAGAGGGTACCTTTGACAAACTTATCCTAAAATGCTACTGAAAGCGTAATTCCTGGCAATGCATTTGTGAGTTAGTAACTTTCATGAGGAAAAATAAATGATCATGCTTATGGTTGTTATGAGTTTTCATCAGACAACATTGTCAAGTGGAGTAAAAGGGTTGTCTGTCACTTGACACTTTTCAACGTAAGAGATTAGGAGAATTTACCTGAAAATCTATCAGTCGTTATAAAATAAGCTGCTAGGACCGCAACCCTCATGATAGGACCATGGCTGCCTTTGATTCTTCTTTTTTGGTATATCTAAACGTCTCGTGTTGTTTCTACATACTCTTATAAAANTATTTGTGATGCGCGCGTTTACGTACTCTTATGAAAAACATATAATGTTGGACTGGCTTGGGCCGGGAGTAACCCCAACATCACCATGATTCGAGCATATGTGTCACTCACCAAGTAAGACCACAGTGTTTGCGGGAACTGGTGTATTCAACGTGCCATTTTTATGTTGCTGACGTAACTAAATTCCATTGACATGTATGATGGTAAATATAAAAATTCGCAGCAAGCCAAACTATTTAGAGCTGCATTCATACACATTTGGCTATGTCTCTTGTAATTTTGTTTAATTAATAGTTAAATAATGATTGATCGATGGAATTGAACTCCAAATAGTAAGCTGAATAAATCAAGTACTTTTTATTCGAATAAGGCTCTTCATTTATGTGAAAATCAAATCAATCCGTCCTGTTGATACTTGTTGATCTGTAGTTCTACCGACTAAATTAAATTAGTTAATCAATGGAAAAAGGCACATGTGTCGGAGTGTCACGAGTCAAATTAATATATTAGCATATTCATTGAACTCCATGTGGTCTCCTGGACATTAACATTTAATGCTATTGAAAAACTATTTTATCGTCTGGTTTATTATTTTCAATAATGAACCTATAGAATCGTCACAAAAAGAATCCCCCCCCTCAAAATTTGATATTATAGTACGTTTCAAGGTAAACAGTATCCAAAAATAGAATAAAAAAATCCCTTTTTCCGCTGTGAACTGGACTTTTATACCAGTTAGCGTTCACCGAATTTGGGATCTAATTGTGCCCCGAAACATTTCATAACAGTCCATACTAAAATTTCAGTATAGAACCCTATTGATGTGACCCAAGTGTCACATTGGCAGAGTTTTTATTTGGTGATAGTAGACTATTTAAATTTGACATAAAGGTTGTCATAATGAGACAGTTGATAGCCTAAAATGAAGTTTTTGCTCAAATCTCAATGAATGAAATTATGACAAAGATGAAGCCATTTTTTTGTATCAATTTAAAGTCACGAGATTTTCGAAATAAGGTCCATTACCATTGACCAAAATCTTTATATTCTAACGATAATAATGGATTGTTATTGTTGGGTGGTATATTTTAGCCTTTAAAAACATGGATTTCTTGTTTATCGTGTTTCCCTGGGAAACTTATTAGAGTCATGGCCATGTGCCATGTGGTTAGGATTTTCTAAACATCTTATCCGATACTTGATTCGAACTCGTAACTCTGGAATGGCTGGTCATAATTTTGCAAAACTTTGTCCTAAATTCTGAGTTTGCATTTATATATTTTTGTTCGTCATGTCATCCTGTATATAATTTTCTGTGTATATTTCTCTTATATTTTCAACCATTACTATGTTTTTTGTTTACTTTTGTTATAACCCAAACTTCTTCTCTCCCTCTTGCCTCTATCTCTCTCTCTTGTACAATAATAAATGAAAGGTTTTCAGTTTTTTGTTGTCTTCAAGGAATGAGTACTATAAATTTCAATATTATAAATGTCGAAAATTAAAATTTTAAATATAAAAAAAACATCAATCCTACTTTTTTTGTGTCAATTAATTTGTTACTAATTCAGTTTTTTTTTTTTAAAAAAAAAAGTGAGATAAAAAGAATGCAAAGTCGAACTTATGATGTGTGAATGATATTTAAACAGAGGTGAGATTTTATTAGATACCTATTTTATTTTTAAAAAGTTGATAAAAAAAAATCCGTTATTTTTTAAAAAGAAATTTTGATGTGCGCAATATTTTTTTTTTAAATAGCATGTGTTTACTGTTTTGTCTATTTATGATTATTAAACGCAGTAGTACTGTAAATTACTTAGATGAGTAGATATATTTACATATATCAAAAAATGAGCAAGTTTAGGTATAGGTACTTTAAAGGGTTCCATATTACAAAAGCCGTAATATTTGTAAGTAGTTACATACATAGGCAATACATACACGCAATACGTGAATCTAAAGAAATTAAATCAGCTGATTAGTTTGTGTTTGTAAATTTAATGGGTTTTAGATAGATCATAACTATCTATCTTTAAAAACGTTGATGAAAAATTTATTATCTTTTTTTTTTTTTTTTTTTTTTTTTTTTNTTGGTCATTCAAGACGGGGGATTCACCCTCCATTCGCTGGAAACTTGCAAACCAGCTACCCACATTGACCTCACCCAGCCTGGGTTGGGCCGGAAAAATAGCCAGCATGAGGTCTACATTTCACAGAACTACTAGTTCATATTTTTAAACTGGCATTTAAAATTCAACTGGCATTTAAAATTCATGATTCACACCCCATAAATGTCTTTTTTATGCCCACTTTTAAGTAAATGAGGTCCACATTTCACAGAACTACTAGTTCATATGTTGAAACTGGCATTTAAAATTTATGATTCACACCCCATATATGTCTGTTTTATGCCCACTTTAAGTATTTAAAATTCATGATTCACACCCCATAAATGTGTTTTATGCCCACTTTTAAGTAAATGAGGTCTACAGAACTGCTAGCTCATATGTTTAAACTGGTATTTAAAATATATATGTCTGTTTTGTGATTCACACCCCATATATGTCTGCCTTATGGCCACATTTAAGTAAATGAGGTCTACAGAACTACTAGTTCATATGTTGAATCGGCATTTAAAATTCATGATTCACACCTCATATATGTTTGTTTTATGCCCACTTTTAAGTAAATGAGGTCTACATTTCACAGAACTACTAGTTCATATGTTGAAACTGGCATTTAAAATTCATGATTCTCACCCCATATATGTCTGTCTTATGCCCACTTTTAAGTAAACGTGGTCTACATTTCACAGAACTACTAGTTCATATGTTGAAACTGGCATTTAAAATTCATGATTCACACCCCATATATGTCTGTCTTATGCCCACTTTTAAGTAAATAAGGTCTACATTTCACAGAACCACTAGTTCATATGTTGAAACTGGCTTTCAAAATTCATGATTCACACCCCATATATGTCTGTTTTATGCCCACTTTTAAGTAAATGTGGTCTACATTTCACAGAACTACTAGTTCATATGGTGAAACTGGCATTTAAAATTCATGATTCACACCCCATATATGTCTGTTTATGCCCACTTTTAAGTAAATGAGGTCTACAATTCACAGAACTACTAGTTCATATGTTGAAACTGGCATTTAAAATTCATGATTCACACCCCATATATGTCTGTCTTATACCCACTTTTAAGTAAATGAGGTCTACAGAACCACTAGTTCATATGTTGAAACTGGAATATAAAATTCATGATTCACACCCCATATATGTCTGTCTTATGCCCACTTTTAAGTAAATGAGGTCTACATTTCACAGAACCACTAGTTCATATGTTGAAACTGGCATTCAAAATTCATGATTCACACCCCATATATGTCTATTTTATCATCAAGAAGGTAAAATTAATTCGGCACATGACACGAACATGCATAATGATTGTTTTCTCCTCCACCTCTGAGCTGTCAATGCTTTTCCTTATATCTTGGTCATTTTTCCTTCTATCTATAATAGATTTAAGTGTTGCTACTGTTTGTCCATGCTGTTTGTTTTCCATCATATAATGAGGTATATTTATTGTATACAAGTAGTCAAACCCTATAATTCTGACAAAAAAAAAAAAAAAACTTCGGAGTTTTTTTCTAAACGATCTATTCATTAAAAGTAAAAAGAAGCAGACAATAATATTCATATTTGATTTCTGGAGAGAACCTATCATTTTTTTATATATGAATACAGTGTGCACGTAATAGTCCTCCTGGTCTAGTGGGTATACAGTGTGCACGTAATAGTCCTCCTGTTCTAGTGGGTATACATTGTGCACGCAATAGTCCTCCTGTTCTAGTGGGTATACAGTGTGCACGTAATAGTCCTCCTGTTCTAGTGGGTATACAGTGTGCACGTGATAGTCCCCCTGGTCTAGTGGGTATACAGTGTGCACGTAATAGTCCTCCTGTTCTAGTGGGTATACATTGTGCACGCAATAGTCCTCCTGTTCTAGTGGGTATACAGTGTGCACGTGATAGTCCCCCTGGTCTAGTGGGTATACACTGTGCACGTAATAGTCCTTCTGTTTTAGTGGGTATACAACGTGCACGTGATATTCCTCCTGGTCTAGTGAGTATACAGTGTGCACGTAATAGTCCTCCTGCTCTAGTGGGTATACAGTGTGCACGTAATAGTCCTCCTGTTCTAGTGGGTATACAGTGTGCACGTAATAGTCCTCCTGTTCTTGGCATTGCACGCGGGGGGACCCGAGTACAATTCCTGGCGGGGTCTGAATATTTTTAGACTCAGTATTTGTGATTTCGGGGTGCACCCATCCTCGTGAGGACGATTGAGTTATTTTAATGTGAGTACTGAGTACCGACCAGTGACGCCATTTATCAGAGTAAAAAGATTAGAAGATTGAAGAAATTATTAGTGCAGGAGGCTTTTAGTAATGTTTTGATATCCACACGCCACGCCGCGCCGTGGGGAATTACCACATTAAGAAAAAAGAAAGCTCTACATTTACTGTGTGCATGGTGCGTCGTGGCCAATTACAAAATTGGCCACGACCCGGGTCGGAAATTTGTTATTAGTCTGTTGTTGTAGCGGTGTTACTTTGAATTTCAAAGGTTCTCACCATTTTTTTTATGAGAAATAGGTTGATCTGAGGGATTACCGATTAAGATTTTTATAGCCCTTGACTGAGACTGTGATGGCATACGTTACAGGTTGTTCTGTTGCGTAGTTCTGACCATCATGAGGTCGCTTATAGACTGGCTGGTCACCTGGTAATTTCTTGAAAACTTAAATAAACAAATAATAATCCCGGTGTACGGGTGTATATTAACGGGGCGAACCCTTTAAACAAATTGAAACAAAATAAAATATTAAATTCAAACCTGAAAGACATGGCGAAAGAATGAATAATAATAATGATAATAATAAATTTAAAAAAATAATAATAAAAAAAGCTAGCAATCTGTCAATAATTTCACAAGGTATAAGAACCTTGCACGTCAACCGATAAGCACATTACACATTACTGCTGAGTTTGATTCTCAGCTCTCATCATTCTGTTAAGAGGAGCATAAAAAGTATAATTAGTGCCACATGAAACCACGTAGAACGTATCCCCGCGGCGAAGTCTTCTATGACAGTTGAAAGGCACCAAACCCAGCAATTTGGCACAATCAACGCCTCCGTCGACCAAGTTCCTAAGAAACTTAGAATCAGCCAGAAGACGGCGATCCCCAAGTGATGCGACATTTGCATCGGTAAAAGGATAACGAAGCTTAAAATAGAAGAGAAAGCGATTTTGAACCCTATTTAACATATGATCATGAATTTGGTAATAAGGAGACCAAACCACACATGCGTACTCCAGAAGAGAACGAACCAAGGCAAGGTAAAGAAGACGAAATGAATTTGAAGATAGACCTTTGGATATTCTGGAAATATAACCTAGAAGCTTATGACACCGCATGGAAAGCTTAGTGATATGGTCGGCAAAAGAGAGTTTACGATCAAAGATTATACCCAAATCCCTGATCTGATCGACATGTTTCAGTGGCTGGGAGTCAACATGGTATTGAAATTCAACAATCTCCCTACGATGAGAGAAGTACATGATGGCACACTTACTTAGAGTAAGTTGCAAACCATTGAAAGTAAGCCACCGAAAGAAAGAATTGAGATCCTGCTGAAGAGAAAGACAATCATCAAGAGAAGAAATGGACTGATAGATTTTGACGTCATCAGCGAACATCTGCAAAGAAGACTTGGCGATAACTTTCTGAAGGTCGTTGAAGAAAAGGCTGAAGAGCACCGGACCAGAATGGCTACCTTGACCTACGCCAGAAGAAACCAGAATAGATGTAGATCTAGAATTACCAATTTTAACAATCTGAGTACGTCCCTCGGGGGAATGCCCCAGCCAGCGAAGAAACGGCTCCCCGATTCCATAAGACCTAAGCTTAGCAAGAAGAAATTTGGTATTCACGCGATCAAATGCCTTTGCCACATCTGTATAGATAGCATGAACATCTTTACCGGACTGAAAAGCGCTCAAAATATCATGCTGGTAACAAAGATTCGTAACTGTAGATCTCTTGGCTGTGAAGCCATGCTGGTGATGAGATATGAACTTTCGAGAAGCGAAAGAAAGACGGAAAGAAATCAGCTTATCCAAAACCTTGGGAATAGCGGATTGTATACAAGCACCCCTGTAGTTAGCAATGTTTGATCGATCTTCAGACTTATTATAGGAAATAATAAACTAGATTTCCAAAAAGATGGAAACACTCCAGAAGACAAAGATCTGTTAAACAGGCGAGTAAGAGGATCCGCCAAAAAAGGGGCACTGTTTTTCAAAATAAAAGGCGGAACATTATCAGGGCCAGAAGAAAACTTGGATGGGAGAGAACTTAGGGCCTTTAAAACCTCAGTACAAGAGAACGAACAAGAGTTGAAGTCAATGAGGTCCAAGCGAGGATACTCCGGAACTGAACGTTCAGAGCTCTCATAAGCGGATGTAAAGGATTTGGCGAACAAGTTAGCAGCCTCCTGCCCACTGCTACTTGTTTGGTCGTTAAGATACATATTCTGAGGAAAGCGTCAACCTTGCGTGTCATATTAGCGAATTTCCAAAAATATCTAGGATTAGAACGAAGGCTCTCATCTGATTTACGAAGAAATTTACGATAGCATTTATCGTTAAGATAATTACAGCGAGATCGAAGTGAAGAAAAGCGAATGTAGTCAGATTGAAGATATGATTTCTTATAATCCCGATGAGCCTGTTTCTTTTTCATGACGAGAGATTTAAGTTCCCTCGTAAACCAGGCGGGAAACGACGAATGAAAGACCCTCTTCATTGGAGTTGAAATCTCGATACCGGTTAACAGAACCTCATAGAAGCGCTGAGTGACACTATCAATGTCTTTGGACTGAGAGATGAACGACCAATCAACATTATGTAAAAACCTATTCAACTCTCCCAGATCACATTTTGCAAAATCATAAACTTAGCTACTTACATCAAGTGGAATCAAATTAACATTGTGTGGAGAACCTATATTTTTTATATGACAATATAGGGAGGGTTTTTACTTTTTTACTGCCACGTAGGGATTATCAGGGTGTTTTTGGCCTGTACAAATTACCAATTTTTGTAGTTAAGGCAGATAAAATACTATATCTTCACTTGACTGTAAAATTTTTGTAGTTTTGTGAGAAACCACTCATACCTAAATGTGCAGTAACCTAATTTCAAGAAATTTTTACGCCAAGAAATGAGACATTGTTGAGAAAAAATATCCTGAAAAACACTATCACTCTCTTATTTAATTACGTACTGGGAATTAGTGCAAGCCAAAAATGAAAATCCCTCCTTGATTCCTGTGGGGCAGTTAGAAAGTAAACACACTGTATAATATGTTAATACAGTGTGCACCCTACCTGGTTTCATATGTCCGTTGGTCTTGGTTCGATTTCTGGTCGTGTCAAAAATTTATGTTTTGATTTTTTTTATCCACTTATGTCTTACTAGCAAGTCATACTTGAGATTGTGAGGAGGTGACATACTCTCGTGGCGAGTTCACCTGAGCTGATGTAAAATAACATGGTAAGCAACTCTGCAATATTATAATATTAGTGTTCCTGATGTAATTATATTGCAGTTCTTGACACGGTTCTGGGGGCCATGTCAAATATTAGCCTCCAAGATTAGATGTATGATGACTCAATGACAATTGAAAAATTATGCAGCAAATTACTTAAGTCTCATACATCTGGCTACCATTCAATAGGATGATGCCACGATTGATTGTTGCCTTAAAAAAAGATTTTATGGCCCTTTCAGCCTTGACTGGGTGGATATTGGTTCCAGGTTGCCCGGTGTGTAGAACCGATCACCGCATCATGTGAACCATATTTGGTGGCACACAGTATTGTATAGAGTGGTTCTTCGTGTGCAACATTTTTTTTTTTTTTAATTTATAAATAAATAATTAACCAAGTTGTCAATAATATAAAATATTATTCTTGCTACCTAGATATATGTACATTAAATACACTATTAATTATTAATGTAGTTTTTTTAGCAGAATTTCTTAAGATATACGGCTTATCAATCGGACAGGTTGCGTCGTCCGGGGAGATACGTTCGCTATGCTGTTGTTGTTACTCCTTAAAATTAACTGTTCTTATTTGTAGATTTAGGTTTGGAAAGGAAGCGGGTTGATATGAGATTATCCATTAGTCGTCCTGGTATGTGGAACCCGCAATCGTGAGGACGATGCCCCAACTATTGTGGGCTTCACTTCGTCAGGTGCCTGAGAGGTTGTCCATTAGTCGTCCTGGTGCGTGGAACCCGCAATAGTGAGGACGATGCCCCAACTATTGTAGGCTTCACTTCGCCAGGTGCCTGAGAGGTTGTCCATTATAGTCGTCCTGGTGCGTGGAACCCGCAATCGTGTGGACTATGCCCCAACTATTGTAGGCTTCATTTCGCCAGGTGCCTGAGAGATAGATACGGCTGGTATAGCAGAATAAAATGTCATTACCCGGCATTTAGACTAATATTTCTGTGAACTGTAGACCTCCCCCACTTGAAATAGCCACCATTTGGCTGCGGGTGGTCCAATAGATCCCAAATACTAATTATACATTTTTTATGAGTATAATAATGTCCATACCAAATTTCAACAAATCAAACAAGCCGTTCGAGAGATCGAGAGTTACCGTGAGTCAAAAAAAGCGGACCAAGAAAAATCGTGTGGTGTTAGAAATAAAAATTGATTACGGTTCGCTGCTGCGTGAAAACGCGTGTAACCCACAAACACACTCACATTTATGATATTAGCAGGATTAGCGTGACTTTCACTCCAAAAGATTTCACTTATATCATTCGGTACCTATACCAAATGGAACCTAATAACCTAAATGTCGGTACCTATACCAAGTGGAACCTAATAACCAAAATGTCGGTACCTATACCAAATGGAACCTAATAACCAAAATGTCCGTACCTATACCAAATAAAACCTAATAACCAAAATGTTACCGTGATCGTGATTTAAGTGGCATTTAGTAACATGTAATGTTACTAAATGAGTAAGATCTACGGCAAAATAATTTCGACTTCTCTAAAGGTATTGCGTTTGCGTTTTTCAATGTTTATTGTTCGAACTTCAAACCTATTGTTAGAAAATAAAACAAGAAACAGTCATGTCACTCTGTTCCATACAGTGGGTAATAGGAAGGCCAATTTATTTCGAAGTCCCATTTTACAACGAGCCTTTTTCGGTCCAAATATTTCCATCTCCTTTTTTCTTCGTTATAGGGTTCGAAGTCTGCTTTGGCTTCGATACTAACCGAAACAGTGGATGATAGTTTTCCTGAAAGCTTTTGGTATGGTTTGGGAGGGGTGCCTTATCTTAGTCTTTTTGTCAGTTGGAACGTGTTTTTAATAAATAAAAAAATATGAAAACGAACCGGGGATTTGACATGTTTCCTCAATGTTTTATTTACGGTTTTGAGGGGGGAGTGGGTGCATTTCCAATATTTTTTTCCACATGTGGTTTTTGATGTGGGGTTGTAAAATATATTCGTTCCCCTGAATACTATAATTTCCCTTTCAAAAATTGACGTAGCTTGGGTCTCATTCTCCATTATGACTTCTTCCGAGATATAACACAACCAGTGTTTTACAAACCGGGGATTTGGGTACGAATGTGAGGATCCCCCATTCTGAGTTGATTTTTCTTAATAATTTTCCAATTTTTGACGAGCTGTATAACAAAGACATACTTATTACCTGTTAAGTCTCAATTTAAATATTTGAATAGATATAAATAGATTCTGTGTTCCATATCAGTGGCGAAAAGAATTCCATGCTTTTCTTTAATTAACTGTAGTAGTTCATTGCTTTTCTGGTAAACAGAAGACTGCGGGTTCAATCCCCGAGGCATTTCCCCTCATTGATTGGAATACATATGATCATATAAAAATAGAACTCTAAAATGGTTACCTTCCACCCAAGTGTCTTATTTATTTAATCATTCATACATTTTACTGACCCGATGGTGATATTCAAAATTTATTTTGATCACCCCACCCCTCCCCCCTCCTTCAACTATATTCGCCCCCGGTCACATTCAATAGGTTTCCTATTAGAACAACTTTTAAGTGGCCAAATTGTCACTTAAGGAGGACGACATGTTTTTATTTCAATTTTTAGAAGCCTCGTGCTTCGAAATGTGAAACATAAATTTTTTAGCGTGGGGAGTAAAAAATTAATAGCTGAGTTTCATGATTGAAAATAAGAAAGTAACTATTGTTTACTTAAATTTAATAATTTCTTGTTTTTTTTTACTTTCCTTATCCTATGAAAAGGAAAGTATTGTAATGGGTTGAAATTTTAAATGCCAAAACACGTTTTGAGGTCCCCAAATTTCGAGTTTCAGCCATTGGTCCTTGTGTGTCTGTCTGTCTATCTATCTTTCCGCCTGTGAAGAAGATATCTGAAGAACAGTAAGGACTAGAGACGTGAAATTTAGTATGTATGTCATGGATGACACTCAAAACTTTTGAATATACCGTTGGTGGTATTGCCTCTTTTGAAAGTCGAGAATCCTGAGACTCGAGTTTTGGGCTCTGGAGACCGCAAATTTTGACATTGAAAACTCGAAAATGTCAGCCCATTACATAACTTTCTTCTTTTTCATAGATAAGGAAAGTCGTGTGATGTTCACACCAGGTTTTTACGTACGGAACAGTCTGTGTGCCTTCGATTTTTCTTTCAATTGAACGCCACTGTGTTTTTTTCCCCAAACACGAAACTTAATAAATTTGTCTTCTCATTCTGACTTTTTTCCATTGAAGTCAGTCATATTTATCTACCTATTGCTATTTAATGTGTGGTAGAATGTAGTGTTTTTTTTTTACATATTTTGAAAGTGATAAGTCCGTGTTACAAATATTTTATGTTGGACATCATACGGTAATTAAATTAGGTCAGTTGAAGAGTTTGAAATGGTCAAGTGTCACTTGTACTTGCTGAGGCTGAGGCTGAGGCAAGGTTCCTAACTGAAGATATTGTTTATTGATTGTCTGTTCGTCCCACCATAACACTCAAACGTCTTGTCCGAGTTTGATGAAATTTGGTATGGACATTAATTATATTCATAGAGGTCTACAGTTTACAGAAATACTTGTAATTGTGTTCTTCTGTTCAAAGACATATTTGTATCTTCAGAGTTATTAGTCCTTCCTTGAACTGTAGACCTCATTCATGCAGTTCCGCCAACTAGATAAATATAAGTTTTTCCCCTGATATTTATTTCGTTATGTTTTATTCAGAAATATACCAAGCATTTATTTGGCTCTGATTAGTTTTAGTACCCTATGGAGCTACTTGATGGTGCCAAATAATAACCATTTTTAGTGAATGAGCTCTACATTTCACACAACTTGTAGTAAATTAATACATTGTAGAGACACGTTTTTCATATTTAAGTTCTCAGATACACATGCCATGAGCGAACTTTTTCCACTCAATAGTTGATTGATTTCGACAGCCAAACCAGGATTAACACCTGAAAATGATGATCATGGAAGGATGATGTTTTTGTTGATGTTGTTGTTGTCGCTGCTGTTTTTGTTGTTGATGTTTTTGTTGTTGTTGCTGCTGTTGTTGTTTTTGTTGATGTTGCTGTTGCTGTTGTTTTTGTTGTTTTTTTAAAAAAATATTATAGGTCACGTGCAAAGTATTTTATTTTCATTTAAAAAAATGATAGAAATTCCGGGAGGGGGTCTGGACCCCATGGACCCCCCTTGGGTACGGCCTTGACAAAACTAATAGTTGTCTTGCTGTGATAGCTTCTTTTTTGTTTCTAAGGGCAGAACTTCGTTTATCCAAACTAATTGTAACCAAGAGTAGTTTGGATAATCAAGGTTCTATCTAAAACATTATTTTATGCGGACCTTCTATTGTGAGGTCCTAATTTGGTCACCCCTGAGTTTCAGGTTTCATGTGAATCGTCCACAGACAAAGAATTTTGCTGTAGCGGAGGTTTTTGATTTGCCCTTATCATAAAATAAACACACCAACATCATCATCTCATTATTATCAGAAATGTGCCTAACTAATCGTCAGCAATAAACTTCAATTACCTACCTAATAATATAAACATGAACAATCATTGTATTGCCTTTTTTATTATCAATAATGAACCTTTGGAATCGTCACGAAAAAAAAAAAAAATTGATATTTGAGATATGGATTAGATATTAGATAGAATCCTTAAGAGCCTGTTCACATTGTCCGTTTATTTACTGAATGCCCGATCCGTTTTTTTATTGGATGTCAGCTTGGTTCAAATGGAGCTGTTCACATTGCATCCGATCCGTTTTAAAAACGGACGTTAACTGGATCGCTGTCAACAGCAATCCAGTAAAAAAACGGATCGGACGCGCAGATCCTGTTCACATTATCCGTTTATTTTACGGATACACTTTTAATTTCAATCAGTAGTGCTCTTGATTCTGTTCTGTGAAGAAGGGTATTAGAATTTTTTATTTCAGAAAGTAATGTATCAGCTTTAATTTTAATTTGAATTTACAAGTTAGTCATGGAGAGAAAAAATATTGATCCTGAACTCCTTTTTCGATAGTCTTTTTTGACAAAATGGATGAACCCAATATTTTCTTTTCCTTCTGCGATTTTTCCGCTTATTGTAAAAATACCACAGGACTATAACTTCGTCATCGTCCAACACGTCCATCTTGCAAAGCAGCCTTGAAAAGAAAGAGACAATTTGGATCCGTAGCAAAACGGATAGTGTGAACAAGAGTGAAAAATATGAATCACATCCAGTAAAAAAAAAGGATCGGGCATCCAGTAAATAAACGGACAATGTGAACAGGCTGTAATTCGAATAAAAAATCCGTTTGTCCGCATAAGCCGTGAAGGCGATTTTGGGATGGATTTAATATTTGATATTTAGATTCTACATAGATACCTTGAAAAGTAAAATATCAGATTTTATTCTCTAAACTCTGAGGGGATCCGGAGTGGTTAGATTTTCACTGGTTTGGCTAAAACACTAATGTAAGGTTAGATTAGGTACGTTTTTAGGGTCGTGCTTCTATTTCTTTTTCAACGGAAATAGTTGTTAGGGACCAACTCAATAGATATCAACATCGTGAAGGTTACATTAGGTACGTTTTTACGGTCGTGCTTCTATTTCTTTTTCAACGGAAATAATTGTTAGGGACCACCTCAATAGATATCAACATCGTGAAGGTTACATTAGGTACGTTTTTACGGTCGTGCTTCTATTTTTTTTTCAACGGATTTAATGGCACACTCGCTCATTACAGTAAATTAATTCATTTAAGTTCGCTCATTACTGTTCCTACTCATCTCAATGTGTGAGTTAATTCATTTAAATTAGCTCATTACTGTTCCTACTCATCTCAATGTGTGAATTAATTCATTTAACTCGCTCTTTATTGCCTCTACCCTCTACTGATTCATTCAGTAAATGAATTCATTTAAATTAGCTTATTACTGTTCCTACTCATCTCAATGTGTGAGTTTATTCATTTAAATTAGTTCATTACTGTTCCTACTCATCTTAATGTGTGAGTTAATTCATTTAAATTAGCTCTTTACTGTTCCTACTCATCTCAATGTGTGAGTTAATTCTTTTAAATTAACTCAGTACTGTTCCTACTCATCTCAATGTGTGAAATAATTCATTTAACTCGCTCTTTACTCAGCGACGGATTTAGGCTTGCTGCCGCCCTAGGCCCCTTTTCGATGTGCCGCCCTTTAAAAAAATGAATTTTGACCCAAAATTTTTTATGAAAACTAATCTTAACCAATTTTTAAAATTGATTGTCTTGACTTTTTTTCGCCTCTAAAATTTTGGCATTTCAAAAATTTTGCCGCCCTATGCCCGGGCCTCACGGGCCTACGCCTAAATCCATCACTGTCTTTACTGCCTCTACAGATCTCATTCAGTAAATGAATTAATTAAAATTCGCTCATTACTGTTCCTACTCATCTCGTTGTGTGAATTAATTTATTTAACTCGCTCTTTATTGCCTCTTCAGTAAATTAATTCATTTAAATTTGCTCATTACTATATCTACTGATTTCAGTGTGTGATTTAATTCATTTAACTCGCTCTTTACTGCTTCTACTGATCTCATTCAGTAAATGAATTCCTTTAAATTCGCTCATTACTCTTCCTAATACTAATCTCAATGTGTGAATTAATTCATTTAACTCGCTCTTTATTGCCCCTTCAGTAAATGAATTCATTTAAATTCGTTCATTACTGTTCCTAATACTAATCTCAATGTGCGAATTAATTCATTTAACTCACCCTTTACTGCTTCTACTGATCTCATTCAGTAAATGAATTCCTTTAAATTCGCTCATTACTGTTCCTATACTAATCTCAATGTGTGAATTAATTCATTTAACTCGCTCTTTATTGCCTCTTCAGTAAATGAATTCATTTAAATTCGCTCATTACTGTTCCTAATACTAATCTCAATGTGCGAATTAATTCATTTAACTCGCTCATTACTGTTCTTAATACTAATCTCAGTGTGTGAATTAATTCATTTAACTCGCTCTTTATTGCCTCTTCAGTAAATGAATTCATTTAAATTCGCTCATTACTGTTAATACTAATCCCAATGTGTGAATTAATTCATTTAACTCGCTCATTACCGTTCTCCGATTCTCCAAGTACTTAATAGTACACGCGTAGAATTTGTTTGTTTGTACAGAAATCTATAAAACAATATTTTTTAGTTATGTGTAAATATTTTTCTATCATATTTTATGGTTTATGTTTTTTGTAGCTTTGCTCCACGTGTTTGATGCTAACCTCTTTGAACATACATATTTGGATTTTATTTGTTTTCCTAATATTTTTAACACATTTCGTATCGCCCTTTCCATCAGATTATGATATCCATTCATGAATAATTTCTGGTGTGCCATATAATCTATGTACCTATAACCAGTAGTTCTGTGAAGTGTACCTAGACCTCATTCAAATTTTGGGCCGCTATTTAAACCAGTGCAGGCCAATAGGACTCAATAAGTAATCAGCTAATTCAATGAACATAATAATTTTATTGTTCATATCATAGAAGATGGAAAGCACTTTGTAACCAAATATTGTAATTTGGAAAATAAACATTCTATTCTATATTAATATTAGATAATATGTTTTGTTTTAATGTCTTTGATGACTTTATAAAGTTTTTTGTTTCAAGGATTATTTTAAATATTTTAATTTTCGTCTTCTGACTTTTTCAAAATGGATATCAATTTTGAAAATAGATATCTATTGTGAAAAAGTCAGAAGATGAAAATTAAAATATTTAAAATAATCCTTGAAACAAAAAACTTTATTCTATATTAATAGTTTGCACAAAATCGAATAAGCAGACTTATCATTGAAAAGACAGACAGACATATGGTTGAGGTAAGATAGTGGTGTTAAAACTAGACTTCGCGTCGATGATACAAAGCACAAGTTTTTTTTTCCACTTTGGAGAGTTGGGTGTCAAATGTCAAATACGACAAACAGTTTCTAATGTATTTTACTTTGTGATATAAAGGTTGATTTCACCCTCAGTGGTAAGCACATTAGACCAGGTATTGAAAAACATTGAATGATATAGTTCTAAATTTTGCTAAAAATATAAAATTAGGAAAGCGATTAAACAGTCGTGCCTCGGTTCTATGAATACTAATCTAGAAATCACATTTATTCTCATTTTTTTCTTTCATCTTGTCGGGACAATGCTCGGGTACTCAGCTAGTATTGTATGAAAGAGATGACTGCTGCTATTCACAGAAACCATGTGGGTTCTATTTGATGCCTACTAAAAGCTCAGCTTTCTTTGTCGTTTAGTGGGGTGGCATTTCCATTGGCCGAGTTCACCTGAGCTATGGTGTAAAATTAGACAGAAACTTGAGGGTGGCATTTCCATTGGCCGAGTTCACCTGAGCTATGGTGTAAAATTGACAGAAACTTGAGGGTGCCATCTCCATGGCCGAGTACACCTGAGCTATGGTGTAAAATTGACAGAAACTTGAGGGTGGCATTTCCATTGGCCGAGTTCACCTGAGCTATGGTGTAAAATTACACAGAAACTTGAGGGTGGCATCTCCATGGCCGAGTTCACCTGAGCTATGGTGTAAAATTACACAGAAACTTGAGGGTGTCATTTCCATTGGCCGAGTTCACCTGAGCTAATGGTCTAAAATAATACAGAAACCAAGTCTGCATAGTGATTATCCGTTCACTGAATATTATATGTGATTTGGTGTGTGTAATGATCATCAGTATGTTTAACCCATATTCATTTTTCAAGCTCTTGGCATCTTGTTTATATTTTGGGCTTGGCTTTCTCAAGATTGTGCTGTTGGCAGTTCTATATGATGTTTGTGTCAATTGTTTATTTTTTGTTCGAATACTCACTAAACACTCCCAACAGTCAAAAACTAATATCATCCTCTATTTACAAAATAAATAAATATGTATATTTGTTATATTACCTACTGATAAGCGGTAATCTGATAATAATATAGAAATTAATTTCGTGAATATGAGCAACTAGTGTATCGTCACTTTGCCTTATAAGAAAAAGAAAGTCCATTATAACATTAGTAATATTTTTATAATAATGGGCCACCAACTAATCCGCTAATTCTATGCACTAAGTAAATGTCTATACATCAAAATCGGACAAGGCGTTTGAGAGTTATCGTGGAACATCCGGACGCTTAAAAAAATACACCAATCAACATGCGTGTAGTGAGCATGGCCTTAACCAGGTTTCCGGGAGTCAAATTTATAACAAGTAGCAAACAAATTAAGAAAAGGCGACCATGGGGGGAGTCAAGCACTCTACTCTTTCTTCTCTATGATATCGAAATACCAATTATTGTATACGGTGTTTGTATAGATATAGTTTATGGCCGCACAATAACATAGGCCCGTTGTGTGCGCCACGCCCATAAGCAGTGGCGCACACAAGGGGGGTGTCTAACCCCTTCCCCCGAATATTATAAAAATCATATTAAAATGTAGTGCTCATACAGTGATCGATATCAGTATCTTTTGTACGGTTTTTCCCTTAAGAATTAGATTTTGACTATACGCATGACTTTGCAAAGAAAATCATGCACCAGATATTGCTTCGCACCATTTAACCCCCCCCCACAAAAAAAAAAAAAAAANAAAAAAAAAAAAAAAAAAAAAAAAAAAAAAAAAAAAAAAAAAAATAGTCGTCTCCGTGGTAGTTTGTGTCAAACTAGGCTTGCACCACGGCTCGAAAATTTGTTAATTTTTTTTTTCAAATTTTCAACTTGGTCTGGTTGTGTTTGGGGATAACTCAGCATCCTGAGGACAATTGAGTAGCTAAGGTAATAGTGACAATTGTATAAGGTAAAAATAGGTAAAGTGTAGCTGAGGATCAGTGATATTGTTGAGAATACCTTGTAATGCTATGATGCACACAAAAATTGTGACATAATGGCTCCTGGCCTACTAGTATAAAATATTTCAATCGGGCATAATTAAACGGCACGTAATAGCGAGCAAAACCGTGATCCGCGATAGGCAACAACCATTCGTTATACCTACAAAATAACAATTGTTTTAATATTTATTTAATTTTTTTTTCTCCTCCCTAGTAACCTCATCACTGTGGAAATAATAAATAATTTTCATTTTTTTTTTTTTTTTAATGTTAACAAATAAATAATTATTTCCATTATTTATTGATAATAAATAAATAATGATCGAGAAGTTTTAATGGTTTTTTTATTTACATTTTATTTTCCACGTTGAACTAAATTGAAAAAAAAAACGTTAAATTTGTGAAACAATACCCACATAATATGATATGACCTGATAGTAAATTGGTGATAAATAAATTGTAATGGGTTGTTAGATACCCTTTTTTAATTGATTTTTTTAGGGAATAAGCTAACCAACTGTGGGAAGGCAGCTCTTTTATTACTATGTTAACTAAGGTATAGTCAGCCTTAGTTGGGTGTTAGGGTATAACTGTAAAGACCAAGCCGATCACATAGTAAGAATGGAGTCTGCGACACCATTAATCGAACCAAAACCTGTGATTGAACTGAGACCAAGTACTTCATTGACAGACAGGGTTGCAGGGTACTCGATAACCATCTTTAACTGTGGAACGCCACGCCGTCTCGGATGTAAGACATAATAGGGATAATCTAGGGACCTAACCTAACCATGGAGATCCTTGCCCTCAGTCGCAAAAATAGCAGAATAGCACTGGCCTGGTTATATTGGTCATTGTCATCTTAGAAAACGCCTGCATACAATGAACTTCCATCAGGAGAATTTTTTTTGTAGACTACAGGGAGGATGAGAAAACTGCTTCTCACGTCAGTTTTGATTGCAACTCCTTACTTGCGTAGAGTCTGAGTATGGAGATAAAACATCCCCAAGGCTGTACAAGCTTGCTAAGATCTTTGCCCGAGGCTAAAGTAGGCATACAAGCTACTTTCCAAGCACAAAAAGCACAGTTGAGGCTCAGGTGCAAGGTCCTGAAGAGAAATTTAGTTTACGATTATCCGAAGGGATAATCTTCACTGCTGTTTTGCGGTAATCAAGAACAGCTACTCAAATATCCTCACGAGGCTGAGTGCCCCTCAGAAAGTTAGACGGACTGAAATGTAAGCAGATATCTTAGACTCCGTAATAGGGTCCTTTAATCTATGGCCGTATTCAGGACAGGGTTTTAAGGGTTCAATCCCGCCCCGAAATTTTTGAAAAGGTTTGATTTTTCCTATAATTCCTATATGGTAAAACTATTTTTACATGAAATCCCCCNAACCCCCCCCCCCCCCCCGAAATAAAATCTTGGATACTGGCCTGCATTTTAACCTGAAGGCACCAACATTTTCTTTTCATAAATCACAACTTAACATGGTTTCGTGGACCCATGACAGTTATCGGCCTCCAAGAATAGATTAAGGATGACAAAGAAAAACTGTTGCAGTAGATAACAGTTGTCTCATACATCTAGTTACCATCGAACGCGATGAATTACTGAAATCACCACGCTACGCTCCATTCAGTTTGGTGCCTCTGACAAAATGATTTTTTTTTTCTTCATATTTTTTATTGTTTATTTTTCATAATTTAGAACTAGATATTGGTTGTAGATGCGAACACTTAAAACAAATAATATTCTATAAACAAGATTTTTGACATTTTGTTTATTTTTATGGATATTTAAACAACTGTGAGTACAGGGTGGCCATGATCATTTCGACTGAAATCATAATGAAAGGCATGTTTCATAATGACTCCATTTTGCACAAATCATTGTTTGTGCTCATTCAGTATTATCAGTTAGTGTGTCTGGAAGCAGGAGTATCTTCTCATTCAGTATTATTAGTGTGTCTGAAGCAGGAGTATCTTCTTACTCAGTATTATCAAATCAGTTAGTGTATCTGAAGCAGGAGTATCTTCTCATTCAGTATTATTAGTGTGTCTGAAGCAGGAGTATCTTCTTACTCAGTATTATCAAATCAGTTAGTGTGTCTGAAGCAGGAGTATCTTCTTACTCAGTATTATCAAATCAGTTAGTGTGTCTGAAGCAGGAGTATCTTCTTACTCAGTATTATCAAATCAGTTAGTGTGTCTGAAGCAGGAGTATCTTCTTACTCAGTATTATCAAATCAGTTAGTGTGTCTGAAGCAGGAGTATCTTCTTACTCAGTATTATCAAATCAGTTAGTGTGTCTGAAGCAGGAGTATCTTCTTACTCAGTATTATCAAATCAGTTAGTGTGTCTGAAGCAGGAGTATCTTCTTACTCAGTATTATCAAATCAGTTAGTGTGTCTGAAGCAGGAGTATCTTCTTACTCAGTATTATCAAATCAGTTAGTGTGTCTGAAGCAGGAGTATCTTCTTACTCAGTATTATCAAATCAGTTAGTGTGTCTGAAGCAGGAGTATCTTCTTACTCAGTATTATCAAATCAGTTAGTGTGTCTGAAGCAGGAGTATCTTCTTACTCAGTATTATCAAATCAGTTAGTGTGTCTGAAGCAGGAGTATCTTCTTACTCAGTATTATCAAATCAGTTAGTGTGTCTGAAGCAGGAGTATCTTCTTACTCAGTATTATCAAATCAGTTAGTGTGTCTGAAGCAGGAGTATCTTCTTACTCAGTATTATCAAATCAGTTAGTGTGTCTGAAGCAGGAGTATCTTCTTACTCAGTATTATCAAATCAGTTAGTGTGTCTGAAGCAGGAGTATCTTCTTACTCAGTATTATCAAATCAGTTAGTGTGTCTGAAGCAGGAGTATCTTCTTACTCAGTATTATCAAATCAGTTAGTGTGTCTGAAGCAGGAGTATCTTCTTACTCAGTATTATCAAATCAGTTAGTGTGTCTGAAGCAGGAGTATCTTCTCATTCAGTATTATCAGTGTGTCTGAAGCAGGAGTATCTTAGGGGAAATGTACCTAATATTCATTTTTAGATGTTTATCGATACCAAATCGGATACCTTCCATGTTATTATATATTTTTTTAATTAACGTTTCTTTAACAGTCATTGGTCATTCAAGACGGTGTAAAACCTCCATTGACTGGAGAGTAAAACCTCCATTGACTGTAAACTTACAAACCAGCAGGGGTGAAGGGGTCCCCACACGCGATCACGTGAAAATCAAAATTTCCAAATTTGGAATTTTGACATTTTGCTTGGATAAGGCCAATATAACATTAAATCTTCACTACTTGACTGTAGAATTCTACAGTCAAGTGAAGATTGTAGAACTAGAGTGAGGTTGTAGCGAAGCTGGTCTAGGGTGGAACAAGTGACTATAGAATTCTACAGTCAAGTGAGGATTGTAGAACTAGAGTGAAGCTAGAGCGAAGTTGGGCTAGGGTGGAGCCAGTGAATCGTGGAGGTTTTAACACTTCCTCTGGTATCTCTGATAGTGATTCTTTGAGCACTAGATTTGAATAGAAGTTTGCTACAGCGAACATCTCAGGTCATTCGAGACGGGGGTTTAACCATCCATTCGCTGGAAACATACAACGCGGGGTAAGTATTTAGTCCGGGAATAGTTATCAACACGGGGGCTCGAAATTTCTTTGCCACCAATCAAGTAAAAAAAGAACCACTGGACGTTGCTTAACTTTAATGATCTTATGAGAACCGATGTATAAGTGCCATCAGCATCAACGTGACATTTATGCTGATGGTAGATACATTTACACACGCGCTTTTTTTCATCATCACCCATCATCATAATATCTCTATACACTATTATTTTTTGAATTTTGAAAAAATAAACAAATATTATTTTAATAATAATAAAAAATTACATGCTCTCCTCCCGTATTCATGATTTTCACTTTATTTTAGTTTTAGCGTTTGAATTGTGAGGGTTAACTAAAGCCAAAATAAGCTGAAAACTTCTCTTTAACTTTTAAAACATTTATTATTGTACCTTTTTTCTCCATATGAAGATGTAAGGGACACTAAAGTAGGTTTATTTTGATTTATTTACTTTATTTTAGTTTCAATTGTGATGGTTAACTGAAAGGGAACAATGCTGAAATTTTACTTTATTTTGGTTCATTATTTTCAATAATGGAACGTTTAGGTTTCAATAATGGAAAAAAAATACCCCCCCCCCCTCAATTTTTTTTAACTTTACCTAATCAACCCCAGAGGAAGAAGTAAAGAAGGAACCTAAAGTAGATTTATACCTTATTTTAGTTTCAATGTTTGAATTGTGAGGGTTAACTGAATGCGAATAAAGTTTTTTTTCCGTCTTGAATGACCAATAGAGTTAAAGAGACGTTAAGCCAAATTAAAAAAAAAAAAAAAAAAAAAGTTATTTTTTTTACTTTATCTTCCTTATAGGTCTATAGGGAGTAGTAAAGGATAGTAAAGTAGGGTTATTTTTACTTTATTTTATTTTCAGTGTAATTTGAATTGAAAACTCTTTCTTACTTCAATTCCTCTTTCCTATAAATACTTATCTCGATTTTTTTTAAAAATGGACCCATATCTTTTTCTCGCAGGCTTTTCAAATTTTTAATAATAGAAGGACGCAGATTATCACCATTGGAAACCATCGAGTGACGTATTTTTAGATCGGTGATGGGTAGGGTCTAATTGCTTGTGGTGGGGCACTCTAATCGTTTGTCAAAAATAATAATGATGATAATGTGTGCTAAATACCTACCTACCTACCTATTTTTTAAAATATTGGAGTGTAAAATATTCCATTCTAAAATAATAAACACTCTCCAGTCAGACGTGTAAACTTGGTGCAGGTCTGGACTCAAAGAAACACAGTTTTAAATAGTAAAGTTCTGTTAACTGTAAACATTACTCGGTAAATATTGCCATCATTTGGATTCGGCTGCCCCAAACTAATCAGAAAATTCTATGAACATAATAAAAGATCATACGAAGTTTCATCAAAATCGGCAATGCATTCGAAAGTTATTCGAAACAAACAAAGGAAAATTCGTGATGGTTAAAATGTGCTTTAAGACATTTTCTTGTATTCAAATTAGTGTCGAACCGATGGTGATAAGGTGGTCTAAAATACTTATTCAGAAAATGAGAAGTTGAGAACATTTTTGTTTTCATATCTGAGTCAAATCTCAATTAATGAATGTAAAAGTATGCAAAGCTGAAACGACGCTCCCTCACACTGAATTTGACCATTTTCTTGTATCAATTGGGGACCAGACAGATACTATTATTTTTTTCCTGAGCAACTAACCTAACTTAAAATATGATTAATTGAAAGTAGAAGGTTAATTTTCACGATTAACTGGTAAAAAAAAAAAAACGAGAAAACTCACTTTTAAATGTTTAATTCACAATTTTATTGCTTGAAAATCGACGAAATTTTGGAGAAATCAAATGTTTATTCGGATTTTTTTTAAATATATTTTTTTTGTATATTTAACAGGTTAGGTAACATGAAAAAAAAAGTCACTACGATTGAATTTATTTTAGTTTTTTTTTCGAATGGTGTAAGAGTTTTTAGGGAGCGACTTTATGGGAAGAACAAGTTTAATCGAGGCATGGCCCATCAAAACGTTCCCTAACCTCTCCGGGGGGAGGGGGGGCGTTAATCTTAACGCTTATATTGATAAAATAAACAAACTTGCATTGGACTTTTTTCATATTAGTACAACTATGTCTGCTTCAGATCAATTTTCAATATATTCAAATAGTTCAATAAATACGGAAGAAAAGGGTTTTTTTTTTTGTTTTTTTCAAAATAAATTAAAGTGAATTAATTAATCTCCCACCCCTAAAACGTTAAAAACAACTTTTTAAATTATATTAAACCATATTTTAAGTTTGTAACTTGCTCAGGATTCGTCACTGAGCATTGTTGATATCGGCATATATCTTTTCTTTATAAGTACAGGATTCGTCACTGAGTATTGTCGATATCGGCATATATCTTTTCTTTATAAGTACAGGATTCGTCACTGAGTATTGTTGATATCGGCATATATCTTTTCTTTATATGTACAGGATTCGTCACTGAGTATTGTTGATATCGGCATATATCTTTTCTTTATATGTACAGGATTCTTCACTTAGTATTGTTGATATTGGCATATATCTTTTCTTTATAAGTACAGGATTCTTCACTGAGTATTGTTGATATCGGCATATATCTTTTCTTTATAAGTACAGGATTCGTCACTGAGTATTGTTGATATCGGCATATATCTTTTCTTTATAAGTACAGGATTCGTTACTGAGTATTGTTGATATCGGCATATATCTTTTCTTTATAAGTACAGGATTCGTCACTGAGTATTGTTGATATCGGCATATATCTTTTCTTTATCCATGAACAGAGATTAAGAATCTCTATTTTTCTATAAATAAAACAAACTCGAATCAAATAAATACAAAACGTACTTGATGTTCATCCACTTATCACTTATTTTTACACATATAGAAACAAGATTATTTTTTTAAAACAACTTTTATTAGGTTTAGAAAGAATTTAAGTTTCACACTTTCTCTGGTGTTCCAAACTATGGTTTTGGAGGGCTGTCTATTGTCGTGAATTTTTCGATATCTCTTAGCGTTTTGGATAAATGGGTCCATGAGTTAGTATGTGTAGCGACTGTAGCGGTCAGACCTCTACTCAATTGCACAGGAGGGTTTGCAGACGCTCAACATTATGCTTGTAAGACCGTCTGTCTCTGGGCTCTATATTAGAAGCCATAAGAGGTAACCAGGTAAAATTTCACAGATTGTATTGTACACCTAATGATATGCTCCTAACTTCGACCAGTTTAATATTGAATAAAATTGAGAGGAGGTTTAGGCGAAATTGAAATATCCAACTTATATGTGTTACGGACCAAAGTGTTTTTTAGGACAAAGAATTTTATTCTAAGTGCGTTCAGATAAACTGGTTTCTCTTAGATCAAACTAGTTTATCCTAACGCACATAGTTTTACCGACTTTGAATCTTCTATATATCTATACTTATAAAACGCAAAGCCCAGTTGGTATACTGACTGATAATCAACGTAGCCCCACGATGGATAAACGTAGAGACTTGAAACTTGGAACATGGGTTCTTTTTAGTATGTAGGTGCGTGAAAAAATTTGAAGTTCAAGTGGGAGCAAGTTACCGCCAAAAATGACGCTATTTAGCTGGTCTTTTTGCAATTTTTTTCTAGGCAAACTAAAAGAGATAACGAAAAAGTACCGGAATAGACCCCCCCAAAACAGTATATAAGGACACCATAAAAAATATAAAATTTAAAAATTTCCTGTTTCTCCCCGATTTATGGATGGTTATTACCACCAAAAAATCGGAATTGAGAAGTACCACTTCGGAATGAGCGAGAAAGCTGAAATTTGATACAAAGGTTTTCCGAAGTACAAAAAGTAATATACTTGAGTAAAATATTGAATTTTCTAACTAGGAGCAATGCTCACTCTGGGGGTCGGTTCCACAAAAAACCCATAGTTCAGAAGTATCACTTCGGGATGAGAAAGAAAGCTGAAATTTTATACGAAGGTGTTCCGCAGTGCAAAAAGTAAAATCTTCGAGTAAAATATTGAATTTTCTAATTAGGAGCCGTGTTCACCCTGGGGTCGGTTTCACCAAAAATATAAAATGAGAAGATTTAATTTCGCGATCTGGAAATTGTTGTTGAATTTTGTAACCGTAGCGAAGCACGGGAAAACAGCTAGTATAAAATAAAAGTGAATGTCTGTTTGTTTGTTTGTTTATAACTTACGAACTACAGCACGGAATTGCACGAAACTTTGCACACTTATTTGTTTTTACCCGTTTTTTTTTTGTTTGCACACTTATTTGTTATAGGCATGGTATTTTCCGGCCGTTTTAGTTACGGCCGATTTTCCAATTTTTTGCTCAAAATTTTCCGAATTTTGGCCAATATCTTAAGATTTATTGCGACATCATATCAACTCAAAGAGAGAAAGTTTTTTTTTACATATTTATCCTTCGTTTAAGACATATTTTGCAAAATTGTGTCTAGCTATTCCAGGGTTACAAGTTTGAATCCGGGATCGGCCAAAATAAAATTTAGACAATACTAATTGTTTAGGTAAAACGGTAAGAGATATAGAAAAATTCATAGGAATGGTTCAAAAATATACAACCGTTTTCGAGTTATGGCCGATTTTCGATTTTTGTATGGGAAATCATAGAATATCATATTACCTTGAAACGGTAAGAGATTTAGAAAATATGATGGGAATAGAACTCCCCTCCATAAAAAACATAGACCGAGACAGAATTTAGAACTCTAAGACCGGCCGATTTTCCTATTTTTTTATGAGAAATCATAGAATACCATTAAAAACGACAAGATATATAGAACAATTAATAGGAATGGATCCCCCTCCTCCAAACCAAAGACTGGGACCTCTGTAAAATTATCAGAATTCAGAACTCTACAACCTTTTCCGATTTTTTATGAGAAATCATAGAATATTATTAGAAACGGTAAGAGATACAGAAAAATTGATAGGAATAGACCTCCCACCCACCCAAAGACTGGGATCCCAGAAAAATTATCAGAGTTCAAAACTCCAAACTTTTTTGAGTGACGGCCGACTTTCCGATTTTTGTATGGAAATTCAAGTTTTTGCACAATTTTGTCCGATTTAAATAAATTTTTTGTACAAAAGCGGTTAATGGTAATTTAATAGAATTGAACGCCAAGTTTGTTGGGTAGGACGTGTTGGGAGTTTGCCTAGGACAATCTGATTTCATGGGAAATTTCTTTGATGTAGAATAGTCTGGCAGGTCCCTAGTCTAGCGCGTGTAAATTTCTCTTCAGCTTGTTTTTCATGAGCCTTGTGCGTGCGTGTGTGTGTATATATCATCTACTTTAATTTATGTTTGTGTAGTTTCCTCGTGTAATATTTTCTCTGTGAATTTTTGAAAGTAGACTTCTTGGAAAACGCACATTTTTAGTCATATTAAGGTTCCCTTGATACCCTTTGAGTATCCGATGATAACCCTAAAACATTTTTTTTTTTTTTTTTTTTTGATAAAAACGATGTGTTTTTTTTATACATTTAATTTTTAATTATTTTCTTTATCATTGAAATAGGCATGCTATTGTTTGTACGGTTTTTTTTACTTCTAAAATGTTTAACGGTAATTAATGTAGGTAAGTGTGTTATCAATAATTAATGAATATTTTACAGGGTGTCTAAAAAGGGAGTAGAGTTCAACATTTTGAGAACGGTTTCAAAAAGCACTAAAGCATGTATTTCTTATTTCAAAGAGGAACTTTTTCTAATGGTTTTTAACTTTTGGACACTTTCACAAATAATGCCCGGGGGTTAATTTTGAAATTTTAGAATTACTCCTTTTCATAATGCATTTTTGAAAGTTTTAAGAAAATATATTTTATTGAGATTCATTTGAGATCTGCATTCAAAACATGACCGGAGTTATTTCATGTAAAATTTGAGCTTTTGTGTACCCTTTGCTTTGACGTAGCTCTTTGTTTTGCAAAAAATTGAAAAAAGAAAAGAAAAGTTCTCTTTTCAAAGTAAAACAACATGTGTTGCAGTGTTTTCGAATTTTGAAATCGTTCTCTATAGATATGAGCTCCACTCAAGTTTGGACCTTTGCGTTGGAAAGACATTAACATGGAGTATTTTTTGCCCAAACTTGAAACTAACTCTGACGTATATTTATCATTGCAAATCTCACAATACCTTAATTTTCTAATACATCTTCAAAAATGTAATACAAAAGTGGGTAGTTCTATTTAAGATTTTAAAGTTGACCCAAATTTGAAAAGCACTAGAAAAATATTCCTCTTTGTCATAAAGGAATACAAGTTTCTGTGTTTTTCGAAATCCGGAACCGTTCTCAAGATATTTAGCTCCGCTCCTATTTTTTGAGACACCCTGTATGCTCTTACTTATTATCGGAGATAAATATTAATATTATAAAAATGTGTGAGGTTAAAACTTGCAATTAGTCAGGGTTCCTTTTTGACTCAACGAGTTTTCTTTTATCCTTTTACTTGTGATAGGTAGGGTTCTGTTTTGACTCAACAAGTATTCTTTTGTCCTTTTACTTGTGATAGGTAGGGTTCTGTTTTGACTCAACGAGTATTCTTTTATCCTTTTACTTGTGATGGTAGGGAAATCTCTTCACAATTGAAAATTTCCTCTTACATTTTGAGTTCCAAAATTTTAACAACAAATAATTTGTTTCGGTGTCTCTGCAGTGTTTTATATAACCTCTTCTTCATCCGATTTCATGAAATATTCTGGGATTGTGGGTTAGGTCTGAAGATCAGTACTTGTGCAAACCTCATACAGGGTGTCTCAAAAAGGGAGGCTTGCTCTATTTCTTGAGAACAGTTTCAAATTTCAAAAAGAAAAAAAAAACTCTGAAACACGTTTATTCCAAAGTTAATTTTTTCCAGTGTTTTTTAATTTTTGGGTACTTTCATTGTAGGCGCCAAGGGGATCAAGCTGAAATGTTTGTACTTGGATCTGTAATCAAAACAATACCAGATATAGAGAAAAATTACTTGAGGGTGACATACTCACAAAACGAGTCCACCTGTGCAGATGGTGTAAAATACCACAGAAATCTCCAATATTAAATATATGATGACGATTATTATAATCTTCAGCAGCACGCAACAACTAATTTGGCACTGCAGTCTTATACATCCGACTACCATCGAAGCCGCAATTGATTAATTGAGTCGAAACAGGCCCGCAGTTATTCTTACTTAGATTTGAGCTTTTGCATTGCATTGTTTTGACGTAGCTCTTCAGATTTGAAGAGCTCATATCATAGTACATGTCACGGGCCGTAGTACATTTTCGCATTTAAATAGATTCAAAGCCATTCATATGACACGAACATTCGCTGTGGCAAAGAAAAGTCGTTCATTGAGCGGATCCGCCACCACATAAATTAAATTAAACCATGATATGTTTCATTGTCGCTCTTACTACTCTGTTTGATGGTCCATGTTAAACCAATTTCTGGATTGTTTCAAATGTCTCTTTAACGCCCTGTTTGAAAGACCTCTTACGCTAGTGGACAGTGACGTCGGCGGAAGAATCCCTGCAGACCTCGCGAGAGCCAAATACATTTTGCGAGGTTCCTAACATAACTTACAGTGTTATGTTAGGACGCCACTAGCAGTGGCACTACTAGTGGAGTACCACCAGATTCCATTTAACCAAGCTTTTTTGGAAACACCCTGCACGTTGGTTAAAAAAAAAAACATTTTTCCTTCATTTAATGACTTACTCTTACTTTTATTGTAATTTGTTAAGTAGGTACTTGTGTGTCTATAAATAGTATCTAATGTTATTTATTGATCATCATTTTAATTATAATAGCTATCTTTAATTGTAAGTACCTACCTTATTACATGTTACACGTTCTATCATACCTACTCATTTTTCTCAGATAAAATTCAACAGTTGGCAATTTGATTGAGATTTGACAGAACGTATTATTATTAGTTTGTATTTTTGTAAAAATTGAGTTCAGTGTATTTTTCATGTTATCATAACAGGAAAAAAGATTTCCTGTAAATAGAAATTGTTTATTTTTCTAACTATTTTTTTTGGGAGGGGGGGCTTAACGTCTCTTTGACATCAGGTTCAAGGTCATTCGAGACGGGGGATTTATCTTCCTTCATTCGCTCGAAATTTACAAATTACAGGAAACTTATCTGAAGTGCTCTTTGTATTTTTAAACTTTTTTTTTACTTTCCCCACACTGGTGTAACGGAATAAAGGACTGGTGTAAGTGCAACTAGTGCTTGCATAGATNTTCGCTCGAAATTTACAAATTACAGGAAACTTATCTGAAGTGCTCTTTGTATTTTTAACCTTTTTTTTACTTTCCCCACACTGGTGTAACGGAATAAAGGACTGGTGCAACTAGCGCTTGCATAGATCAGAAGGTTTGTAACGGAAAAAAAAGTTTTCCTATTTTTTTCGTATCATTCATTGGTTTCGTTTTTTTTTTTTAAGATTCTCATTATTTTTCATGTTAAGGTCACAGCAAGTGTCTATCTTTCTCTTACATTATCTGAGACCAGAGTCCTGTGACAATGGGCATGGTGAAAAATACAACTCATCGAACGCTTATTTTATTTCCTTCTAATTATGTATGTTACCTACTAACTTCTATAGTGAAATACCTGAGACTGTGACTTGAGGGGGACATCCTTACGGGCCGAGTCCAGCCATGCTGATAGAGTAAAATAACAAGAAACCAACTCAATATGACTATGTTTATGCTTCTTGGGGGGCATGTCAATTAATAGATTGTGTATGGCTATTTTTATTTTTTTCTTAGGGTCTCTTTAACATATATTGGTCATTCCAGACGGGGGATTGAATACATCAGTTTTCATTAGATCACCCAAGTTAAGCAACGTCCAGCGAGATTTTATTAAGTGGGGTGCTGGTTATTTGTAGCCCAACACAGACTAAGTGAGGTTAATGTGGATAGCTGGTTTGTAAGTTTATAGCAAATGAACGGTGAAACACCCGTCTGGAATGACCAATAGATGTTATAGAGACCGTAAGAAGAAAGAAAAAAATGCAGCAATCAACATATTATTTAGAGATGTCTTATATATCTGGCTACCACTGATTGAACTCTAAAAAATTTATATTTTTCTTTGATTTCAGATTCTCATTTTATTCGTGGAAGATAAGTGTCCTTACAGTTCTTACTCCCAGATTCCATTATAGACCAAACCGAGATGTTATGTTATTCAAATATTTGAAAAAATTATAATTGACAGTCATTTATAGTTTAGTAATTTAAATTCATGTGCTGAAAACTTTATTTTGTTCCTACCGCAATTATTGTCTAAATGATGTTACCAAATAATGGTGCCATACCTCATGAGAAACCAAATTCTCCAACGTTACCTCTGACAACATCTTCGCCTTCATCAACACAGGACTTTCAAATTTCGTCATCATCAGCCATTATGTCTCAAGTACCAACTGCAACACTACTGTCAATACAACAATTAGCGGCACTTGGTAAGGTTTTTTTCCTTCCTCATTGAGCACAAAAGTTCTTTGGGTGAGCTATTCCCATGTTCAAAAAAAGAGACAATTTTTCGTATGAGGTCCCAGAATGAAAACAAATAATGTGATTTCAACGTATCGGCAGTAATAATACAAACCGAGATATGTCTTTTTTTTAGTTAATTATTTGCATCATTCACCAAAGAAAGAATACCCGTTCCTCCGTTAAGGTTGATATTTTATGTTTCAATGTACGTAGAATCTAAAAAAAATATTTCATTCCGTCTGCCGTCCGTCACGTTGTAAGAGGATTTTTTTTCCGAATGTTGATTGATTTTTATTGAAACTTGGTATGCAAGTCCGGTTTTGGGTCTAATCGATTTTCGATGCTTATCATTACAGTCAAAATATAATCGGTTAATTGTACATCGTAGGGTTTGTGTTTTTTATTTTCCACAATGATTTAGATCGAGTACGACGAAAGGCCATTTGACGTCAACGTTTTTAATGAAATTTGGTGAGTTCTGGTTGAAAAAAATGCAGCTAAAAGCTGAAGTTTTCCGACGTACAGAGACCAAACCTTATTTAGAGCTAATGTCTCATCTTATTTACATCGTATACGATAATGTCACTAAATGATGATGATAGAAAAAGGCAGTTCAAACTTCTTCCTGAAAGTTTTTTTCATTTAAAACTAATTACTTTCAGGCATACCTTACTTGTATCAGAATCCTTATTATCACAGTCTAGCAGCTGCCCATCTTCTACCGTATCTGCAATGGCAGTTCAAGACTTCTTCCTCAAAGTTATTTTCATTTAAAACTAATTACTTTCAGGCATACCTTACTTGTATCAGAATCCTTATTATCACAGTCTAGCAGCTGCCCATCTTCTACCGTATCTGCAATGGCAGTTCAAGACTTCTTCCTCAAAGTTATTTTCATTTAAAACTAATTACTTTCAGGCATACCTTACTTGTATCAGAATCCTTATTATCATAGTCTAGCAGCTGCACATCTTCTACCGTATCTGCAAATGCAGTTAGGAAATTCCTACGGCAACAACGAAGAGGATACCGAAATAGTGAATAAAAATGAAAACCACACAAGAAGAAATCGAGAAAAACTAGCACTACCAAATGTTGTAAGTTTCCACGTTTTTTGTAGTGTCACCAGTTTGTTCTGAACCCTGCCGAATTCTAGCAATCGGTAGAGTTTCTGAACTTATTAAGCCATCTGCAAAAACATATAAAAACCATTCAACTCCAAACCAAAATAATTTTGGGACTGAATTGGTTAATCCTTTTCTTGATCGATGATCTTTTTTAAACATATTTTTTTCTGTCTGTTTGACTGTGTTTATTTCCAATAGTAATGAATAATTTTTGACGCTGTTTTGTAAAGCACCTTATTTTTACAATGGGATTAACTAACAACAGCTTCTTAGTTGTATTCACGAAACGGAGTAGTGCACCCCCAAAACAATCAACACATGGTGTCCGCGAGCAGACTCCCATCTAGTGTTCGGTAATGCGGATTCTCTGTTTGTTTCGGATTTCTTTTTCGTACACCTACTTAAAAATAAACCATCCAATAAAATGAAAATTCCGTTTTTGGTAACACACTTTTCTCAGACAAAATGTCTCGTGTTTATTTGTTACACCTACTAGATATTTAAACCCATCCGTTAATGAAGGTTCTGTTTATTTCTATTCTTCAGCCTACTAGAAATTTATTTCAATGTTCCCCAATATCAGAGCACGGATCTCGTCATGAAAAACCACCCTATTCCTATATCGCACTCATTGCGATGGCCATCACATCATCATCGGAGCAGAAACTTACTCTCAGTGGTAAGTTATTTGTTAAAAATATTCCAACGAAATAAATCCCCCCAAAGTGGCATTAAAATTTTATGGATTACATTTAAATATTATGACTTAGGTATTATTTAAATAGGTCTTAGGTACCTATAAATAATAATAATTACTCAAATAATCTATAACTGTAAGTAAATATAAAATATCATTTATTTTTAATAATTTTCATTTTTATAACACTTTCATACCCGTTGTTTCCCAATACATAATATTACATATAATGTATACAAGGGTTTGCACTTTCTAGTTGTCCCATAGTATTTTACATCGAAATTTCGACTTCTGGCTGGCATATCCTGCCAGTATGTCACAAAATAGAACTGATAGAGACATTTGATGTAATTTTTAACGAGGATTCCAATGAAACCATTATCACGAAAATCGGACCTACGGTTCTGGACTTAGAACCGCTCAAGTAGACTAAGGAATAATGGAATAATTTTGATAATTTGGGGGAAAATGTGTGTATAAACCTATTTTTTTGAAATTGTAACTTCCTCAATTATCACAAACTGTGTTGCCTAAAGTAACAGTGACGTACGGATACCTAGAAATACAAAAGGCGTGAGTTTGAATCATCTAAATGCATGGATTTTTTAGTGGATATTACTCGTATATCTCCTGCTTTTTGTTTGATGAAATCTTGTTTAATTAAAGTGAATCGAAAGCGTAGTATTGCTTGCTAGTCAAGTAAGAACACTTGTCTCTTGAAGTCGAGATCGGAATTTCGATTCTCCACCGAGGTGGATTTTCCTCAAAAGGTGGAATTAATTTTCAGATCGAGGGATACTTGTATTACTTGTGTCTTGTGGACCCCAAAACGTGTTTTGGCATTGAAAACTTGACATCGAAAAATTCAGTTTCAATACTTTCCTTTTATAGGATAAGGAAATTAAAAAACCCTCGATCTGAAAATTAATTCCACCTTTTGTCCAATCCACCTCGGTCGGGAATCGAACTTTCGACTAGCAAGCAAGTCGATTTACTTGGTTTAAACAAGATTTCATCAAACGAAAAGCAGGAGATATACGAGTAATATCCACTAAAGAAATCCATGCTAAATGCATGACTAGAATCCACGTCCTTTGTATTATTAGGTATGTACGTCACTGTTATTTCAGGCATCGCAGTTTTTGATATTTGAGTAAATTACAATTTCAAAAAAATAGGTTTATACACACATTTTTCCACAAATTATCAAAAGTATTAACCATTATTCTATGAAGGAACCTTAGTCCACTAGATCGGTTTTAAGTCTAGAACCGCAGGTCCGATTTTCGTGATAATGGTTTTATTGGGATCCTGGTTAAAAATTACATCAAAAGTCACTATTATTTCTTTTGTGACATACTGCGAGGATATGCCAGCCATAAGTCGTCCATGTAAAATCCTATGGGACAACTAGAAAGTGCAAACCCTGTATAGACAGAGTATATATATAGGGGGAAAAAAAATCAGGCCCCCCAAAATATTTTTCTAGATCCGCCAGTGGGTAGTATTACTATTTTCAGGGTAGAACCAAATTTGAACCGTCAGCCATTTTCTTGTATCAGTGCATCGTCAGCCATTTTCTTGTCGAACCAGCACAACGCGGTGTTAGGACGACCTAAAATGTTTATGGTGTTTAACTGACCGGATAGAGAGAATTTCAAAGTTCCTTGGGACGGTCGTCCTTTCGAAGGAACTACGCGCAACTAGAAGCTCACGCGATTACGAGCAGCAAATCCAACTCCAGAAGGATTTGGTGCTTGTAGCGTGTAGTTGCTTGTCGCTTCCAAAGGACAGTTTAAAGGTTAATTTAAAGACAGTATAGCATAATGAAAAGCCAAGAACATTTTTATTTTACGTAATGAATGAAATTATGCCAAAGCTGAAACCACGCCTCTACACTGAATTCCGCCATTTTTTGTTTCATTTTAAATCACGTGATTTTCGGAATGAGGTCTAACACCATCATAGGATGGTTACTTCCTCTTCTACTTCTTTTTCCAAGATATATTCCTTTCGTGGTCTAATTATAATAATTACCGGCTGCAATGAAAAAGCCATCACATACACAAAATTAATTTTCCGTCCGTACCTTGTAAACATTGGTTAGGTAATCCCTCCATAAGCATTTCAGCAAAATAGAGAGAGAGAGGGATCAGCAAACTTCAAACGATAAACAATTTAAAAACGAAAACTATAAATGTTAAAGGGTTTTAGGTATTTCAGAAAATATCCTGAATAATTAAGAAAAGTTTCAAATTTGTGAGGGAGCAAACTAATTAAAACTACTTTTAATTTTCATTGTTCCAGGAATTTATCGTTTCATTACGGAGAAGTTTCCATACTATCGGGAAAACCATGCTGGATGGCAAAATTCAATCCGACATAATCTTAGCTTGAATGATTGTTTTGTAAAAATTCCACGAGAACGAGGCTTAGATGGAGAGATTGGAGGCAAAGGAAGTTATTGGGCGTTGGATCCAGTGGCGGCCGCTAATATGTTTGAAAGGGGAAATTATAGAAGAAGGAGAATGAGAAAACAGAGAAGTCCGCAACAGGTGAGGTTATGGGTTGCATATCCCACTGCATATCTTTTTTTCAAGTCGTCAGGTTCTTATGGGTTTGACAAGGGTTAGCCATCAGTAGTAGACATGCGTAAATAAGTCCATGGCCTGGGATGTCTGATTCCTATTGACTAAAAACCTACCAACCTTCCCCCCCCCCCAAATTTCTATGTATTTTGTTCCGGAATGGCAAAACTTTACTTCAGGAGCCCATTAGCTCTTAATGGGGTAAAATTGGGAAAATCCATACTGGAAAAACAGACAGATAATAAACCCATGTGTTAAGTTGGCAGTGCTTTTATCAGTATTTAAGTTCTGGTGCCGTCGCGTCTCGCTCAACCTATAATTTAAATTGAAAATGAGTTTTCTTTTCATCAGAAACTTAGCAAATGTGTGCTTCTTGTTCAAACAGTAAAATATAGTTTAATGAAAGTTTTATTTTATGAAAAAAAAAACATCTCTGGAGCTTGTTTTATTTGTTTTGTTTTTTAAAAAAATATATATGATCGTATACAGTGTAGGGGTGGTGAGTTTGTGCATCTCGTGTACATAAAACCGCATTTACACTGCCCGAGCATTCGTCGCGAACAGGGGTGACGAACGAGCATTCGTTCGAGGCTCATGCAGAGTAAACAGTCGCCGCGAGCCGATCAAGGTCGAAGTGAATGCTCGTTCGTGCTCGATCCTGATACGCGCGATGTCGGTTTTCCGGCGAATCATCAAAGGGATGCTCGTTCGCCGCTCGCTCTGTGTAAACACCCCGGGATTCGTCGAATGATGTTCTATGAATATAGTTCTAGCTGTTGAAGGATACACGTCTCCTATTTTGTGTGGTGTGGTTGCTTTTTAGTATTTTACTGATGGAATAGAAAAATGAAAAGTGCCTTTTGTTAATTTCTCTGTATGCGGAGCACCCAGAGCTGAGGCAGCCAGACCATAAATTTTATTTTATTCCGAATAGTTTGCTGTTATCCTCCTTCAAATCCTTCAGCAATAGGGAGTAATTTCTTCGCATGTGGCACGACTGCCACATGCGACGCCTTTTCCTTTTTCGCTTTTCCTCCGCTAGATGGTCTAGAATGAAGATAACCGCCGCGAAAACCGCAATTTTGAATAGCGCGGGTGCCATCTGTTCGCTGCGAATCCTCACGAGTAACTGATCGACAGAAATGTTCGAGCAATATGAACAGAGGGCTCGTTTGTGTTCGTGCTCGTTGAAAACTGGCGAGCAACGATCACGAATGCTCGGTAAACGCCCCTTAAGAATTTGACGTCTCTGTGGCTGATCAGAAACTTAGCAAATGTGTGCTTCTTGTTCAAACAGTAAAACAGTGGTATGAAACTTTAAGTGATGTTGCTTCCGAGCTAATAGATCAATGTGGTCTTTTATTGATATACTTTCGTAAATGAGAGAAATGGTTACTATGTACCTCCTGCTATTGCTTTTGAGGTAGAACTCTGTGACAAACCAGTTACATTTAATAAAACTATACATAAAATGGACCTTCCTCATGATAGACTAACGAATCCTGTACCATTCGACTGATTGGTCTGGAGGATCAGATTAGTCTCGTTTATCCTTACGTGTCAATGCCCCTATAAACGATCGAAATCAACATAACAAATTACCCATTCTTTTTTTTCACATTTTGAGTTCAAAGAAGAAAAAAATAAATAAATAGAATGAAAACAAGTTGGTCGTTACTGTGTAAACACATTTTGTATTTTGTTTTGTTTATTTTGGTTTCCATTATTGATTTAGTTTATTAAGTTTTTACAAGAATAAAGAATATTTATTTATTCAAGTAGGTTAGAGTGAGAGAAATAAATAAACAATGCCCAGCCCTGATGCTTATCCCTACATGTGAACATTTAGGGTGGTTTAGATCAGAATAAAATTATATCCAACCCTTATATTTATCCCTACATGTGAACAATTGGGGTGACTTAGAAGAAAATAAAACCATACCCAGTTCTGATGCTTATTCCTACATATGAACATTTAGGGTGGTTTAGAACAGAATAAAATTATATGCAACCTTTTGGTTTATCCCTACATGTGGACAATTGGGGTGGCTTAGAAGAAGAAAAAAACTATGCACAGCCCTGATGTTTATCTTTATATGTGATACTTGCGAGCTCAACCCGCGTCGCTTGATGCCTCAGAGGTATGACGGTCCCCGTGCTGCTGACATGTCTTCAATCGTGTAAAAAAGAACGATTAATCCGTTACTCTCACAATCATGTAAAATATTTTTGAGGTAACGATTGATTGCAATTTTTTGACAAGAAAAACACGCTATGTTTTTATACAATGTGTCTTACAAAAAATTGCATACCTATATAATGGATCAATTAAAAAAAGTAACCCGTTTATGAAAAAAAACGCAAAATATCAAATTTTGAGGGCGTATTTTTTTGTGACGATTACCATAATTAAAAATAATGAACAAAAATGTTTAGTAATTATTAAAGTGCACGATTTGAGAATTTATTTTTCTTAAAAATAATATCGTCCAAATGTAAAAACTCGCGTTGGCGGCGTGAAAATTCTCATTTTTTATGACGGCGAATTAACACTCTCCACATTGTCTACCGTTCTTGATGACCTTGGTCGCCCCTATTTATGGTTTCCAGTGGCGTACCAATGAATGGGAGGAATGCTTGGTGCATCATCCAGGTGGTGAAAACCATTGCAGAATCTTTTACGCGCTAGAGACGTCGAATCACCGTCTTGTAAAACTTTCGCACACATAACGCGCTGTGTGCTCCCGAGTAGCGACTGAATACCCAAGAGCCAGGCTTCGACTTGAAATACCCCGCGCCCCTCAGATACACACCAGAGCATCTCTCATCAATGATTTATTAGTATGCAGGGTGTTAAACTTCTATTAACTTTTAAAATAAATTAAAACAAAACACTTAAATTGCTAACACTTTTTCCTGGCCTGTACAAATTCCCAGTAGGTAATGTTAATACATTAATTGTTAGAATATCTTTTCTCAATAAATCCAAAAATCTAACTCTTAAGTCCGATCAAATTTAGGACTGGTTGAATTTGTTGATGTAAAACTTTCTGCGCATTAGGGTTTTCACCTCGTATACTAATTTATTTTCGCAAAAAAAAAAAAAAAAAAAATAGATATCATACGTGTCCCAAGTGCTGCACCATTTGATTTTCTTTTTTCTCTCTATTAATTACCTACTGGGAATTTGTACTGGCCAATAAACAAAAATCCCATTTAATTCTTATGGTACAGTTAGGAGGTAAACACCCTGTATACCTGTCATCAATAACCCTCCCTGTATATCTCTGTATTCAATGTTCCACTCGGCATGTCTCGCTCTTCACAACGTTTCATGTAAACACCCTGTACACCTGTAATTAATAACCTTCCCTGTATATCTCTGTATTCAATGTTCCACTCGGCATGTCTCGCTCTTCACAACGTTTCATGTAAACACCCTGTACACCTGTAATCAATAACCCTCCCTGTATATCTCTGTATTCAATGTCCCACCCGATATGTCTCTCTCTTCACAACGTTTCATGTAAACATCCTGTACACCTGTAATCAATAACCCTCCCTGTAT